>VZRS01009807.1:583671-729695 GCA_013398055.1 Ifrita kowaldi
CGGGGCTCTAGCAGCGCTCCCCAGCTGGTGGGTGCGCGGCTCGGCGAGACCCCGCGCGTGTCCGCCCCGTGCGGCGGGGCCGTCGAGGCCGCCGGGGGTGTTGGTGCCGGGAGCTGGCATCTGCGGCGCTGGAGGGTCGGATATTTTACGTTCCGTCGACGGGTTCCGTGTGTAGTTGTCCCACGCCTGTAGAACTTTCCCCTCCCAGTTTCTCGCCTCTTAAACTGAAGTATGTGATGGCTTCTAACAAGACAGACAAATTATTTTTAATGTGCACACCCAGTGAGCTGTGATTTATTTGACAACGCACATATGTCAAAACCACATGAGGAGCAATTGTATTCCAAGACAGATCCAACTTTGCAATGCAAATATTTATTCATTTAACTTGGATGTCGTCGATGTTGGGCTGCAGATACCATACCATGTGGACTAATGTTTTCAAAAAACGTGGCGTTGTTTCCTGGTAGCGATTGCTCAGAGAGTTGGTTATGCTGAGCCCTGTGTAGCAGAAGAAGAAGGAATTTTTTTGTTTTAAGAAATTCGCCATCCTGTTCATGGTTATGAGGCTTCCTGCTTAACTGTTTAGTAGTGCCTTCTGGGGAACTGTGATCAGAAGGCAGCCTTTTCCTTTCCATTTCCATTTCCATTTCCATTTCCATTTCCATTTCCATTTCCATTTCCATTTCTGATGTACTTATTATAAATAGTCGGTAATAATTAGATGCATCAATAAAACAGTCCCATTGTTGCACTGGGATGTGGAAGTCCTTGTAAAGTGGTTACTTTACACAGTGATCTGAGATCCAAAGCCAAACTAGGCACCATTACAGCACAAGATTACAAAATGTAGTTTTTAAGGGCAAAGGCTGCCTCTTACCTGAGCTCGCATATCCCCCTGTTTGCTTGGAATATGAAAGTTGTCAACGTCTGCCAATTGGGATGGAGTGTCAACATGTGGGTGGCAACTTCAGGCATGATGCTGGCTAATGTTGAAAGAGGTGGTGAAGAATTTTAGCAGTTTTAAAAAATGGATTATTATGGAGTCTTGTAATCAGAAGTTACTCTTAGCAATATTTCATCTTGATGCTTGAATTTTAAGATAGTAAAAAATTCATGATGTCAAAGAACTTTGTGGGAGTTTCAGCATCAGTGGCAAAAGCTCTCCGGTGGACAGTGAGATAATAGGTGATCACACTAATTAAGGATAAGTTTGCTGCTTATCCACTTACGATTTTGTAGGGTACATCAAAAAGTATAAGATACATAAGATTTGCTGTGCAGAGTTTCCTGACTTAGTCCAAGACTCACAGCACAGTCTCTGATATGTAAATCTAAGCAAGTCTTCCTGTTTTCACTGAATATATTTGAAGGTGGTGGACACTTGGGGCATTTTTTTCAGATCTGTATGTCATCAAAACACACAGCACAGCACATCTTCAGACTGCAAATTGAAAAATATTGGGTCGTTTCTTAATTTGGTGTGTGTCTAGCATTTTTAAATAGTCAAAACTTTTTTGGGAGTGATGTCATTGTCCCAACAGTCACAGTGGTGAGGCTGTGATGCAGGAGCAGGGTGTGCTGGCCTCCTGCAATGGGTCAGTGTTATCACTATGAACTGGTAGCATTTTATGTCAGTCGTCATTTAACCTGATCCTCGCTAGTTTCAGAGTTGCTATTTTCAAGACGTTATACAAATTTGAGCTTACTTATTCAGCAAAGACATGTACAAATTATACTAATCTATATTTTAGAAGAAACTGCACATTTGTAATTTTGATCTTTTTCCCCCTCATATTTTAGGGATGTGTCCCAACGGTCAGTCAGCCTGGTCTCATTATAAAATAGCATTAATACTGAAGGATTTAGTTGTTTGCTTCCTATTTAGTGTTTATTTGAAAAGGTTCAGGTTTTTGGAAGCAAAGGATTTTTTTGACTCTGCAGCTTCATCCTGACTGCAGCAAAGCAAGTGTGCTTGAGGAGGTGAAAAACCCCACGTTTTATTGGGTGAAAAAGAAGTAACTGCTTATAATATTATAACTTTTAAAGGTCCCATTTTTCAAATTATTGTATTCTCAGTAGGAAATCTGTAGTTCCATTTCTATTCAAGTTAGGAAATGAAATACATCAGAATGATGATTTTACTCGGCTGTAAAAGAAAACTGAACAGATGACTGCCTAATGAAAAGGAATGTTGAAAGTTTTGGTTGTGGTACTTAAAAATTCCCTGCCTGTTAGTTGGGAATAAAATAAATGTTCGTTGCAAAATCTGTTTTCTTTACCTTCATTCCAACACCTTCAGTGTAATAGGTTTTTGTAGAAAATATTGCTCTAGAGCCACTGTGGAAGCAACGGGGTTATAGCACTAGGAGATACGTGTGGGAATTGTTTTGTCCCCCCCTACCTTAATCTGTAAAGGAGTAAGGAGAAGTAAAAATGTCTTGGAGGTTTCCTCTTCAGAACCCCTTCAATATTGTAACTTCTGGGCAGGACCTCCTGCATCTGTCCCAAGCTGGATCTGTGTGGTGGCACCTAGAGGGACATGTTGAAGGTGGGGCTTGCAGCCTGCACTGGGTGAATCCTGCCAGGACAGCTGGTGCCTTGGGGCTGCAGGGGAAGGGGCACCTGGCCCAGCTCTAGTCAGGCTTTAAAGCTTGCATGCCCCACTTATCTGGGATTTCTGTATATGAGGCCACGATGTCCATACTAGCTTTGTTATGAGGCCAGGAGAATAAAATGGATTGCTTATTTCACCTTTTTTTCATTGTAATTCTTTGACTTCTGCGTTTTATACCACAAGCCTGTCTATTGGCCTAGGGAGAGAAAGGTTGCTGCTAAGTTCATGCCACCATTCATAAATAATTTTTAATGGAATGCCTGAATGCACAGGGGATTTCCAGTTTCCGCAGCAGGTCACACCTAAGTGTGTTAGCCCTGTATGCTTAGGTCCACAGATTTTTGAATGTGAAGTGTCTTCTGACAGATGTGTCTCTCACTACCCAGTGACCTGACACTTCTTTATTGACATGTTGTTTTCTTCACAATAATATTTTACAACTGTAAAGATTATTTTTGGTAGAGCTTTACTTTGCTGACAACCATTCTTTCACCTTTCTGCTTATGAATATAAGCTGCTTAAATAAAAAAAACCCAAAAACTTTCCTGGGTCTGTGGAAATCAGCAATAACATTTCCAGTGGTTTCAGCAGGACAAAGCCAAGGAGGATTTTTAATCAGGGGAAAAAAAGCATTCATCCTCAATTCCCATCTGATCTCAGCTGTCCTTTTATGCCATTTTCCTTAAAGAAAATTCACTTTCACTTGCAAAATTAACTCTATTATGCTTTCATTAAGTGTTTCATATGCTCAAGTGACTCTCTAAGTAAACTAAATATCATGGACAAGATGGTAGAAATATTTAGAAATACCTTAATGCCTTGATTCTGCCAAAACTGGTCACACATTTGTGCTAACATATGTGAGTAGTCCTGTACAAGTTAAGGATGCAAGTGTTTACATTGACTGACTGAAATATGTTTGCTGGGTCCAGAATAGCTCAAGATTAATAGATTCGTGTGAAGCCTCAAGCTGTGTTAATTCTTCTGCTTATTTTTCTGTCTTAAAGATGGTAATGGAAAGCCACAGCATGTGTATAAAAAATATGGCAAATCATGGGAATGTATCCGAGTAATCTGTTTGTTATGATGAACCAAATCTACGACTTAAACTTCAATGGCCTGATTATTTTGCTATCATAGTCTATGTGTTACTAACTAATTAAACTTTACCATCTCCGACTAATATGCTTTTTTTGGGTGAAAGCTGATTTTAAAGCACTGGTAGCATAACATCTGCAGCCTTCCCACTTGCATGCCTGGCCCCTGGGAGGCAGAGGGCAGCATCCTTAGTTTGCAGTTTGCTTCTCAGTGAAATCGGGTTGCTGCGGGTGGATGCCTCAGCCCTTCCTCACCTCCTCCTCCTGACTCAGCCTGCCATCCCCTTGGTCGCCCAAAAAGGCTTTCTGTTGATCACTACAGGAGGAGCTTTCCATGGCATGGGAGGAAGGTTGCCCTGGTTCCTCACCAGGTTTTGGGGGAGAAGCCAGGAGTTGTCCAAGTGTCTCCTGTGCTGCTGGCTGGCCGAGCTGTGACAAGCTGCAAGGATGTTGGAGAAGCTAATCTGCACTATCAGAACAACATTAGTTTAACTGAATTATTTTATAGCATGGCCATCGGAAGTAGGGAATGTTCACAGCACAGATTTCAGCTGACAGGTGCCTTGGAAGGTCAGCTTTGGTAAATTCACTGGCTTGATACTTAAGAGTTTAAATTCATTGGGAAGGCAGTGTCAGATTCTCTCTTTCCTTGTAGCAAGGTGGGTGTTGGCTCTTCTCTCAGGCAGCCAGTGACAGGACAAGAGGAAACGGCCTCAAGCTGTGTCAGTGGAGGTTCAGGTTGGACATCAATTGTGAGCACAGTGTCTGTTACCCTTAAGCACCTTGATACCTAACCCAGAGATTTTGCTGTATGGATAGAAGACATGTTGGAACATACTCCCTTGCAGAGCTCTGATTAACTCTCCTGGAAGCAAAATGGGGGTCTGGCATGTTTAAATGGCTAACTTGCATTTTTTCTGTTGAGGAGGATTTTTAATGAGATGTGCGAGAGCTGTACTTTGGAAGATTTTTTTTTTTTTTTTAAAGTAAAAAAGAGTGCGTGCTGGTATTTACCAGTGACCTGTTCTGCTTTATTTTCATCCATAAGACATTCCAAACCACTGGACACACAGATTAGTCTCAGCCTAAGTCTGTCCCATTCAATGCTGTAAGAGTTCTATAATTGCAAAATTTGGTGGGCAGGAATGTTATGGGTCTCTTGTGACAGGAATGCCATTAAAAGTAACTAAATATATTCAGTATTTCCGATTTTGGCAAATGTACTCTTCCCATTCTCAACTAAATTACGTCTGAAGACATTGGATGAAAGTATGGGGGTTGATGGCTAGGACAGACAGAATTCTTCAAGTGTGCATTGCTTAAGTAATGGGAAAGGAACTTGTGAAAATAATAGAAATGGGACTGAAAAGTAATTTTGAGTAACCTCTAAAATATTAACAATCCAGACTGCTGTCTTGACTTCATAGTGGAGTTGAAGCACATTTAGTTTTGCAGACTCTACTGAGTGGCAGGAACTGCAGCTGTGACAGCTTGCAGGTGAAGAACATTGCAGAAGTTTCTTCTGCAGTGGTCTGGCTGTATAAGTTCATAGGTATTAAGCCTGTTTGGGGGATTTTGTTTTTCCTTCGAGATGTAAATATCGTAATTGAAACCAGGAGGGAGTTCTGAGCAAGTAGAGCTGAACAGTCATGATGGCGTAGTAGTAACTTCAGTGTATCAGTGTCAAAGTTGGAGAGTTGAAATCTTCATGTAAAAAAGGTACTAAAAATCAAAATTATAATGGCAATCCTGTCTTAGTCTCTTTAAACATGATAAACTGCTGCTCATATTTGATTCTCTGGCTATGTGGCACAGTATTTGAGAGCATAAGGATCACTGGAATTAAGCTAACGTTTTAAAATGTACCTTTTGTACCTCCTGGGTTACACTGGTTGCTAACTGAACCAGGTGTCTGGATTGTGGGAGAAGAGGCCAGATATTCCATTCGACTTACGGAAAATGGAAAGGGAGCAATAAGGAGGTTCAGGGCAAGGTTCAGACTTCATTGGAATTTGACATTGCAACTCATTGGCCAATTTTGGAAGGTACTGAACTTTCATAGTTCTACAGAGTACTAAGATGTGTGCTTTCCTTTTGGCTGGTGACTACTAATCAAACCAGAGTATCAGGAAGGAAGCAAAGCCTTTAGTTACCATTCAATCTTAGAAATTTACTTTCTTCACCTCTCTTTAAAAATGTTGTATTAATTATTTTGTAAAATTTTTGAAGCTGTGCTTGTTCAAAATAATTTCTATCATTTTTTATCTATTCTTGTCCTGTAACCACAATACATGTCAATGGAAATGTATGTGGAGGCTTTCTGGTTGAGTTTTAGTTTTTCCTAGATGTGTACAGACTGGCTATTTCAACTTACATGTTTTTTCCACTCCAGTTGTCAGCTAAGAGTTATTAAAGCCCTGGGAGAGTTGAGAGTGTTTTTGAAGGATTTGATGAGCTTCCAGTGCCTGATGCTCGCCACATTGTTGTACTGGAACCAGATGTTGGGTACCACATGTTTGTGTTTTTGGACCTCAGTAGGTTAGGTACTGTGTCTCTGGCTCATAAAACCAAGCATCAGTTTCACACCCTAAAGCTGTCATCCCTGGGTCATCATCCTCACAGTCCTGGCTATGGGAACAGCTTGCATCAGCATCCCCAGTTGTGAAACCAGAATTGTCTTTTCTGGATCTTCCTACTTCATCTCTTCTGTGTCCTCTCAAAGAAAAGACCTTCTGACTTAAGTATTTACCCATGAGCACTCTATGAGTGTGTAAGGTCAAAAAGAGATTTTTGAGCACTGCACTTAGTGAGGTTGCACATGAGCACTCATTCCAATGCAGAAACTCTCCTGATGGCTGCTGGGAACTTGCTTTTCTCTTTCTCGCCTGTTAAGTTCTGAGTTCCTGTTCCACGCGCTTGGACCGTTTTAAGTTGGGCTTGTCTTTTATCCATTCTAGGACTCCTTGTTATATGTATCTTCAGTTATCCCCCCTGCCAAACATTAAAAAGGATGATACTGTGTCTTGTTGCTTTCATCACCTGAAATTCATACTGAAAAATAAAAAAAATCTGCTTTACTGTAGCTGTTGCCTCCTATTTGGATTGGCCAAGTCTAATGTTAATGAGTACTCTTGTTCTCATAAATGGACAAACTGGTTTTCAGCAAAGTACAAAGTATGTTACAGACCTTGCTAACAAATGAAAGATTTAGTTTTAGGTTTTTTAGTGCAATTAAGATTACTTTTGCATTGCCTTGGAGTTAGCCTGGACTTGATTTTCAGTGATGGAACTGTACCTCTGCTGAGTGTCTATAGCTGATTTTGCAAGAGGAAGACTAATACAAATTTTCCATTTCTATTTTCAGGTTTTATTTACTTTATCCCTTTGTTTTCTACCACTGTTGTAATATGGCAAGACGATTTCTGAGCACTAACTTTTTCCCTTTTTCTCTGAAGGGTAATTTCAGTTGAGTAGCACCCTACTGAGAGTAATGTGGTAAGAAACCAGTTGGCCGTGCTCTGTTCAGTTTTCATTTGCCTCTCTCTGTAAAAGTTTAAAAATATTCCTCCTACAGGAAATGTTTTCAGTTCTGTTATGTCTTTTGCTTCCCATAGGAGGTGTTTCTTTTAATTTATTGAATAAACCCATAAAAATTTTGGCACAATAGTGTCTTTGGGCAAGCTGTTTAAGAGATCTCACCATCTTCTGTTTTTAGAAGATGTGCAATTGTTTCATTATACAGTGCTGTGAGGCTGTGGGGCCAGCTGACAATTATGTGGAATGGGAGAATTTGAAGCTAAAGAATGTGGATTGACACATCTGCTATCACTTCTCAAATATTGTTATTTTGATTGTTTGAATCTCATATTTATCTTTCTTAAATCATTAAGAAATCCTTTTTTTCCCTGTCTTCAATCTTAAAAGGATTCTGGGTAATATTTTGCTCTCAATCTCATCACCACAATTGCTTTTGAAAGTGTATGTGTATATAGGAAGGCTAAATCCTTGTAAGGTCCTGGCTGGAAATCAGCTCTGTTTAACCGTTAATTTAATTTGACGACAGTGCAGACTGCTATTTGAAAGGGATGGTGGGGAAAGAGAGACTGGGATGGATTACATTTTCATGTTCCAGAAAAAGACCCTGTCTACTCTATCATAAATTAGAACAACATGGCTGAGTTTTCTTGTGGCTATTTCATAACACTCCTACTGACAAAATATGGCGTGCCTCTTGCTCATTGCTTCACTACTGTTTCTCAAGCATGTGTTTGTGTCTGCATCCAGTGACAGCTCTTGCTCCAGCACACCACAGGGACACATCTTGTAGGCCTTTAGAAGGGGGCAGCGGACTCAGAAATGCTACACAGAGTGGGCTGTGCCAGGGAGTGGATACCAAACCATAGCAAGCCAGGAGAATTGGGCAGCCAAATTACTTAAATAGACACAATTGGAAGTTTTATTTCAGAGTTAAAGTGCCTTAATTCTGTATTCACTAAAGGAATGCGATGTAATTGGCAGCCAATATATATGGAGGGTTTTAAAGCAACTTTTTAATAGAATAGTTTGTAAGATTTACATTGGCGAATTTGCATGTTTTAGAAGTCTCTGCCACACTGTCCAAAATACTTCTTGATGCTTTTCTCTGCTTGAGGTATGAGCACATACGATTTCCTCACTCTGTAAAGGCTCAGATGGAACCTTTCTGTTCCTTAAACCTCTCCTGAACAGAGGCAGAGTGAATGCAACATACTTTTCTTTCTTGGCGTAAATTACATAACAGAGTCTCCTGCCTGTTTTTTAGCCCAAAAGCAGGTAAATTACACCACCTCACATGGACCAGAGGAAAATCAGTTAATGTAACTCCTTTAGTGAGCTGTGGAAGGTGCGTAAGGTGAAGTGCAGGATACCTGCACACTGGGCTGCATGAGCAGAAAGGTAACAGGCAGGTCAAGGGAAGTGACTTCACCCTTGTGAGGCCCCATCTGGACTCCTTTGTAGAAGGGAGATGTTGACAAATTGGAGCAAATGGAGTGGAGGGCCATCAGGACAGCTAAGGGATGAGAGTGCTTAATGCATAAGAAAAGGATGAGATTTGTTTCAGCCTGGAGAAAAATTAAGGGGGGATGAAAATCTACTTTTACTACCTACATGGGGACAAAGGAGAAGATGCAGCTGGGTATTGTCAGAGTTGCACAATGACAGTCACAAGTTGCAGCAAGAGGAATTTTGAGTAGATCTAAGTAAAAAAGCATTCACAGCAGGAGTGGTTAACTATTGAAATGGATTCCCCAGAGAGGCTGTGGAATCTCTGTTCTTGGAAATTTTCAGCCCTTGACAGGTCAAGGCCCAAAGGGTTCAATCAAATTTTGAAGATGAGACCCAGCTTTGAGTAGAAGATTGGACCAGATGACCTGTAGAGGTCCCTTCTGACCTATTATTTTCTGTGATTCTGTTACTCAGAGTATTGTTTCTTTCCACAGTAGAATGAAAACTGCTGTTCTCCCTTGAGCTACAACATACCTTTGATGGGACAAAAGTTGCTGAGCTGCAGAAATTATGAGGCTCTCCAGCACCAACATTTGAAACAGGCTTGTAAGAAGAGTAATTTCTTTCACTCAGTCATTCTCCGGAGCTGCTGGGGTATTTCTACTCTGTGAGGTATATCCTACTCTTATGCTACTCCTGGTGTCTCACAAATGCAAAGAAAGCCAGGGCGGCTCTTTACACATGGCTCTGCAAAACAAAACCACAACCAAACTCTTCTGAAATTCAAGTGCTTTGCAGAGGCAGCTAGACAGTGCTCTAGCAGAACTTCAGCAGGGATTTGCCAGGGAAGTTTTAGTAACTACGTGCCAGGTCGGTTTCCTGTCAGCTCATTTAACCAATCCAGCCTGCTTCTTCCAGCACCAGGGATCCCATGGCTAAAAGGGCTTACACCTTCAGGACAGCATGGTGTGAGGACAGACTTGTTCTGGTAATTGAGCTGTGTCCATTTTTGTGGGTTAAGTTTAAAAATATTGAACATTTGGCAAAACACAGTTAACCTTTCCCAGCATTTCATGGTAGTTCAGTGTGCTCATGTCAGGCCATATCATGTGCTGCCTAAAACACTTCAGTCCAATGCCTGTAATAAAATGATGGTTCAGAAACATTGCTGTCAATTTAGCTTTTCTAACTTTAATTTTTGTAATCTTGCATTATAAAAGTAAAAATAATCTGTGAGAGAAATGGAAGAAGGAAGAAAATTGAAGAGGTGTGCAAGAAGGAAAGGAAATCTCCTGCCGAGCTTTGAGCTGGGAATTGCATCAGATACACAGAAAAATAGGTGTGGCAATAGGACTGTGCAGGATTTGCCTATATTGTCTTACACAGCAAGAGTTTAACCTGATATTGACCTTACAATTTATGAGCTTAAGGGTACAGTTGTGTAACTGGGATCAGTCAAAGCTAAACTAAACTGGAACAGGCAGATGGGGCCACACAGCCTGGAAAAAGCTGGTACCAAATTGGCTTCCTGAAATAAATGCTTCCATTCTGCTATTTAAAAGGAGCACATGTCATAATTTGCTGCTGCTTACAATGCAGCAGTGGGCTTTTTTGAGCTTCTGGAGCATGTTGATCAATATCAGATCTGTGTGTCTTTTCCACACTCTTGAGAAATGATTTTGGCAAGTCTACATTTAGCTGGCAGAGGTTTTGTCAAGCAGGTGCAGCCTCCAGCATCAAGTATGAAAATAGGCTGACAGAAGGATCTTGCCCACAGTAAAACAAAGCTTTGATGGTTTGGGCTCATAACCTTCACAGTCTCAGTAAGTACTCTTTTCCTTCATGGACCAGAACATAAGAAGAGGAAAAGGTGATTCACAGCTGTGTGGTTCAAATAGAAGAAGATAAGGAAGGGCAGAAGACAACACAGTGTGGTAAATTAGTAGCTAAGTGAACATCAGCAAGGCTGGAAAGCATGAATGCCACTGAAGCTCCACCACCGCTGGGCAGAGGAGAGCTTTGACTTCTACTTGTGTGTCCCTGCCCTGTCTTGCTCATGGTGTGATGTCCTGGTTTACTGCTGGGAGTGCTGAGCCCAAGGTGCCATCCTGGCGAGGCTCAGCATGTTGTGGCTCTGCCTGCCCCATCACCAGCCCTTAGTACGGTTCAGTAAGATGAAAGGCTGGTGCTGGACCCAGCGATGCGTGGTCTGTACTGGCTGCCACAGTGCTTTGTGCTCACTAAGTAGTTTTCACCATCATCTCTGTGATGGGATTTTCTGAAGCTTCTGACTCACTTTTGAAGATGAACCTTGAGTTCTTAGATTATTTCGATAGTTTTTGAAATCTTATTCTAGATCTTTTGTATTGTTACTTTTTGCTAGTGTAATTAGTGCCTTCTTTCTTTCATCTTCCTTCTCAGAGGAGTACTGTAATGCTAAGGTTTTCCACATGAATGAATACTATTTTTTAGCAGTAAAGAGGCCTTGTTCATGTTTTCTTGTGCAGTTTTTCATTTTAGCAGCACTTTCAGCTGTTGCTGTTTCAAATGTTCATGCTTTGTGCTTGTTTTGTGATGATAGCTATGTGGTTTAGCACAACTTGCTATATTGTATTTGCCTTCTACTATAGTTTGTTGTTTTCAGCTTGTGACAGTGTACCTGTGTTTAGAAACACATCTGGAGGCTGTATCAGTGCATTATCGTAGTCCAAATGCAAGCACTTTAGTTCTTTAAACTGGTAGCATCCAGCTGATCAGATGGTAAATGGAAATTCTGATTGCTGTAGAATGTGGGATCTGGCATAAGTGCCAGAATTAAAAAGAGAATATCTGCTGTTCTTTGGTAACTTATGTTCTGTGATAGCTGGCCTGGAGGGGACTCTCAGGGAGGGGGCTAGGCTGCGCTGCTATATTTATCAGAGCTTGCTCTCTGGAAGTCTTTTTAAAGCAAAGCTCTCAGGTGTTTGAAGACCTGGTTGTTTGGGAATCTGTCTGACAAACTGGCTGGAAACTAGATAGCGTTTTGCTTTCTACCAGGGAAATCCTTCCCTTATCCTGAAAGGCTGTCGAAAGCTACAGCCCTGCAGAGACAGTGAGGGGCCACTGCAGGAGGAGTGGGTGGAGATAACAGGGCATGATCCTTATTGCCTGTGCTCCACAAACACAGACTTTTCTGCCAAAGCCGCTGAATCCCAAAGGGAGGGTATGGAACAGAGAGAACCCTCATCGCTTGGCAGGTTGAAGAACTGTTGAGCCCTGGGAATAGAAACACTGGGAGCAGCAATGAGCTCATCTTTATGGCCATACTGCAGTTGTGGTGGCCATGGTCTCAGGTGGCAGGACACCTTTCCTAAGCGGTTTGAGCTCTTGGAGACCTGTCTGGACCAAGTCCAGCTACTTGGACTTAGCATTCAGCATGAGATTTAACCATAGAACTTTTCTGAGCTGAAGATAGCAGGCTTAAGATGTAACTTGAATTATGGTTAAAAAGAATGAGATTACTGCAGTGAATTATTTATTTCTGGCTTCCTTACAGTTTTTTGAAATACACTCCCTTAGTTGAGATAAAGGCATTTAATAACCATATTGCTCTGCTAGAGGGTGACTGGCCCCTTAATTAAAATAGGACCAAAGCATTTGTAGGAAAGCAGGAGCTCTTCTTGTGCTGGATCTGATTCAGACAGATGGAGGTGGAGTGGAAGCCAATGGGAAAGGAAAAATATGGTTGACGACATCTGGGCCAAATCAAAGCAAAGCTGGATGGGAGCAATTTGTTAGGACGTTCCCAAGGAGAATGTGAGGATTTCTGTAGAAAATAAATAGCAGGGGGAGCTACAGAGGGGCTTGTTTGCTGACCCCTCTTGAAAGAAAATCCACGGCTAGAGGAGGCTGAAAACAAAAGCAAAGGGGAGTTTGCTTGGCATGTTCCTTGGAGCCAGTGATAAAGGGCCAGAGGAGCAAGGAAAGGGATTTGCTTCCAAGTTTGAGTGCTGGGGGTGTTGGTGCAGCAGAAGCAGCTGCTGAACTGTCGAGGACACAGAAAAAGCAGCATGTGGGGAGTATAATGGGACCTCCCATCAGGTCCAAAGGTTATTTTTTTTTTTTCCACTATTTTGGTTATTTTATAAGCCAGCCTTTTCAGGCAGAGAGACTAAGAAGCCCTGCTGGGAAGGGCGTGGAACATTTGGGAAAGACTGGGATGACTGAACAGTAGATCAGTGAGCATGGTGTGAGATGGAGCTGGGTTAGCTGTTGTGTTGGTGCACTCCAAGTGCCATATATGTATTTTGGGATAAGCAATTGAATTGCTGGGGCTTGTCTTAGGAGTGAAGATTATTTTCTGCAGTGGTGATGCGCTCTAATTTATTTGTCAAACCTTAATGAAGCCTGGAATTGAACCTCAGAGGAGAGAATTTGGGAATTGTATCTCTACATTATCACACCTTCTGTGAGGTGTAGTTGCCCAGGAAAGCTGGGCTGCAAATGTTTGATGGGAGAAAGGGGAAGAGTTTAGGAGCACAATAAGGGAAAAGGAACTAGAGGTACTTTGGGATGGTTGAAATTATAAACTGCAGGGGAATTATTTAACTTTTGTGACAAAATATTTTGCCTGCAGAATATATTTATATTTAGTACATATATTGTTTCTTTCTCTCTAAACTTGAAAATTAAGTTTGCTATGTTACATTTTTGCATGGGAAATACTCTTTGTGTCTGGATCCTTTGCTGCTGTGAATGATTGCCACATGGAAAAATGTTAGTTTAACCATTTCACAATAACTTAAGTACATCTGGAGTCCAGGTTACTAAAAAGCTGTTACTTATACAACATGGCAGGGTACAAAGTCAGGGAAAAGAAAAATAATATAAAATTTACTATTTCTTAATAAAGTAAGTCAAGCTTTTATTGTCCATCTCTTTTGTTTTGTCAGGAAACATCTCCCAGCTCTGAGATACTGTTTCCTGGAGATGAGACACTGCAAAGCTGGGTGGGTGCAGATTGTAGCGGGTAGAGCCGGGGCTCCTCAGACATGTGTTTGGCTGTTCACTGTGGTGAGTCAGTGGGACATTGGTTTGCATTCCAGTACAGCAGCTCCACAGTTTCGTATGCCACCACACCAGGGACCACCGTGCTCGGTTCAGATGACACTGGGTGACCCTAGAAACTCCTTCAGACACCTCCTATGGAGGAGCTTCCAAGAGTGGCTGTGAGCTCAAATAGCTGGAGGTCATTTGCTTCCAAAGAGAACTGCAGGGCTTTTGCTTTTACTTCAGAGTGAGGAATTCGTGAATTATGCTCAACTGGCGCAACATCAATATGTAGAAAAGGATCTAACATACTGAATTTGAAAGAAATGAAGAAATATTTTTTCCATGCTTTGTATTAGGACAACTCTGGAAATATTCTGTTTCTGATTTTGCTTTTGTTCTTCCTAGCTTTTTAGGAAGTATTTGAATTTAAAGGGTTGAGACAGTGCTCAAGACCATTGAGGGAAAAACTAATTTGCTCAGCTTGGAAAAGGATCAACTGCAGATTTTGCTTCAGGGACTAAGAAATTTTTTAGCATTTTCCTTCTTCTTCCTCTGGTACTGTGGATTAGGGCTACATCCACTCTGTAAGAATATATACTTTATTTACAGTATGCACAGCTCAGATGCTTCTTAAGAGTATCTTTTGACTACCTCCCAAAGAGTGGGACAGAAGCAGTGGGCAGGTGATTGCTTGGTCCTTAGGAGCTCCGTGGGGGTGGCTCACTGAAGCCCTGGGAAGAGACGAGGCTTGAGAAAATGGAGTTGCAGATGAGCCTGTGGATTTGATGGCTAATCCACACAGGAGTGTGGGAAGTGCCTGCTGTGAGGGCTGGGTCTCTGTGCCACATGGCCCTGCAGAGTAGGGCAGTGGGGCTTGGGTGGGGTTTGGCAATTGCTGCTGGGTGTTTCCCTGATGGGGGAAGGGGATACAGCATTAGTTATTTCTGGAAACCACACAGGCTAGAGAAATGATATTTAGCTGTTAGATAACTGGTTTAAATTTGGCTTATGCCCAAATTAGGGACAAGACAGTAAAAGTGAGTGATAAGAGTATCTGTTATTTCTCCCCTGACTGTGGGGGGTTGAGGGACAGAAATATGCATTCAGCAGTGTGCAAATCCATACAGAATCCAGAGAATTTGTGTGGGCATTCCTGCATCACGGGTCACCTTGCATCGCAGGAGTCATTTTTACATTACCATAGTATCTTGGCACCCTGTTTGTGGGTTAGGACATCACTGTGCAAGGTGTATAAACACAAGAGACTTTTATTTCCAGGAATTTTACAGAAGACACAATAGATAGATATGATTGCACCAAGAATTGTACAGCGACTGTTTTGTAATATTTAGTGGCCTCAGTAAGCAAATGTTCGGCCTTGCTAAGTTTTAGAGATTCTTAAACTGTGGGGACAATGTTTTAATAATAAAGAATAGAATAGAATAGAATAGAATAGAATAGAATAATATTTAGTGGTAATTTCTTCAAAAATGAGGGGAGAAGATAAATTCCTAGTGCACAAAACCGGGTGACAGAGACCTGACATGATGGAATGAACATAAGCAGTAGATGAGGATGATGGTGGTTGGGAATAGTTAAGAAGGAAAATGTTTGATGTGATAAAAGGCTGAGATACAATGGAATGCTACACAGAAAAAGGTGGCATCATCAAAGCCAAGATGTCTTTGCAGAGCATTGTGGATGAATATAAACAGAGCAGCACTGTATTGGAAAGGTGAGTAAAGAGAATACCAGAGTCACTGAGAAGAAAGCAGTCTGCTTAGGATTTCTACCTGGGTTTTGAACTGAAAAGGCTGTGCATTGATAATTTGTGTATAAATATAATTTCCTTTAGCTCCTAGACAGGGGTCAGTGATAGGAAGAATACTGCATGTACTGATCTTTGTTGCCTTCCTGCCTCCCTTTCCATAGGCATCACATTTTCCTGGTGTCCTGGAGACTGTGTGTAGATGCACAGTGTGGCATGGTGTAAACTCTGGTCTAAACTGAGAAGCTGATGCAGTTTATGGCTGTGCCACAAGGTCTGTTGAGGTCCCACAGCAGTGCAGCCATAGTACCACAGCGACTAAGCTAAGAAATATAATAAAACCTAATAGTCTGGTAAATCACAGCAACAATAAATTAAAAGCAAATGCATTTAAGGATCAATCTACTTTTATTTCTACAGAATATAATGCATGCTAAGTCTGTTTTGATTAGCATGTGTTATACCTTACTTGGGTGGTGTTGGATCGTGCTTGTACTGTGAGAGGAGTTTGACACCTTTATGTGTGAGATTAGCCAGAGATGAAGCATAAAACCAAGTTCAGCTCCTGCCCATGTAGGGATACCTCACCAGCCCTCTTGTTTCCTGTCCCAACCTGGCTGGCTCTCTGACCGCTCCTTGCCTGGTGCAGTTTTACTCCTCTTCCCAAGAGGTGTCTTAAAATCTCTTTTGATCCCCCTGAGCAGTGTTATTGTCACCCCATTGGTCTGCTGAGTGTGTGGGATGGTGCTCTTTATGAACCAGTGACCCAAGTGCTGTGGTAGCTGTTGGCTACCATCACAAGGTACCACCCCCTGTGGTGGGTGACAGAATCCTGCTGTCTGGTTGGCACCTGATACAGCCTGATTCTGCCCCTTTGGCTGGCAAAGGCAGAGGAATCATCATCAGAAAAGAAAGAGGTTATATGTGTGATTTTAAGTACACAAATTTAAACTTCAGGCAGAAACACTTTTATTTTAAAAAAATTAAGAGCAGCAATAGTAAAACACAAAGCAATTCCTTTTGTTTGAAAGTTGTCCAGTTTATTCCAGAGACCTTTTGCAATGTTTTCTTTGCACATTAAATGTCTTACTGGAGAGCTGGCATTTTGCTGTGAATTATTAACACTTACCTAATGGGTGTTTACATATGTTTGCCTTGAAACTTAGCTCTGTAATTCAGTATGAAAACATTTAGTTTGCAAGCCTGTGCTTTAAAGAAGGTGCAGATGATGTAGAAGAAAGTGGCTGTTGGTTGTTTACATGTAACAGCTGTGTTGAGCCTCCTCCAGTGCTGCTATTCATGAACTTCAGGGTTTCTTACCTGTTTGTTATGACCACTTAACTACTTCTGAACTGTTATTCTGTCAGCAGCAGTGACAGTAAGCCTCTTCTCTAGATACCTTCTTCATTATTTCTCTTCGAGAGGGTAACCCAGCCTTCAACCATATACAGTAGTCTGGAGTGCTTCATTCCCCGGAGCCCCATTCCTGCCCATTCCCAGTGCTAGACCACAGCAGCCTGTGGGGCACAGAGCCAAGCACAGCGTTTGCCTTTTTCAGCACCTCAGCCCCCTGACAAGGAGAGATGCATGCCTAAGCTTCTCACTGTCTTCATTTGGATGGGTATCTTTGTGTTCTCCATTTAGTATCTTTTTTGGGGACAGACTGTCAAGCTTCCACCTTGTAATAACATCTCTGCAGGAAATTGGTGGGTATTATAGCCAACCTTGCATGCTGCAGTTCCTGGTCCCAGTTCTGCTGCCCTTCAGAACTGTCATCCTCCCCTTACCAGGGACTACTTCTGTGAGAACTTTCTTTGATAGGAAGGAAGCTTACTTCAGTAAAAATTTGTTTTGCAGTGGCCACTTTGTAGTACTGGAGAAAAAAAAGGAGAAAAAGATGGAATGAAACCACCACAATCTGAAGACCCTTCTCCATTTAAGAGGCCTAATATCTTACCTGGAAATACAAGTTCAGGAATGTGACTTGCATTATTGGTGACCTTGTCACTTGAGAAGAAGAATCAATTGTTACCTTTTGTCCTTGAAGACTGGGATTTCAGTGCCTTGATTAGATCTCTGTGTGAGAAGTTGACAGTGGAACAGGCAACTCCTGTTTCCAATATTTCAGCCTTGTTAGGGCACTGAAGGCTTTGACAGAAGTCCTTGCCCTCGTAGTTAGCCATTACCAAGAGGAATATAATGATTTACCTCTTTCTGAACAAATGTCTCCTAAAAGGACAGCAAAAAGGATCCAGTGGCAGATGCAGTGAAGCCTGTTCTGCCAGCTCTAAATATGTTGTATTGGAGGCAAATACACAGAAGCCTTCCCGATGCAGCAGCTGTGACTCGTGGGGCAGCTCTGCATGCCCAGGCTTAGCCACTGCAGGGTTGGTCTGCAGCAGCGGTGGCACTGGTGACACAGCTGAACCTTCCTGGCTGTCCGTGGGTGTGTCTCCCCCTGCCCTGCAGGATATCTTTCTCCTAAACACCTGCAATCCCATTAACATGACAAGAAAAATTATAATCTTGAGTGAATATTTAACATGTAAGATCTTGCATGCTTTTCTTTTTGAATCTTTTCGTCTTAAATGAAAGTAACCAAGTTGAATCTTAGAATTAGCTGAAGTACATATTTCGTCTTAATTGATGAATCTCTTTAAACTATTTTAAAAAAACCCTTCAATTTTAAAGGAATACAGTTGGCTCTCCTTAAAGGCATGTATATCAGCTTTTGTTTGATTTCTGATCCTGGGCTCCAGTTCTGCTCATAGACATAGTAGGAGAGAGTTGGTCACCTGAAGAATTATTAGTATTTATGGTACATTTATCCTGCTAGAATGTGTCCGACTTCAAATAGCCATGCTTTGATTGTTTTGCAAAAAAGGCACTAGTCTGTAGGAAAAATATTTCTAGTCAGAAAATCAGAGATTTTTGTAGCAAGTTCTGCTTTTTTTTAAAAAAAGGACGATTGCTATGGCCAACAAACACGAGGCTTTGTCAAGCTGCATGCTGATATTAATTGCCACAGTTTCTCTAGTAGTGGTGGTCTTACTTAAAGCACGTCTTAACACCTTGTGGAATCAGTTACTATTACTTTGCAAACGACACGTTGTTTCTACAGGTGTGTAAACACCCTGCTCTTCCTAACAGGAAAAGGTCACAAATAACTCAGCTTTAAAATTAGGGTTGAGCATATAGTGCTCATGAAGGAAATGTGTTCTTTTATACTGGAAAAATAGAGGGTATCCTGGTTCCTATTTTGGGACTGAAGCGATATAACTTTTTTGTCAGGGAATCACAACACATGGTACATTTTTAACACATGTGTTTATTTTAATAAAATGAAAAGTAATATTCACTAAAAAAAGCTGTGGTGGGGTGTTGTCAGTCAGGACTCCCTTGCAGTCTTCACTTGACAGTATTTCTTTCTGTCTGTGATGGGGGTTTGTTTTTACAGTTAATTTGCCTTCCCGTAGTAGGGAGGACTGTATTTATTAGATCTTACCCTGCCTAATCTAACCCAAACACCTGCTGGGAAGCTGTAATACAATGTCAACTGCAGCGGTGAGATAAGGACCTGATTTGCTTTTACTTGACACTGTTTCATATTTACCATATTTCTTTAAAAAACATTTTGTAAATTTTGGTTTGTGTGCATATTTGTTTAAGCTGTCCCATCAATCACTGCTGTGTTTCACTTCCATGAGCAATGCTGTGGCTGACTCCAGTATGTCCTTGCATGAGTCTCTTGATAATCTTCTATGTAAGAAGCGATCTGTCTCCTTCCAGACCTCGTACATCCACAGGCTTATAATTTTGAGACTTCTTTCACTTCGCTGTTCTTTTTTCTGTAGATAACTCAGCACTTCATGGCTTAAACAGATCTTCATAGAGACACTCATTGATATTGCAAGTGGAGTTAGCAGCATTCATCTAGACAGTGTCTTGCTCCTGTGACTTGCTCCAATGTATGATTGATTATTCAGTTATCTGTCGTGCTGTTTGCAACTGGTCAATGAACACATGAATGCATTAATAAGATAGTATTTATGACAAAATACTTCTGATCATTTTTGTATGGGGCATTACATAGCTTTTCTTAGATGTTTTACCACACTTTGGAGGCAGACACTTGACATGTCATTCATGTTAGAAACAGCATTCAACAAGATATGAATTATATTGTCTCTGTATATACAAGCAATATTATATTCTGAATTCCTTGAATTGGAGGACATCACTCATTTTGATGTTTCCATATAAATATATTTTCACCTATACATGCTGAGACCAGAAACAAATATGCAGCTGAAAAGATAAGATTTGAAAGAACAATACCCATATGTCATTACAAATATATTTCTTGTGCATGTGTATATTCTTGTACAGTTTTGTGCATGAATAATTTGTGTGTGTTCAGATGCAGGACAGAATGTTTCCCACGTTTGGCTCTGGCAGGCTAAATTTTATGTGTGAAAACTGGACAAGCATAAAGATTCATTATTGGCCTCACATCTGAGGAAGCTCTAGAGCATAATATTTTCCTCCAGAGTCCTCTTTAGGCTTGTTTAGCAAATGAGCTTCAGATCTCCCTGTTCAGTGCCATTCTAGCGTAGGAGGAGGAGCTTTGGCTCATCAAGTACTGATCAGCAAACTGAGACGTGAGCGTAGCACGTCTCCCCTAAGTGCCACGTTAGGTCAGGGACATGCTGGGGAGCTGATCCCCGTCTGCTGGCGTCAAAGAGCCACCTGAATAGGTTCAATCTTGCTTCCCTTGTTTTTTCCCTTCTTTTTCCTTCATGTAGAAGTGAAGAGGCAAGGGAGTGGGACGAGAAGGTCTAGTGTGAACCAAGGTCCTGCCCCTGGGTAGGGAGAAGAGCCAGCAGGACCGAAGGGCCCGAAGGAACTCCCGAGTCTGTCACTGAAATACTCCATGTAGCTAATTTAGCTGAAGATTTGGTTTGGCTGTCTCTTTACATTCTTAGGGTTTTTCTGTGTATTAGGCAGAAAGAACTGTATAACTGGTGACTTTTATTATGTGACTTTCACAAGTGCTTTTTGATTTTGCATGTGACATGTCCATTGCTTTTTCAACAACAATGCTGTTATGTTTAGAGTTATAGAAAAAAATGTGTACAGCATCATGCTAGAGAAATTCTGGTGATTGTGTACTTACTTAATGACTGCTTCCTACTTGAGTTTAGAGTCAAAGTTACACAAGAAATTTTATCATCAAAAGTTTCTAGGGTTGAACGCTCTGTGTTCTTGTGAGGTGGCCTGTCATACAGGATTGCAGTTATCAACAGCCAAAATGCTAAGCCTGAAAGAGAAGGAGGCCTTTTTACTTTTTTTTTCCTCTAAGTCAGTCTATCCAGATCAGAATTCTGGGAATATTAAAAAAATAACAGTTACTTTGTTACAGTTCTATATATGTGTGGAAATGTGGAGTTGTTGCAGTTGGGTTTTTTTGGGTGTTGTTTTATTTGGCTTTGTTAATGGTGAGCTGCCAATGAAATGATTAAAATTCCACTCACTTCAGCACAATCTGTATAAACATGGGCCTTCAGAAGGCCAGGGCTCTTTTAGTTTTAATCTGAAATATTGTCAGTCTTCATACAGTGTCTTCATTATCTTTCTTCCACTCTGTTTTGCTTTATTGGGGTCTGTTCCTTTAAGATCATGTAGAGTGCTTGATGCTTCCCTGGCTAATGGCAGGGGTAGGAGAGGTGTCCTCTCCTATTCCCTGTCTGCAGTTTCCCTGAGGTCCCCGTTGGCTTTCAGAGCTCAGTTGAATTGTAGATTGGCTATTTTTGTGAAAATGCATTCACCCTTAACTCTTTAAAATGGGGTTAATTTCTTTGGGGTAATGTAATTGTAGGTTGCCAAACAGCCTTCAGGAATAAGAAACAGACTCCCAGAGAAAAATGTAGCTAATTTGAAGTGAGTTGGGGGCTCGCATCAAAAAGCTTTGGCAAGGCTTTCTTGTCTGTTTTGAGTAGGTAAACATCTAAACTTTGCCTCATCCCATTGCTAAAATAAGTGTAGCTGCAGACATGAGCTGTGGGTGTCTAGAGAAACAAAACTTCCTTTAATCAAGGCAAAAAGAAGGAAAGAGGTCGCTGGGACTATCACTAAACCTGTAAAATTCTTCTGGAAAATATAAACAAATGTGTGAATCACATCTGTAATTTCATTAAAAGTACAGTAAACTAGAAAACCAAGAATTATTCAGTTGTCTTTTGTCCTCAGATACTTTTGGCATTCTCACAGTTTGTTATTTAATCTTTTATGAGAACTTCACAGGTGCTAAGGATGTCATATGCTGTCTATATCTGAGTTATAACCCTTTGTCTCTTGACTGGGTCTTCAGTTATGATTTTATTAGTACCCCTTTAAATTGTATTTGGGTTTGCAGTTTGATTTTCATCCCTGATTTTAAATGTGTGCTTAATTTAGTAAGTGAGGGACTTGACTTAAAACTTTTTGGATTATATTTCAGAGTTATTTTTCTTGCAAGATGATTTGTATTGATTGATAGCTGTTTCGTGTGCTGAGTGTCAATGGCAACATAATCTTTTCCTTAATTTACTTCTTCTTTTGCTATTCAGACTGACAAACTGCATACATACTCTTTGTTATAAATGGTGAATAATACATGTAGCATGTGGTCATGTTTCATTTGTGGTGATGTCTTGGAATTCAGTTCATGGGGCAGAAAATCAGTGTTATAAAATTGGTTTAATAATACTGAGTACATACAAGAGAAGAACTGGAAAGTGTGTAAAACCACATTTTGTTGTTGAAGCTATGGGAATTATCAGAAAATCAGTTAAACAGCACTTTATGTGCATTAAAATTATTATTCTAATTTGGATCAGGTGTGTGTATTTTGAAGCCACTCTGTTGATTATCTGTGCTCGTTGAGTTTGATTGGGTTCACATGCTGGAGCAGCCTTGGAGCACGTGGGTGTAATTGTTTTTGTATGAAATGAGACTGCCAAATGCACCAGTGAGTGCTCAGCCTATACCAG
The DNA here is from genome assembly GCA_013398055.1 of Ifrita kowaldi. Classification (NCBI taxonomy): domain Eukaryota; kingdom Metazoa; phylum Chordata; class Aves; order Passeriformes; family Cinclosomatidae; genus Ifrita; species Ifrita kowaldi. The sequence continues at coordinate 606,202 of VZRS01009807.1, forward strand.
GTACTCAGGGTCTTTGACAAAACAAACTGTGCTTTGCCTCTGCAGCTAAGGGCATGTTATTAGAAATCTTGGACACTATCTGTAGGTAGGAATATGTAGATGTCTGAATGGACTGCTTTTGGTCTCCATTTCTTTCTTGGAGCTATGTCAGCCTCTTCTGCCAAGTGTGTATAGATTTGGAAGGGGAAAAGTCCTTACTTCCAATCAGTCCTTCACATTTTAAGCAAACCTGTTCTTGAGCTGGGCCGAACTAAAGAAAACACTCTTTATTATCAACAAAATAGTTTGTGATTAGAAGTCTGTTCTTCTGTTGAGTGTTTGTTTCCTTGTAAACTTCATCAGCAGCTATTTACTCTTTGAGTTTAATATAAATTTTTTAATACAATGAGAAAAGTTTATAGTAAAATAAATTTTCACATTCTGAAAGTTTATTTATTTTTTTGGAGATACTTTCTGAGTGTTAAGGATGTCATACACTGTAGCTGAGTTATAATGACTTGTGTGCTGTTTTAAAGGGAGAGATCTGTATATAAATAGTTATGTCATTTGTCAGTCACTGATATGTCTAGTGTCCAAAACCCTTGGATGCAAATCATACCTGGCCCTTGTTTTCTTCTCTTTCTCATCTTCATCTATCAACAGTATATTTCAGAAAGAGTAAGTATGGATGTTACTTTGCTAATGTCCTTCCAGTATAAAGATAGAATACAGAAGATGCAAAGAAATCAGGCATCTTTTGTGTATTTTCCTTATTTTCTTGTCTCTTCTTGTACCTGTTTTGTTTGCTGTTATTTCAAAGTGTCTCTTCCAGAACATGGGTAGGAGCACCCTAAGCAGGTCAAGGGAGATGCTTCTCCCCCCTTTACTCTGCTCTTGTGAGACCCCACCTGGACTGCTGCACCCAGCTCTTGGGCCTCCAAAATAAGAAGGATGTGGATCTGTTGGAGTGGATCCAGAGGAGGGCCATGAAGATGATCAGAAGACTGGAGCACCTCTCCTATGAGAACAGGCTGGGAAAAGAAGACTCCGGGGAGACCTTATAACACCTTCCAGTACCCGAAGGTGATAGGATAAGGGTGAATGGCTTTAAACTGAAAGAGAATAGGTTTGGGCTATATGTTAGGAAGAAATTTTTCACTGTGAGAGTGATGAGGCACTAGAACAAGTTGCCCAGCGAAGCTGTGAATGCCCTGTTCCTGGAAGTGTTTGAGGCCAGGTTGAATGGGACTTTGGTCTAGTGAAAGCTGTCTCTGCCCATGGTAGCAGGTTGGAAGTACATGATTTTTAAGGTCCTTCCAACCCAAACCAGTCCATGATTCTGTGTTTCTAAGGTGTGATCTTGGAGAAAATGAACCTCTTTCGTGCTCATACTCGCGTCAGCAGTGATGTAAGCACAGAAGTGGCAGGGATGGGTAGGAAGAAAAATCATGCTCTGCTGCCTCCCGGTGACCAGTTGTATCAGCGTGGGTTTCCCTCCCGTGTGCTCAGAGTTGTCTGTGTCCTTCTGAGATGGCCGGCACTGAGCTGTGACAAATAGAGCAAAGGAACAGTGCATCTGAGAAGCAAGAAGTGTTGCTTCTGTGGCTTCTGCCCTTAGTGCATTTTCAAAAACACCCCCGTGGCTAGCGAGGACTGCAGTGAGAGGAGAGAAGCTGTTTTGGGTTCACGACTTAGTGCTGTGCGCAGCAGAGTGTGAGCCCCAGCCTGCAGCTGGCCAAGCAGGCAGTGTGTGTACAACCTGTGTGTAGATATCCCATGAGAGCACAGGCCACGTGCCCAGTGGGATGCAGGTCAATGAACTCATCCTCCTTGTGCTCACCTGGCACAGGGTTGTGGTTGTCTGTATACGCAACAACTGAAAGTGGAGGAAGAATTTTCCTTGTTGCTTTTGGCCTGTCTAGGTCCATGGTAGGAACTGATACTGAAAAATAAAAGAAGGCTTTTTTTCGTTCAAAGTGAGATCTTTGCAAAATCTGTGCTTTTTTTCTACTAAGGAAAGAGTATTCCTTTTAGTATTTCTTTTTTCTAGATAATGAGTGTACTTGAGCAACGTGTTAAGCATCACAACTCTTCTGAGTAGGGAATGCTGTCAACTCTTGGCTTATTTTCTCATGTAGTTTGGTCCCCAGTTTGACTACAGCAGCAATATTTCACAGTGTGCGCGCAGAGTTTTATGTCCATTTTCTATGAAGTTTTTCTTTGGCATATTATGTGCTGTCATTTGATACTGCAGTTTTATTCTTCCCTTCCTTTCCTCCCCTGCCCCTACTGTGGTTTTCATATCTGTCAAAGTGCCTTTATGGGTATTTGCAGTTATTTACCTTTTTTACAACTCTAGTTCAGTATGGTTTATATTTTCTTCCAGATTGTTACATTACACTTTCAGGTCATTAATCTCCACATTCTCTTCCCAGGGAGATCGTGGAGAATCAGACCTCGATGGTCTCCTGGAATTTTCTTTAGCAGAGCCCAGGGTCATGAGGCTGAATGCATTGTTTGAATATTCATCCAGCAAGACCTTTGGATATGCAGTGACTGAACTCAGCTGAGCACTGCTGCTTACAATGATCAGTCTTTGTTTGTTTAACCCAGGCTGTACTTTAAAGAGGTTTTAGTTACAGGCATATTTGGAGTCCTATATAGATCACAGCACCACCAATGTGCTTGTATTATCTCTGAGTATCTTTATTGTTGCTGAGCAAAAAAGGGAGGCTCTATTCTTTTCACATGGTTATATAATTAAAGAGTTATTCTAATGGCTTTTAAATCTTACTATTTGGGGATATTTTCAANTGGGCCTCCAAAATAAGAAGGATGTGGATCTGTTGGAGTGGATCCAGAGGAGGGCCATGAAGATGATCAGAAGACTGGAGCACCTCTCCTATGAGAACAGGCTGGGAAAAGAAGACTCCGGGGAGACCTTATAACACCTTCCAGTACCCGAAGGTGATAGGATAAGGGTGAATGGCTTTAAACTGAAAGAGAATAGGTTTGGGCTATATGTTAGGAAGAAATTTTTCACTGTGAGAGTGATGAGGCACTAGAACAAGTTGCCCAGCGAAGCTGTGAATGCCCTGTTCCTGGAAGTGTTTGAGGCCAGGTTGAATGGGACTTTGGTCTAGTGAAAGCTGTCTCTGCCCATGGTAGCAGGTTGGAAGTACATGATTTTTAAGGTCCTTCCAACCCAAACCAGTCCATGATTCTGTGTTTCTAAGGTGTGATCTTGGAGAAAATGAACCTCTTTCATGCTCATACTCGCGTCAGCAGTGATGTAAGCACAGAAGTGGCAGGGATGGGTAGGAAGAAAAATCATGCTCTGCTGCCTCCCGGTGACCAGTTGTATCAGCGTGGGTTTCCCTCCCGTGTGCTCAGAGTTGTCTGTGTCCTTCTGAGATGGCCGGCACTGAGCTGTGACAAATAGAGCAAAGGAACAGTGCATCTGAGAAGCAAGAAGTGTTGCTTCTGTGGCTTCTGCCCTTAGTGCATTTTCAAAAACACCCCCGTGGCTAGCGAGGACTGCAGTGAGAGGAGAGAAGCTGTTTTGGGTTCACGACTTAGTGCTGTGCGCAGCAGAGTGTGAGCCCCAGCCTGCATCTGGCCAAGCAGGCAGTGTGTGTACAACCTGTGTGTAGATATCCCATGAGAGCACAGGCCACGTGCCCAGTGGGATGCAGGTCAATGAACTCATCCTCCTTGTGCTCACCTGGCACAGGGTTGTGGTTGTCTGTATACGCAACAACTGAAAGTGGAGGAAGAATTTTCCTTGTTGCTTTTGGCCTGTCTAGGTCCATGGTAGGAACTGATACTGAAAAATAAAAGAAGGCTTTTTTTCGTTCAAAGTGAGATCTTTGCAAAATCTGTGCTTTTTTTCTACTAAGGAAAGAGTATTCCTTTTAGTATTTCTTTTTTCTAGATAATGAGTGTACTTGAGCAACGTGTTAAGCATCACAACTCTTCTGAGTAGGGAATGCTGTCAACTCTTGGCTTATTTTCTCATGTAGTTTGGTCCCCAGTTTGACTACAGCAGCAATATTTCACAGTGTGCGCGCAGAGTTTTATGTCCATTTTCTATGAAGTTTTTCTTTGGCATATTATGTGCTGTCATTTGATACTGCAGTTTTATTCTTCCCTTCCTTTCCTCCCCTGCCCCTACTGTGGTTTTCATATCTGTCAAAGTGCCTTTATGGGTATTTGCAGTTATTTACCTTTTTTACAACTCTAGTTCAGTATGGTTTATATTTTCTTCCAGATTGTTACATTACACTTTCAGGTCATTAATCTCCACATTCTCTTCCCAGGGAGATCGTGGAGAATCAGACCTCGATGGTCTCCTGGAATTTTCTTTAGCAGAGCCCAGGGTCATGAGGCTGAATGCATTGTTTGAATATTCATCCAGCAAGACCTTTGGATATGCAGTGACTGAACTCAGCTGAGCACTGCTGCTTACAATGATCAGTCTTTGTTTGTTTAACCCAGGCTGTACTTTAAAGAGGTTTTAGTTACAGGCATATTTGGAGTCCTATATAGATCACAGCACCACCAATGTGCTTGTATTATCTCTGAGTATCTTTATTGTTGCTGAGCAAAAAAGGGAGGCTCTATTCTTTTCACATGGTTATATAATTAAAGAGTTATTCTAATGGCTTTTAAATCTTACTATTTGGGGATATTTTCAAAGAAGTTACAAGGTCAACATTTAAAAAAAAAAAAGTGAAGCTGTATTTTATAGCTGAGGGAGTAAGATGCATGCATTACTAGTTCCAGTAGAATTTAAGTTTAGCTAGAAACATCTGTAGTTCTTTTGGTTTCAGGAGGACCTCTCTCCCAAATGTGTTGAGCTAAAAGCTGTTTTCCAGATTTTGCCATTAGACAACTCCAGGACTTGCCAGTTCGTGAACTTTGCCAAGCTGCAGACAAGTGATTCTGGTAACATAGTGGGCAGTTTCCCTGTGGCTATTTCAATCCTTGGGACAGAAAAGAAAATGGCAAAAGTCACGTGTGCTTCCACTTAAATTTCTTCTGGATGACAATAGTTATAAAAGCTAGTTCATGAATATTCACAGGGAAGGGGGAATAGAAACACTAAAAAACTAGAGTAGAAGACTGGAGGTACAGAGTTAGGATAGCTTTATCCTAAACCCAGCCTCTGAAGAAACCCTGGTGGGGAAGGTGGGATCATCTAGAGGGAGGGAGGTAGATTTTGGATGTTTCCAGGAAGGTTTATTGTAGGACACATTGGGAACACTTATTCTACCTTTCATACGTATTAAGAGGTTATTTCTTTAAAATGATACGTAAATGAAAGAAATCTGCCAGACCTGCAGTGTTCAGCCCTTCAGTCTCTTAAGGACTTTCAAAAGATACCTGCTCAGAGCAGGTTTGGTGCTTGTCTGTAGGTCTGTGGGGTGCAGTGCCAATGGGTGCAAACCTGTGACACTTTGTGACATCAGACAAAGAAAATAGGGTTTTGTGTCCTGTTTGTGATCACATTGCCTCTCCTGCTTCCCAAGATGGAGAAGTCCCCATCCAACTGCTCACAGGCTGCTCCTACCTGCACAGCACGGCTGCAGGTGTCTGGCACAGCCACTTCTGGGATCCACGCTGTGTTAAGTCTCAGTTGTCCAGACTAGCTTTTTCTGCAGTCAGGCTGTGCTATTTCTGCTGAAAAGGTGCTGGAATACTCTTGGGAGCCGCTGTGCCAGCCGTGCAGGGCAGGTGTTAATCTCCAGTGAAGGGGAGATGAGAGGCAGTGGGGCAGGCCAGGGGCTGTAACCTTTGCAGTCAGCACAGCTGCCACAGCAGAGTGACATGTGGCCAAATACCTCATCTTTGCAAAGGTACTTAATACCCACTGTGCTTTTGTTTATCATTACACATACCAAAGATGTTATCTTTAACTTATGCAGTGAGAGGTTTTTGTGCTGGAGATGAAACTCATGTGATTGCAGCTCAATTTTGCAATGTCCATCCATTCTACACGGGATATAAGAATCATTTTGCAGTAGGAATAGTTGCAATATAACTGTAGGCTCCGCTGCAGCCATTTGAAACATTTTGAGTGGTTATGGCAACAAGTATTAGGAAATACAGTGTTTGGACATGACTGTAAGTTAGTGCATGCTGCTCAAGAAGCTGTGCACTGCTCTGACCTTATGCTGTGGAATCGGTCATTCTGTCACTGGCTGTGCCTAATGCTCGGTGCTGTAGAAGCAGATGAAAAATTCATAATGCAAGTGTGTGCGCCTGTGTGAATATGATTACAGAAGGAATTCATCCACAGTAACTTCAAAGAGCACTCTCCAGCAGGCAGAAAATCACGGTTTAACGCATGGAGTCTTCTGTCCCAAGACATTTGTCCATGTTGCCTTACAGGGCACAGTTTGTCTTCTTCAGCATATGCAGTACAAATGATGCAACCCCATTTTCAAATACTCAGCCGTGACACACAGCCCTGAGAAACGCTCATTATTCCTTGGCTTCACTCTTCCTTTTATTTCTTATTTATTCAAACAGATTACATTCCCATTTGGATAGGATTAGCTGTGGTTTGAAAGTATTGCTGCGGTTTGTCCTGTGAACATGAGCGTAGTATTTAGCTGAGCGAGGTCTGTTTCATGACCTGAAACCTCTTGGATAGAGCACACAAGAGTGTCAGCATTTGTATCTAACTAGATTTCCTGTTGTATAAAAGCATGAGGCACATTTGGGGACCTCTTAGGAACTTTCCCATGGGGTAGAACACAGAATTCACGGGTTTCTTCATAGCTTTTTTAGGAAATGTGGAATTGTTTTTTTTATCCTTTGCTGTTGAGCTTCTGATTAACATTAACAAATGTATTCAGAACAAGCTAAAACAGTAGTGCTTAACATTTTGCTGTGATGGGGCACACAAGAGCATCTTGCAAAGTGACCTGCCTGTGCATGCATGTCCCAGTGTGCCCCCATCCCCATATGGCCTAATGAAACCATGTACAGCTGTTTATCAACAGTCAGCAAGGGGACTGTGTCCTCAAACAATTTAATTTTGCATTTTTAGGATTAAAAATAACCAGGTAAGTGCAATAGGTATAATTTATATTTGTACTTTTTAGTATGGCAAACACCGTTTTTTTTAGGATTATGCAGTTTGTCTTCTAAATTAATTTTTCAAAATGCAGAACAGGGCATTTAATCTGCTCTGAATAGCTGTGTTGCTCCTATGAACATGAAATATTTTTCCTAATTTCATTTAACAGTTTTATTTTGGATACAAGCAATTTTGTTAGTGTTGGAAACCCATGCACAGTAACATAGCTCTGGGGTTGAAGAACTGAAACTCCAATTGACTGGCCTTGTCTCTCTGAAGGCAGAGTGCAATGTATACAAGAAAACACAAGCCATAAATGGTGACAAGCTTACTTTCTGAATTTTAACCTCCTGAGCTAGGCTAACGAAAATTGGTGCTGGGAACTAACCTCAGCATGAATGCACGCTGTTGTTTTAATAGGAAACATACAGGTTTTTATCCTCTGTAATGGAGGTATTACTAAAGCACAGTGTAACTGTTTTATGCTAAATATGTGTTTCTTAGCACAAATTAAATTGTTCCTTGGCTCAAATTGAAGTAAAATAAGAATTTGTTCATATTGATATTATTTTATATTTATATTAATAGGGTGCAAACCAAACTAAGCTCAATGGCAGTCTGTTCCTTGCTCATTCACCCCTGGGAAGCACTGCTCCAGCACCCCAAGGGAAACTTGTGTCTGTCTCAGGCCATGCTTTTGCTAAGGAGGACTCACTGTCCATGCACCACTCTTCTGGAGTGGATGGCATGTGGTGCAGGGTGATGCCATTAGGCAGGAGGTGAAGCATAATCCTCACATTAACTTAAGTGGCTTTAACAGAGGACCTCTGAGAACTCTTACCTTCAGGAAATAGAGGTAAGGGGTCTGTGTCTGAGGAAAAGGTTTCTAACCTTCTTGAGCATAGTCTCTGGAAGAAGAGGAGGCCTTCTTGCCACTTTGTTTCTGCGAATCAGCAGCCACAGATACCACAAGATGACAAGTTATAAACCTGGATTGCAGCTGTACATCTTAAGTTATGTGAACTCAGGCAGAGTCAGTTCTTTTCCTGTATTTGCGGAACTTAAATTTTGAAGCCGTGTCTTAGACTTCATTTAAGAATACCCAAATATCTACAGCCTTAAATGGGAAATGTGTGTACCTGTTTACAGTGCTTTGTACTGTAGTAATCTGTTACGTTTTTGATGTCCCAAATAAGTCTGTATCTCTTAGCTAAGTGTTTTAATTCATGAACTTTGAAGAAACTTGTGGCTAGTGTTGTATGCAATGACTGGTGCAGAAATTCAGCATCAGTAATGTTGCTGAGAAGACTCTGGTCTGGTGTCTTCTTTTAGCATTTCTGTGCAGTTTGGCTTTTCTGCCCAAAGCCAAATATCCTTTGCTACCTTCAGGATCTTCCTTGTGATGGAGACTGCTCTTACCAGCTGTATCTCATCAGGTCCTGATGTTGCTGCTCTATAAATGAAAGTCCCCTTGCATGGTCCTCTGTACCTGATGTAAAGCTATCTGTAGTCAGAGAGGCACTTCAGTGAACTTTGTCAGACCCTTTCTTGGGAGCTGAAGTTACACCAAAGAACACCCATTCCCACAAGAAACTGGAACAATCTCAAAACTCTTCATGTTCGCAACTGATTCCAGCTGCTGTGGTATAGCTTATCTCATCCTGAGTAACACTGAGAACCAGAGCTTACTACTTTCCAAACTGAACCTAGAAGAGGAGAATCTGTTCTTTGCTTCTATTTTTATACCCCAATGAAAAGCACTTAATAGCAAACCTCTGATTTCTAACTGCAGTCCACTCTCAGAATCAAGGAACTGGAGACTGGTTCCTCATTTTCATTTTTCCTAGACTTTTCCCATCTCTTTGAGCCAGTGAATAATTTGCCGCTGTGTTTTATTGGCTATAATATGTTCTCATTGTACTCCACAGCTGAAATGGTTTCTCAGAGACCAGGAAACTCTTTTCCCAAATGTATTCGTAGTATTTTCTTGATAAGGATGGACTCTTGAACTTTTCCTAGTTACCTATATACAGATTTCTTAAAAAAATAGAATCCTTAAAAAAATAGAATTAGTTCAATTCCTTTTTTTTTAATCTATATTACTCTTTAACAACATTCAGATACACATGATCAAGGTGGTGAAACTGTTTTTTACAAGAATTCAGCATTGAAAGAAGGGCGATTCTTTGATCGCTTTCTGAGATGCTAAAAGAGGGCACCTTAAGTGTTTTAGCAGTATAAAGTAAGCCAGGGTACTTTTGTCCTGCAAATTGTTATATAAAGCCATTTGAAGCCTCCTGTTGTTATTAGGATAGCTCAGATGGATCCGGGGATGTCATGCAGAGCTGCAAAAAGCATTTTATGATTCAGGCTGGTATCTGGTGATGCAGTCTTCAGAAGAACTGTTTGATGCTTTCCAACAGCACTTTACATTTCAAGCTATACTAATAATTTTCCAGATACATCCTGAAGGGCTGGTAGCGTTTCAAGAATGTGCAGAGTGAGGGGGTGCAGAACCTAACAGGCAAAGGGAGGTGAGGCTGCTGTGGCTCTGTGTCCCCAGGTGTGGCTGTATCCCCAGGAGGCACGTGTGCCCACTGTATATGTGTGTGTATAAACACAGTCACACAGACACACAGATCAACACAGACAGAGGATACGTGGCCATGACACAAATGGGAGTGCCATCCATGGCCTGGTTGGCTTCTCCTCTCCAGCTGTGTAAGATCAAAGTCCAGTATAGACATGTATATAGCACATCTTTATACACCAATGTGCAGTGCATGGATGCACATACATGTTCTCAGTCTAGTCTGTAGCTGCCCCTGGATCCCAGTCTCCCCAGCTGCTGGCACCCCAAAACAGGGACCTCTCTGCCCAAGGTCGGATCCCTGTACAAACATGTGCAGGCAGAATAGGCTGCCCACAGGGATGGCCCCCTCGTGTGATCGCTTGGGGAGTGATGAATGTCCGTGGTAATCAGCTATTAATCAGCCACCCTAATGAACAGGCTCTGTGCTCAGAGCTGCTGAGGCTCAGGCTGTCTCGACCAAGATGTTCCTCCTATTTCTTTACAAATTGGTGGGATAGGCAGGAACCCTGAGGTGCAGTGGTACCGAGAGTTTATGAGTTACACTTGTCTTCTTAAGGACCCTGTTGAATATTTGTTACAGCATTGTTCATCTTTTTTTCTTTTTCTTTTTCTTGGAAAGCTGAGTGTAAATATTGTTTCTTTTGATGCTCAAGTTCTGGGATTTTCTCCCACTGGCTTCACACTGCTGAGAAAGGGGGGCTGCACAGACACAGCTTTTGAGAAACTATAGCTGAAACCTTGTGCCCCTGTGGCAGATCGCTGGGAGGATTTCAGGAAGGCTTTGAGCTATTCAGTGGGAAACAAAGAGAGCACTGGTTTGCCCTGGAAAGATGACTTGGTACCCTGGAAAGAAGGAGGTCTTGGTGTGTGTCATATTACTCTGAGTCAGCTTTATCACTGAGGAGATTTAATGATAAAAGCATGTTTACTCAAAATACAGATTTAGAGGAATGGAATGAAGTCACTAAAAAAGTTAAAATCACAAAAACATATTGCTAAGGGTACACAACGCAAATTCTTCTTTTCAGCCTTGGCAATTTAGGTAGTTTGTGAGGCTGCTTTGCTGTTGCAGTGTGCTCTGCAAAGTACTTATAATTAAATGACAAATTATGGGGGATCTGGCTTTGGTTTCCAGAGGGAGCTGCTTTGGGTAATCCCCTCCATTGCTGGCTCAGCAGGGAACAAGCTCCTGCCTCTTTCCCGTGTTCCTGACACTGGTCCCTGTGGTGGGTCAAAGTCACTCACACCCACATCTCACCACCCTGGCTTGATGAGCGTTTCCTCATGGCAGTGGTTTAAGTAGGCATTAAACTGCTTCCATCGTGTTTTTATATTCAATGCAGCATGTGATTTAAGAGTTTTATTTCATGAGCAATAACAGTAATAGATTTTTTCTTCCCCATGTTGATTGTAAATGTTACTCTGCAGAGAAGCTACCCCAGGTCTGTAAACTCGTGGAAAGAGGAACAGAGCACCTGGGCACTGTGATCTTTTCCTAACTAATAGATTAAGGGTAATATCTCCGAGGATCTGCCAGAGTCTGGTTTCTTACTGAGTTTGTTTTGTTTTGCTGCACTGGAAGTGTTCTTTGATGGAATGGAAATAATGAAGAGGGAACGCCTAAAGAAAAGGAAGTAAGCTTATTAGAAATTTTGAGCTTCAAATCTGGTTTTGGAACCTGAAGTAGTCAACACTTGGTTGAAGTTAAACTACAAGCCCCTAGGCTGATTTTGTGACTGAAACTGAAGAAAAGGATAGAAGACAGACTGACCTTCAGATATTAAAAAAAAAAAGATTCTTTTTGCATTTGGGGTGAAATTAGAAAGGACTTCTGTCCTAAATGGAGTGAAATTAGTTGATCCAAGGTGACCTTTTCAGTTCATTGCACTGGCTGGCTGTCCTGTAGGATGAAACAGCTCAGGACCAGAATCGTGGGGATAACATCACCAGAAAGGTGCATTGATTAGTGAGGTTAGTAAGATTGTCCTGAGTTGTGAGCCATTAAATTGCATTTCAAATATCAACATTTAGCCTGAAACAGTGAACCAGTCTTGAAATTAGAACAGTTTTCATTACATAGTGATAGGAGTGCTTGCAGATAGATATTTGAGATGCCAACCATCTGCTGCACCAACATTAACTGTAGTCCTCAGTTTTGATGTGCCAAATACTTTCTACAGCCTAAATGTCTGTGATTATAATATTGAAGGTTGCTTGTGTCATGATAGCTGCTGATGTGCAGTCTTTCTCCATGTAAATACCATCATTCAAGTAATTTGTTCCACCTGCTGGCTCTTTCTGTAGGTGTCAGCTGGAAGCAATGCACTGGCACCAGAAGAATCACTGTTACAAAGAGCAAAATTGATGTTGTGGCTTCAGTGCTTACTTGGTTGATGTTTTCTCAACAATTTTTTTCATTAGCTTTGAGAACCATCTTACATAATCCTCTGCTGAACTGCTCTATGCTGTGGTGTCCTTGCTGGGACAGGCCTGTTTAGTCTTTCTTTCAAAATGCAAGACAGGTCTACTGTGTTGCTAGCATCTGGTAAGGATTTTTTTTTTTTTTTTTTACTGTGGAAAACACTGGATTGAAATGAAAAAATCAAGAACTTGGCCTTATTTTAAGATCAAATATTGATTTTTTTTCCCCTACTGATAAATGGGCTTTGGCAGTTGGTAATCAATAGTTTCAACCTTTTGAATGTTTGTGGGATGCTACACTAGATGCAGAGCAATTAATTGTTTCTAGTGGCTGGAGAGGAATATGAATGTTCTCCTGGACAATGATTAAGCTTTATGGATCTTTTAAATCTGGTAGGACTCCAAAAATGTGTAAAAACTCTGTTTTGTAAATTAAGATCAGAAACTATTATTAGCTTTTGTTTGTAGTTCAAGCGTGATGTCATATTTGGCATAGTGCTAAAGAAAAACTCCCAGCTCATGGGTCTGTTCTTTCTCAACTCGGTGTCTTCGGTGTTTGCTCTTGAGGCCGTCAGTCTCTCCAAAAGAGGAATGGTTTGTGTGATACCAGCTTTCTGAGGGCTGATTTAGTGTTATCACCCTCATGGGAAGAGGGACAGGAGGCTTTGTTTGGAGCTGGTCATGACTGCATGATTTCCAGCCAGCTTATCCTTACATGAAAGTGTCACAGCTTTAGCTTTTTATGCTGGTATAAAGTTCTTTAAGGACATTCCAGATAGACAGCCCTGGGCTTTGTGGGAGGGGTGCACAGGATCTGCTCCTGCATTTTTTGCCTCTTTTTCTAGTCCTTCTATTTATATTGCTAAATGACTATAATTTAGGGTTAAAAGACTGGTGGAAGCATAATGTCACAAAAAAACCCCTTGTGTTTGGATCTGTAAAGCATCACAGGAGACAACGTCCTTCCAAGTTTCATGAAGTTGCAGTGTGTTAATGGCCTTTTGTAACATCTTTTCCAGTCTTGCTTTTTCCCCCACAATGAGGGTGGGGGCTGCTGAAATTTGGAGTAACTACATTAAGTGGGAACCACTGTAGTTGTGGAGGAATAATTAGGTCTGTAGTAAGTCTCTTTTCAGTTATTTGAAGTTTTCCATAATATTTATTTGAGTAAAGTTTGAATCTACAAAAAGCTTGAAATCCTCCTGTCTATTGTGACTATTTAAATTTAATTTACATTTGCTACAATCAGGTGTAAACAAATTCTGTTCATTGGAAAGGCAAGTATAAGGAAAGGGGAATACTATTTCTCATTCAGTTAAAAAAAGATTTATTTCAAACCAGTCACATGATCAGTTTGTAAGGATTGTCTTACTAATTTTCTGAAATTATTGTTTCTGAGTTCATTGGCCAAGTATGCATAAGTGTTTAACAAGAGTACCATAGGGTTTGCAGTTAAAGGTAAAATACGTATTTATCAGATGACTGTTTTCTATGTTTTGTTTGCTGGCTGAAATATCCTCCTTACTGTTGTCTGTAGAAATATTTCATTCTTCAAAATGTAGAGTTTCTTTCTCTTACAAGGTTGAAAAGTATGTGGCAGCTTGAGGGGCAGAGGAGCCAAAATACAGTATTACAATAATGGCAGATTTACAGCCTGGTAACTTGTGAATTAATAGGACCACAAAAGTAAGCCTCACAATACTAGAAAGCAAGCACTCCCCTCTTCCTAAAGGCATTGTAGGATGTGTTTATAGATACAGTGTATCCTGAGAGGAGGCATTTTACACCATTGTTGTCTTGGGCAAAATAGAAGAAACATTAAAGAAGTAGGCACTGAAGAGATAAATAGAAGGGTCAATATTACAGAGGTGGAATTTACATGTAAAACTCCACATTAAAGCTAGATGTCACGAATGAAGCAGCTCAGCCTTGCAGGCATGTGGACAGAAAAGGCAGCCCAATGAATTACCTTTGTTATGGCAACAGGGAGGCAGGGTATTGTCAATAAAAAGTGGCTGATGCTGTTGTGTCTCAACCTCAGATGGCTCCTGCAAGACCAACGCAGCCATCCCTGCCTGTGCTTTGCAGCATTTCCTGGCACATAAGGGCCGTGTCGAGAACTGGGACCAGCCCTCGGAGCTGCAGAGGTTGTGCAGCTTTTGTCTTGCTGCTGCCCACTGCAGGCTGGAAATTCTCCTGCCTGGATCTCACTACAGGGATTAATACAAACTTTTCCCAAACGGTAATGACTTACAGAAAACACTTGACAGCTGAGTTTTGTGGAGGGCTTTTGTTGACATTCACTTAAGATAAACAACATCATTCCTTGGTGGTTTTGCAAGTCATGAGCAATGACACGATGTTGGACTATTCTGTTTAAAGCCTTTTTAGACCATAATGGCAGTGTTTGCGTTGTGCAAGTACTGTTGTTTTGTATGGGCTTGTCAAAACTCCTAACAGGTGTCTTAAAGGCAGTAACACCTCCAGAGCATTTTTGGAAATCACTATTGGATTGTAGTGTGCCATAAGTAGACAAAGTTAAACAAATATTCATCTTCCACGTTCCTGTAAAAGTTCTGCCTCAAATATTCAGCTTAGCCTGGCAAATAGTCCTAATGTGACCTGTCCCTCTTGCTATACTGTCTAAATTTTTTGCATGTGTACTGAAGCATTTGGTTAACTCTTTCCGTGAAACCTGACGTGATATTAAAATATCCAGTTTTCAGGGCTCTGCAGAAAGAAACTGCTCAAGAAGTACTACCTCATCTCCATCTCTCAGCTTCAGTAGCTCTAGCCTGGATGGTAAGCATCTCGTAGTGTTACAAAGAACGGGATCAAAACAAAGCAGCACCAAGACAGTTAACAAATGTCACCACTCCACGCACACAAATGTTTTATAAATAAATAAGCCATTTCAAAGGGTACATCAGTTGTTACTCTAAAAAAAACCCAACAGCTTTTACTATGTTAACTTCTTAAAACTAAACTTCAGAAGAGGTGAAGAATGTTTGCTGTAGAACCGTGCTCACACTAACTGTTTTAGAAATGGCTTTCCAAATACAACAGCTGGATTTTGTGTGTGTGTAAATGGTCTTGGTTTCTAACTAATGTAATACTTCAGTAGAGGAAATTCAATATGAAAACTGTAATGTAACTATTTTTAATCTCCTGCTATCTATATATTTTTTTCTCAATTTCTGAATGTGCTGTCAGATGCTATAGACTAATGTTTCCTGAGAGTTTGTGTGTCAGAGGAGATGGCAACTGTCTGAGCCTGTTCAGTGCTCTGCTTCAGATCCTTCCAGATCAGAAGATATTGGGATTTATTTTCTCTCCCTGTCCTGTTGAGTATTTGCAACCTCAACAGCCAGCAAAGAAAGGACAGAGTGACATTGCTGAAGGACTTTCATGCAGGAATTCATCTAAATTCCTGCAGCAATTAATATATCTACTGGGGCTTCATCACATTTCTGAGTACTAAATGAACCCAGACATTTACAGTTGATATTAAGACATTTGTCTTACAGCCCAGCATGATTGGCTTTTTGTGGCTCTCCTATCACATGGTCAATAAGGGAATCAAGAAAATGTTTCTTGGATCTGTACTGCCTTGCTGTTTAATTGCTCTTCATAATAGTTGGAAGCAGCTTTCTGTCTGTTAGTGACACATATTTAGTCCAAAATAATTATGAAAATCAATAGCCTATGGAACACCTTACCAGCTTTAAAAGACAACTCCCACACCCCAGGCTGAATGTCTACTGAAGGCATTTTGTGAAGTTCACTGTCTGAACTTCTAACTTAAGCAGTCTTCTCATGGAGCCCCAAATATGCCGAGTTGTTACAGGATGCTTACCCTAGTCTGTTAAGGCTTTGAACTTTGCCAGCTTGTGAACAGAATATTATGCCAGACATGATTCTCTCTTTTTTTCTTTTTCCTCTTTTCTTCCTGAGGTTCAGTAGTTTCATTTGGATTCAAAGACACCTAAGGCTCTTTTATAGTGCTTCAGGTAAATAGTAATGCAGTTCAAGTTCCAGCAGTTTATAGTAAAGAATTTAATTTAAAAATTCTAGAAATGTCATACTTGCAGGTTGATTTTCCTCCTTAATTGTGCTTCTTATATGCTTCTGATGGTGGATTTGTATAAAGGAGCTCCAAAAATGACAGCAGCATTTCCTTATCTTATTCCTGATGCATCTGTTCCCAGTAGTGTCCACTGACCTTTGCTATCGAGTTAAGTTTGTGCTGCAGAATCAGCTGATTTAAAACAGAGAGTTAAATTTATTAATTGTGAACTGAAGTTTTTGTAGTTTGCCCTCATTTTCACAGTGTTCAGTCTTTGTTCTTATTTTCTAAAATCCCTTGAATGATTGTTCTTTACTGCCATTTTGGTACATACAACAAAGCAGAAGAGGTCCAGTTCCCTACTGTGCTGCCTCCCAGGGTATCATTCACAAACCAGGAGGAGGAAAGCTGCATGTAGAGGGCTATCCATGTGCCAGAGCTGTCCTCACTAGACTACAAACTCTGTCACTGCACCACCTAAAAGCACTTTTGACTTTCTGTAATTCAGGGTGAATTTAACTTGAGATTTCTTTGGTTAATTGAATGCATGATGGAGAAAACCTATAGTGATTATTTAATGATGGATGCCAGGAAAAAATTTTAATATTTATGTTAGATGACAGCACTTAGGTTGATGAAATACAGTCTCCATTGTCACCCTTTTCTCATCGTGTTTGTGAAATCTGAGCACAAATCCAAATGTTACTGATTTGTTCCTCCACATCTTTTGGCATTGGAATTGGGGTGGCAGGAAATCCAGTTGAGACACTGTTATTTTTGTTCATCATACAGAGTTTATATTTTAAAAATAAATAAAGTTATTTTTACAGAAGGGCAATAATGCGTGTGAACATAACAGAAAAATCACAGAGGAGACATAAAATCTTTAAATGTTAAATAAACTTCTTTACAAATTAGAAGAGTTACACCAGTTCCCATCCTATCTGAGACCTTTCTGCACGGAGACTTTGGAAGACTGAAATGTGTGTTTTACAATAGACTGGCAACAGTATATATTTCTGCTTTAGCATTTTTCCTTTTTTCAAATGCAGATACATAAAGAAAATCTCCCTGTGTGTTCTTCAGATTAATTTCTGCTGTATCCAGAATAATGTATTAGACTTTAAGGCAAGAAGGGAACATGATGATTCAGGTTGACCTCTGTTGAGGCCAACTGTTCCTGTATCTACCCCAGCGTCTTGTGGTTGAAATAAATCAGTTTGTGGTATTTTTTTTTCCATAAGTACAAAATTTAAATGCATTAAAAGCAAATGAACACTTACACTAATTTTTTGTTAGATACATTGGCTCCAGATGTCAGGTACATAACCTGCTTGAAAATTAGGTCCCTTTTTTACCCTTAGCCTTTTTGTGATGAAAAGAAGATGTGTTATTGTGGACTGGATGACCTAATTAAATGTTTGACTTATCTCATTCGTAGTAAACTAAGAAGGGCATTATAAAAAGAGACAAAAGTTTGAGAGCCTCCTGGTCCCCAAAATTCTGTCCTTTGTCTGGCAGAGGCTTAACTTGAAGGCAGAATAGGTACTCCCTGTCATCTGATAACCATTCCTGGGATGGGAAGATGGTATGTTAAAAACATAAGTGGTTAAGGGAAAAACATTAAGAAAGCAGGACAAAATCAGAACAAGTGATTCTCCACAAGACTGGAGAAAATACTGTGACCAACAGGTTTTTCAGGCTTTCTGTTGACAGGATTGGGCTGGGAAGTGTTACCAAAGAAACTATCTTTTCATTTATTGTATTGTGTAGAAGGGGAAAGAGCATTGCATGCTTTTTGTAAGACAGTTGGGCTTTATCAGAAAAATTCACAGTTCCATTGTGGTTTCTCTTTCTGACACAATTAAGATGCAAAAACAGAAATTTGGTTTTATGGGTCAGAAATGCATAAATGCTTATATGCATAATATGCACACCTCTGACCATGCATGTAACTTACATCTCTGATACAGCAGATAGAGTTAGTAGCGAAGACAGACAGAGTTAGTAGTGAAGGTCAAAATCTAATAAGGTTATTTGTTTCAGCATAATGTGTTTCATTTCAGTACTAAAATGGTGAAGCCGGACTAGACATCTAAGCCAATACACATGCAAAACTAATGAATACATCTTGTACTGATTGATGCAGTTTGTCTTGCTCAAACTTCTTTGGCTCCAGGAACAAAATAACTACTGACCTAGTTCTAAAAATATAGAGGATCAGGTAGTATCTTAATTCTGATTTATGTGGTTCAAAATTTGAAACGCTATCACTTGTAACTGGAAGATAAGCAATGGTAGGGAACAGTGCCATCATGAAATGCTGCAGACTGAAGAAAATCACCTGCTTGTCCTGGGACGAGTGCCATTGCTGTCTGATGGAAACATTGGGCTGGTGTCTCATCCTCTGAATGGGATGCAGGTGTTTCTAATGCAAGAGGAATTTACCTGTACAGCACAGGAGATGATACAGCAAGAGATAACAATTAGCATTTTACATGTGACTTCTTGTATCCAAACACAGAACTTTTTTTCTTTTTTTCCTTTTCTCTAAAGGCAAACCCACAACCTGGTAAATATTAAAAGCAGATTGTTCATGATACTCGAAAAAATGCTTGGCAGCTGTTTGTTTTGGCTGATTCCATTTTAAAATAAATTCCTAACAAAATAATAGAAAAAAAATATATATGGAATATTGTACCTTTGTTTGGCATTTATGCTATAGTGAACAAAGTTTCATTAGAGTTATCATCATCATTTTTACATGATAGTTGGGCATCTAGTCAAAACTATGCATATTCATAAATAATTATGCCTATGCCTGGAATATTCAGGCAATATATGACATTGGTTTTCCTTATTGCCCTTGCTTTGCTCTTTTTTCTTCCTTTTTGTGAGCTGGGCACTAGATTTGAGAGCTGAGTCCGATGTTTGAGTCCAATTATTGGATTATTTCAGTTATTCCCCTCAGCCCTTTCTGCACAATCCTTTGAAATTGAATCCTTGTATTGAAAGTGGGCTGCAGTTAATATTCCAGAAAGGTCTTACTGAAAAGGGAAATCGAGTGCATTGATGTTTTCCCATTTTTCTCTACCTCCTTTTAGATCCCAACTCAAAGGTGAGGCAGCAAAATGAAAATCAAAATCCTGGAGTCTGCAGATTAGGGATAGAGATATTAGTCTCTTGCAGTCCCTGAACACTTGCTTCAGTGAGCTGCCACCAATAGCCAATTTGTTCTGTAGGATATTGCAAGATGCTTTTTATTACCTTTGTTGACAACCAGTTCCTACTCTCCATGCATGCAAGAAGGTTTGTGGGAGCTGAGCTGTCACCTTGCCTCCCCTTAGAACTTGAATCCTTGGATGAAATCCGGACCTTCTTGTAGAACTTCTTCCTTGCATATTTGTTTAATTTCATGCTGAGTTGACTGACTTCTTGCTCTGGACTTTGCCTTGATGTGAACACATTTTGTCTTCATTATATAAAGTTGCAGTAAACCTATTTCCTGTTCCTTTTAAATTCCTTAATTTAATACATTTTAATGTATCTGTCCGTGTTTTTTTCTTGTGTATATAATATCAAATAGGGAAGAAAATGCAGGATGATTTGAAGGAAAGCTTTATCAGCATTAACATGGGAATAGTTCTGTTATTTCTGGGCAAGGGCCAGCGAATGAGTTATTCGGGACATGATAAATGAAGGGGAAACTATTCTAAGAAACTTCTCTATCATGTATAACCCACATAAATTACTGTGTATATGCATAGGAATACTCTCAAGAATTCTTGTTAAGACTAGAAAGAATTCAAAATTAAATGTAAGTTTATTAGAACAATCCTGTCGGTTGAAGAAGTTGATGGCTTCTAGAGCAGTTTAGGTGTGATGAATTCTTACCAAAGAAAGACAGGCTCCAGGAGATGCTTGACAAGATGGGATTACTGGCTGACTCCCTTGAGGACCACATCTCCATCTCCAGTACAATTTGTCTGTTGTGAAGTCACCACCTCCAGAGTCCATGGGCCTGAGGCAGGAGATGTTCCAACTAGGATGACCCCAAAGTCAGGAATTTCTGTCCCCTTTCTCATCTGCTTGCTCATTCCCAACCTTTGTCCTAGCAGCCCCAGTGCAGCCTGATGAGGCACACTGTCCTTGCATCTCCAGCAGCAGTTGTTATTTCACTGAGAAGGCATCAGAAGAACTGAAGAGTGCATGTATTTTTAGCAGAACCACATTCTAGGCCAGGGTTGATTTATAATGACTTTTACAAGGATCAGGTTTGGTCAAGAAAGAAAACAAATGCACTTGAAGCACGCAGGCAGGACCCACAAAGGGTTGGTGAGACATGATTTTTGTCATCTCTAATGGGGCCTCTTCCACGTCGTGCAACTGGGATCACTGGCATACCTTGGCCCTTCGCTCCAGCGACCCCTCGGAGCTGTGATGAGCCACACGTGTTGCCTCTGACTTGAGGATCCTCTTTTTCTGAGACTGGATTGTTTAGCTCGGTGCAATTGGAGCTTGGGAAACTTCTCTGGCGGCGTAGAGGACTTCCTTTCAATCCTGCAGAAATGCCAGCAGCCAGACTTACTTAGGTGATGAACTTATTTGTAAGAGTGCAATTACTCTTCCTGCTTTTCACCACAGTGGCTTGCCCAGTGTGTCCAACCATAACATTTTTGTTCGGTAAAGTGGAAGAAAATAACATCTTCCTCTGAGATACTTAGTCAAAATAAGTAGTTCATTTGAAGCTCACTGGTGATCAGGAATATTGAGAGAAAATCTGATGGAGGGATTAATTGTGGTTTTGGGGATGGGATATATTTGACCATAATTGTGATCTGTTCCTTAAAGAACATAGAAAAAAAGCTGGGCATGGTTGAGATTTCTAATGTCTAACTTTTCACTGCTGATAGTGTGTCTGAGCAATCTGTTGTGCCTCAGGAATAAGATCTTAAGTTTATAACAGATAATTTTGTAGATGCAGTTCAGTAGCTGTCAAAAAACAAAAAAGAAGTTAGGAGTTACAGAGAAGGAACAAAGAGTAACTAGAAACAATTTTTGAAGGAGTTGCCTCATCCATCCCTGCCTCCTGTGCTTTGGTTTGCCCAGGACTAGTCTCAGGGCCCACAAGCTGAAGTTGTTCTAGGTGAAACTCAGCCAGAAGATGCACTTTGGATGCACACCTAATGTTTTCTGTGTGCAAAGGGACATTGAGTCTTGCCTGTTCCAAAATAACACCCCCAAACAGGTATAGAGGGCCAGCTCCTCTTCTCTGCACACTGGCCCCTATGGTGTTGGTGATGTGGAGGCAGCTGGAGAGGCTTGTCTCTCGGGGGGTGGACAGGAATGTGCTGTATGGCTACACTTGTTCTCCTCTCTGGGTGTCTCCAGGGACTGAGGACCTGACACTGGGCCAGGCTACACCTGTGATATGTTCTGCTTGGGTGAAGGATTTCAGGGTCTTAATTTTAATGGAGACATTAATAGAATTATTACTGAGAGTTACTGAAAAATAAAAATGGCCATATTGTTTTTCTTTTTGGGTAATTTGGTAGCTAAGGACATTACCAGGAACTATGTATTTGTTGCATCCCTTTCTCCATGTGAGAGAGAGGAACATGCATCCTGTAGCTAATACAGTTCACATACCTTATTAAGGACAAGCTTATCTCTCTCCTGAGAATTAGATTTACTGCTGCTGTTAGCACAGGCCTGGGAACGGGATCCCCTGGCTGAGTTGCACTCCAACTCTGTCCATCCTGGATGTTTTCCCTCTGTAACCTTTCCATGTCAGAGACATTTTCTTCCTCCTGGTGGTGCTCCATCTTAATTCATTCTGTCCTATGTAACTTGAATATAGTGTCATAGTTGATTGTCACCATCTGTATGTAAACCACAACAGTTTTTTTCTACCACATCACAACAGTAACTGAACTCTGGCTACTTGAAATGTGTCCAGGAGCAGACACCTAACTCAGATCCTTTGAGTTGCTCTCTGTCAGTCACTACTTCTCTCTACCACGTTACTTAGAATCACAGAACCAAAGAATGGTTTGGGTTGAAGGTCTCTTACAGATCCCATGGGCATGGGATCCCCGTCATGGGCAGGGACATCTTCCACTAGACGAGGTTGCTAAAAGCCCCATCCAGCCTGGCCTTGAACACTGCCAGGATTGCAGCATCTGCAGCAGTGCAACCTGTTTCAGTGTCTCATCACACTCATTAAATCAAATTATTTCTCTATGTCCAGTCTCAACTTCCCCTCTTTCATTTAAAAACTGTTACTACATGTAACACGCCCATGCCCATGGGAAAACTCTCTCTCTAGCTGTCTTGTAGCCTGCTTCAGGTACTGGAAGGTAATGAGGTCTCCCTGAAACCTTCTCTTCTCCAGGCTGAATAAACCCAGCTCTCTTAGCCTGTCTGCCTAGGAGAGGGGCTCCAGCCTTCTGTACCCACTCCAACAGGACCATGTCAGTCTTGTGCTGGGGCCCCCAGAGCTGGACACAGTACTCCAGGTGGGATCTCACCAGAGAAAATTAGAGGGGCAGAGTGGAGTAGAGGAGAGACTTAAGTTCCTGCACTTTGGTGACTTGTTTTATCAGTCTCAGCTTGCTGGGAGCGGAGGGAATGCATACAATATGTGTTTTCTGAGCCACAAACATGCGTGAAGCTGCCTGGGAAGCAAACCTTGGGGACTGTTAATTATACAGTCATTTCAAGTTGCCTCCAATTTCTTGATACATAACAGCCATTCAGTTTGAGGCAATTTCTTGGTGCGGTGCCCAAACCATGTGCCATGAGGCTGAAGGAGGTGTCAGCAGCAGAAGGTGGGCAGCAGTTTGAGAGGAAGGGGATAGGTACAGATGCACAGAACATTTGAAAAGCCCTGATTGCTCCAGTAATCAAAGAAGTGAACATTTTGAAACAGAACACTCTGCAGAAATAGTGAAAAACTTGAGGGAGGGCTCTGGCTCCATGCTCTCAAGCAGTTTCTCCTTCTCATCCAGGTATCCTGGAGAATTGTCTGCAGTGGCCCTGCCTACATGAGCAGAGAGGTTTTTGCAAGTGTCAGTCCTATTCATTCCAAGGTCATAGGCCCCGGTATCAATCTTGTTCTTTTAATATAAAAATGATTAGTAACTGATATGCATATGCCTGTATAGAAGGAATTATGCTGATCAGGTGGTGAGCTGTCAATTCTCCCCCTCTCTCTCCTTTTCTCTTATTTATGTGCAGTCTTTGGCTGCCATCCCTGGAACCAGCTGCTATCGGACTGAGGAAGATCTTCTGATGCCAGCAGCAGCATCTGGATGCCTGGCACAACTCTTTGAACAGTTGTCTTGATTTCTACTGTGGTCAGCATGCTGCTGGAATTTTTTATCCTGCCTGGGCGGTTTTTCTCTTTGGCTCACCTTGAATTATTTGGAATTTATGTGTTTCCATCCCATGGGGGAAACAGGACTCTTTGCAGTTACTTCTCAGTACTTGCATAGAGGATCCTTGCAGCTGAAATATAGAGAGGATTCTCTTCTGCTTTCATGTTTGTATGTGCTTTTTACAGGAGAAGCAGGCTAAAATTTACTCTGACCCTGAAGCTATTGCATACTTACAGAGCTCATGCTGGGACTGTGAGTACAAAAGGAGAAACTTTTGTAGAGATGGCTGCAAATTTTTTAAAATGTGTTTTGTATCAGAAATATCTAATTATACAAGTAGAAACTTTCTACATTGTGTATTTTTTTGGATCTAAGGTAGGATTCCTCCTGGCAAAAACAACTATGAGAGAAAAAAACCCCATATGAATTACATGTGATGGATGTCTCCCACCCCATCATCTGGGTGTGAGGAGCCAGGTTCAGGGCGTTGCTCTACTCGATTCAGTGCTGTGACAACCTGGCAGAAAATTTGGAGTGGTTTCCATTGCAGCCTTTTTTCAGGCCAGCTGAGATATAAGCCCCATAACTGGCTAGCATGTGTGCCTGAGAGACAGGAGCTTCCCTGAACCAATGGATGAGCTGGGGAGATGGAGGAGCATGTGTCTGTCTCCAGAATGCTGAAGAACTATGTTTTGTGAGGCAAAATTAGGCATCGATGATGCAGTTTTTTTATTAAGGGTCTTGTTTGTGGCCTGGGCCATACCCAACCACTCATTCTCTTCTCATGCGTCCTTACTCTTTTACTGCATGTGGGTCCAAGATGTCTGGGGTGCAGGTTTCATCATCCTAGAAATACGCCTCCACTGCCCTTTGCTGCGCTGAGACAGATCCTTGCCTGGCAGCAGTTTCCTTGGTCTGCAAGCAAACACTCAGCCCACAGCAGGAGAAGCCAGAGGATCGCTACCAAATTAGGAGACCGGGTTGCTGGCTGGGTCAGCAGAGATACCGTGGAAAAGTAAAAGACAGCTTTCAGATCCACCAGCTGCTCTGAAGAGGCCTGAAGTAGTTTCTGGAGCAACAGCTATTTTTGGGATTGCAGTGGAAGTGAGCAAATGTTATTGGGTTGCCTGGAGCTTCCTTTACTTAGGACTGGTGGTCATCACTTTTGGCACCTTTGGACAACTTTGTTTAGGAGGCAAAACTGCATTTCATTGTGTACAAAATGAGATTCCCAAACTGCACTGGGGGAGTCCTTCCTGGGAAAAGTACAAAGCAAGGTGTTGGCACTTGTGGTGTGTGGCTGCTGCTGGGCTTACAGCTGTGGTCCCACTGTGAGCTGGGGGTCTGGCAGCCCGAACCCTGCCCAGCTCAGCTGCTGCCCTGCTGTGCTGGATGGAACAGAGGGAGAAGGGAGTTTGGCCTCCTCAAACTCTTGCATCTCTATGGAAGTAGCCAAGAGAGCCAAGGGGAGATTTTTGTAGGTGATTGCTTTGAGTTCCACCACCCTGAGTCATTGGTGGCAGGAGAAGGAAGGGAGAAGCTGAGTGTGAGCAGCTGGGAATAGCTGCTGGTCCCACTGAGAGTGGATGGGCTGGGCTGGGGACTGCTTTCACTTGTCCCCACTGGCTGCTGTCACCCGAGGTCTCTGCCAAGCAGCAGTGATCTCCCTGCCTCCCCATGGCTACCCCCTCCCAGACGATTTTGGGGTGCAGATCAAAACAAGGCAGATGTCTTGTCAGCAGGTGTTCATTTTAGCTCTAACCTCTTCAAAGTAATGGGCTTTATTTGGCTTCTGAACCGAAAGGGTTGGGACACCTTTAGTTCATTTTGTGCTAACAGCAAGTCAGCAGCGTTACTCGCAGGACTTTCTGCAATCTTTCCTACCTGCGTTAGCTCAGTATTTCCCTCGCTTGGCAGATGTGTTAACTGGAATAATAAGGGAAGATGTGACTGTGGTTACACATGGTGCTTGGCAAGGACTCTTTGTCCTGTACGTTAGCCACAGATTTATCCTTCTGCTATGTGTACCGTCAGTTTTTCATTTCCTCCCTTTATTCTCTATTCCAATTTCCCTCTTTTTTTCCTTCATTATCTTTTCCTTTGCCTAGCCTTGTTTCTCCCTGTGGTTCGGTGACTGCTGTCTTTTACCTTGGATCTCTCCTTTAGCACCAGTGAGAGCAGAGAGCGTTCACACATACCACACACAGACATTCCCTACACACACACACCCCCCGTGCATTGGGATCCCTGCCCATGAGGACATGTGCACATGCCCAGCTATGTCTGATTGGTTTTGCACCAGTAATTTAACTTAAGCCAACCAGCTTTTATTAAACCCACAACTGTCAAATAGGGCATAGGCAAGAACCACAAACCATATGTTTCTTCTGTTCCACCACATGCTGCTCTGCCTGTGTCTTAGAAATAACATGGATATGCCCCTAGGGAAGTTATGGCAAGGTGGGATGTTTACTAGAAGACAGTCTTCGGATTTGTAGTTTGGACTGATCATACTGCAGATAAAAATCTGTATATGTGTTCTGTGCATTTCAACATTGCTCATTGCTTTTTTTTTTTTTTNTTTTTTTTTTTTTTTTTTTTTTTTTTTTTTTTTAAAGCAGGGGAGGGTAATTTTTGAGTATTTTGTAATACTTGTAACTTAAAGTCAGGTTATCTGAAACATGAAGCTGTGTGCTAATTCCAGCTCCATTCTAGAAGATATACATTTAGTCAAAGAGGGGGCTCCAGATTCCTGGATGTTATCCAGAGTTCAGTCCAATGACACTTTAAACAGACACAGAAAAAAGAACAATTTCAGTAATCTTTCTTTCTTTCTAGCAGGCTGAGAAAATATGGAAGGTTTTCTTCTGTTTTCATGGACAATTTACTTTGTGCCATACTTAATTGGCTCTGCTGACGATATGTACCCAATCTAAAAACCTCCCTTAATTTATAAACTGTTTACATGGGAGAATATCCTTCTCCAAAATTATGTTGCTATTTTTAGCTCTGTTAGTGTTGATGTATGGAGGATGACTGACAAGAACTGAACATTAACAATGATCTTAGGCTGCTCCGGGGAATGGTAACTCCTATCTGAAATCTCCTTAAAAATAGGCTGTTTGAGGACTTAGTAACATGTTAATAGTTGTGTTAAAGAGCATTAGGCTCCACTCTGACTTTTAGTGAAAAGAGAGATCAGTCTGAAATTATTTTCATTATAGGAAAAGTAGAGGACACTCTTTTGTCTCCCACAGACCTGAGTGAACACACAAGGAGGGTGAATGGCTATGGCAGGTCCTCTCCATCTTTCCTACTTGTTGGTCAAATCTTCATTTCCTTGATTCTCCGTATATCTAAAATACAAGTTTCTGTTTCTTTTTTGACTGAGCAGTTCTAGTCTCATAAGATTTTTATGAAATAAAGTCTGGACTAGTTACAGAAAACACAGGCAGTATATTGAACACCTTAGTAACTTTTCCACAGGCAGGATCACTCCTTGGTTGACCATTTCTTTCTTACACGATTTGTTTTCATCATACCAAAAGCAGGGCCTATCATAAATCCATCTAACTTTTTGGATCTGATTATCAGATCCGAAATGCTGTGGCCATGTGGAGCAAAGCACTCATCCAATGTTGACTTATTCTGCTCTTTCAATATTTAGGAGTTAACCTCATGCCAGCAAGATTTCTCTGTGTCAGATGTTGTTCTGGCCTTCTGCAGCCTGCATAAAAGTATAATGATTTGGCTTATTCAACAAAAATGTAATTCTGTGTCTGTCCCTGGCCTGGATCAAATTTCTGTTGCTGTCTTATCCAGCAGTGTGCAGGATGAATATCATGGAGCATGGAACCACCCATGATCAAGGGCTCTTCCTAGGTGTATTTTCATAGTCTTTGCTATGATTGGATTAGGAATGAAAGGGTCCATAGTGAAATGTAGATCATCACTAGCAAATTTCAGAGTATATCTGTTAAAATTGATGTCATTCACATTGCTCTTGGTGCTTAGCATGCAGGATCAGGCAGGCAACACTGCACTTTGAAGACTCCAGTGATAA
Source organism: Ifrita kowaldi (assembly GCA_013398055.1). Lineage (NCBI taxonomy): Eukaryota > Metazoa > Chordata > Aves > Passeriformes > Cinclosomatidae > Ifrita > Ifrita kowaldi. The sequence goes on from VZRS01009807.1 coordinate 633,790, forward strand.
ATTACCCTGTCTTTTCATCTGCTTGGCCTGGAAAGAGTTGACGTTTCATGCCGTGTGACCTGACTGTGTGCTGCACTTCTGTGTGTGGGACAGATGTTTTCAGCTACCACAAACAGAAGTAAAGAAAAAATAGTGATCTTAGTGTGTCATCTCACTTTATTGCAAGTGACAAATGGAAAAGTAATATTGCTTTGATAGTATTTCAGGCATACTTCCTGACCACTGTGTTACTACTCAATCATGAATGGTTAGGAATTTCAAAGGGAAAATACAATAAAATGAGAACATTAAGAGTTTTTAAATTGTCTTGCTGTATCAATTTAGCCCAAAGTAGAGTACGGAGCAATGTTATATTTTACACCATAAAATTTTTGCTTTCAGTGATGCTGTGTAATTGAGCTGCCAGTTTACCTCAGTTTGTTTTCTCATAATTTTGTCACTGCTTCTACAGAAGTTGCATAAAATATTCCTTTTCCCTGCTGTGATTAAGATTCATCATCTTGGGAAGATTTCATTTTTCCTTCCATTTCCATGGTAAAGCAGTGACTGATCAAAATCATATCATTGAATACCAGCTAAAAATTTTTAAATTGACGAAAACCCTCAGTCTAAAAGAGAAGCCAGCTTTGCCATAACATCTGTTTCGTTCAAGGAAGCAATAGTTTCATTTGGGATGGAAAATATGTATTCATGGATATGAAAATGTTCTTTTGTGGTATTTTGGTGCATTTGCTACATTCCAACACTGCATTTTATGTTACTACAGACAGTTTAATGCTATAAAATATCTGCTTGTGCTAACTGGTAGATGATTAACCTTCGTAATGCATTTCATACCCCCAAGTGTTTTTCACTGTAGCACATTTCCCCACTAATCCCGTTTTTGTTGCTTGAGCACCTGTATCATCCAAAATGGATGATTGCTTTTAAATTCAGGGGGAAAAGCTCTGTAAAAGGGAGTTGCTAAGTAACACTTGTCCAGGCTGGGACAAGCTCTGACAAATGCTTTTGAAGACGTTTGGTGAATTTATTGAATTGTTATAGTCACAAACCAATCTTCTCAAGAGGAGTGGTGACAATGAAAATAGTCAAGGACTGATTTCAAGAGGAGAAAACTCTTGTTGGCTGGACCATCATGGGAAAGGCCATGAGAGCAGCAGTGGGTAAAGCACGGTGGGTTTGGTGAACCTGAGCTTCACGGTGCTCACTGACCTCATTGCCTTGGGTCTGAGCACCTTTGGATGCCCACGGATGAGATAAAGCACAGTCAGAACAGGCCTGGGGAGGAGACAGAGGCAGGAGATCAGGCACAGCTGCTCTGTGAGCTTGGAGAGCTGGCTGGGGCCTGGGACCACAGTGGGACAGAGGAGCTGCGCTGGAACATTAAGCTGGCACACATTAAGACTAAAACTTTCATGTGAAGTGTGTAACCTTTCCAGAAAATTATGTATTACCAGCGGGAGGCTGGAGTACCTGTGTTTACTTAAAAGACCTGGTTGTGCTCAATTTTTAATGCATTGATCTTTTTTCTTTTTTTCACTGTTTCTGTTCATCTATTAATATCTTCTTTGGTGGTAAAAACAGGCAAAATAACTCTCAAGAAATGCAATTACCAATAATGTGGCAGCTAGAGAAGTATTTACGCTGTTCTTGTTGGAATGATCTTAACAGAAACGCAGCAAACTCTGGACATAGGCAGATCAACAGAAAAAAGGGTAATTTATTACTCTTGGCTGCATTTGTTGTAGTGAGCGGGTGTGAGACAAATATTTTCGTGATTAGCCTCAGATTCAGGGCAAGGCGTTGGATCAGATTGTTAGTAATAATGTCTATCTGGTCTCAAGTTACTATGCTTACAACATGAGTTGCCTACAATTAATAACTTGTTCCAGGGCATAAAACTTCATTGTTTCCATTTCCATTTTGTTGCAAGTCCTCACTTCATTACCATCAGGTCACTTGTGGCAGAGCTCCAGCAAGGAGCTGGGACTGCGTTTCTGTGGGTTTTGTGTTCTGGATTCGTGGAGAGGGACAGCCTCTCCCTAAAGAGAAGTCCTTGTGCTTGCCAGCAGGGAGGTCAGGGCTGCCACGGGGAGCAGGAGGGCCACAAAGGAGGGAGGAAGGAGATGTGAGTCTGTGCTGCCCTGCTGCCAGGTCCCAATAGGTGGCACCACAGGTGGCACTTGCCAGCTACCTGTTTTCAGCACCATCCCTTCTCCATGGGGTCTCTGGGTCTCCTCTGTGGATGATCTCCCCCATATTTAAGTCTTCTGGATGATGACAGTAGGCTCAAAAGCATTCAGTTGCAGGAAGTGATGTCATATTGTAGCCGTTTTGCCTTTCTATGTTGTCATAGGATTCACCAAGAATCCTATCCATTTTCAGGTGAAGGAGGTGTCATCTCTTGTAAGCAAAGGGGGAGGATCATCTTTGTGGGAAAAGAATGTCAGAGATGAGCTCTAGTAGAGTTTCTTGCTCTTTTTTTTATTTTTTCCTTTTTTTTTTCTTTTTTTTACAGAGATTAGTGAAACAAAAATACATTTGTAAGAAGGTAACTGGGATTTTGTAGCATACTTCAGTAAAGCTCAGAAAGCTCAGAAAGATGGTGACGATATGCAGCAAACATATATCATCCACTGTTGAAAAGACTGAAGGAAAAATCTTGGTGTTATTGGAATGATAGAAACTTAATGCCTTGACTCGGTCATGCAAAGATATGTGGAGAAAGCCTATTTAAGAGATTATGGGAATTCATCAAGCACAAACAGCTGTGAAGGCAGCCTTAACTTTTGAGATTGATTGGATTTTTTGCGCTATAGAACACTTTATTTACTTAATTTAGGTGCTGGTGCGTTTCTTGTCAGCATACTGATTTTTGGCACTGGTGTTGCAGTGTTTGAAAACACTGCATCATATATGGAAGCAGCAATTGCCCATGGACGCCCTTGCACTATGAAATGCCTGGGGTAGACTCGAACACTTCAGTTGTTTATCACATACAACCACGGTATGACAGGCTGGCTAAATACAGTAAAACAGGAGAAGAAGAATGTGGGACTGCAGCCTTCATTTTTCTGAATTGCATAACTCCTTCGTAAAACTAATCTCTTTAAGGACAGAGGATCAAATTCTCATCTCTCAGTGTAGCTGAAGTTACCCCAGCAAATCTGGAATTACTCAGCAGACTGTCAATCCCTCAAGCCCTTGATCTTTGCGTAAACTCACATAGCACGAGCCACCTGCTGTGGTGGAAGCTGTCGGGCTGCAGGGAGGGTAGTTGGAACAGCTAGAAGGACTAAAAAACCTTCAAATTAGCAGAAAAAATGAGTTCAAAGTGAATCAACTTACCTGTCTTGCTATGTCTGCTTTTCTTACTAATTTTCTTGCCTTTTTATCCTTTCTCCCATTTAGCTGGGTTTATGTTATAAATTTTATATATTGCAACATATATGTGGCCCAGCAGTGAGCCTCCTTAAACATTTATGTCAGACTAAACTGAGTAAGTATTGCTGATTGCATCTATTTTGACTAACCACAAAGCAAAACGTTCAATAAGGAAATTATATATAATGACAGGCAGCAGCAGCAATGAAAAGAAGATAAAAACAGATAAGGGGAACCGCAAACAGCAAAGACAATCCTTCTGCCAAAGGAGTCACAGCGCCTGCTCCATCCTTGCCCTCTTTCCACACTTAGGACCAATGCTTGTCTTGGCTAGCAGGAAGCAGAGGCACCTTCATGAAGCAAACCCCAGCACCTCCAGGAGCAATCGGTCTTAACAGTGTTTGCAGACTCTGCAGGAGCTTGTGATTGTGCCTGTGGTCATCATCCCATGCACAAAACCCTTTTGGGAATAAAGCTCATGTGGTGCAGAGCAGGAGGGAGCCCTCTGCCCTGGGACAGGTGCTGTGAGGTGCACTTCAGCACGTGGGACGTGACACACCAGTGAAGCTGCAGGCATGGCTTTTGCCAAGTGCCACTTAGAAACATGCCCATGGACATGCTTCATCTTGGCTTGAAATGGCTTCTGGGATGAAATGGCCTCTGGGATAGCCCACCTTGGGACCAGCTTGTAAATTAGCCTCCACCTACTCTGTCCATCCTAAGAATGATCTGTTTCCTTGGACAAAGAGTTCAAGCATCATAAGCTCATTAAAGAATTCATTTTACCAGAGTGAAATGCTTCAGCCTCTTTTAGCAAAGTCCTTCAAAGCCCATGATTTTCTTTCAAAAGAAAGAAGCAAGTAGTGTTATTCTAAATTTTGCCTTAGCTAATCATACATTTTACAAGCAGGTCACCATCTGCACTGTAATGATTTTCTTCCAGGAACATTCCTTTTGTTATGTTCAAATGAATTTTTATAATGGAATTGTTTTTCACTTAGCTTTCAGTAATGCTGCTTCATGAAACTTCCACCTCCATGTCAGTCAAATTGTGTAAGTCTTATTACAGTCTTCCTATAAATGACTTAGTAATTGAAGAATATTGGCAATGGAGAAATATTTTACTATTGTAACTTTTATAACAGCAAGTTTTGAGTGGTATTTTGCTTGCCCCACAAAATAACAGCACAAAATACTGATATTTGAGGCTTTATATCTGTGTGTGCCAATGATGAAAATATATATAAGGTCATGGAAGCCATTTTTTTCTGGATATTTTATAACATCCCACACAAACAGTGAACTAGATTTTCTAATGCCAGAATTCTTTTTCTTAACCTAGTTATTCCAGTGTTGCTCTTGCTCTTCTAGTACTACAAAATAAGAAATACAAATTTTGCTGCCAATCTTGATAAAAGATCTTTGCTTCTGAAATACGAAAAAAAATATTCTTAGCTTCCAGTTTCAGAGATCTGCATTACAGCTGCTTGCCTTGTACAAACTTGATTCAGCACAGCAACTTCAATGTGATTATTAATTAGATAGTAAGACATGACTAAAAAAAGTGTCCTTGAAGCAGAGCTTGTAGTAAACAACATACTTTTCCATTTCTTATCTACATAATAACAGTGCCTGGAGAGAACACCAGTACTTTCCAGGCAGCACTTCAGCTTCCATCTGTTTTTCAAGTACAATTAGAGTGAGTTTTAATGTTGGGTCAGCAGTGTGCTCCTTGTGGGCTATTGCTGTGGTAAAGCCTTCTCAGCCACCTTTGCCTGCCCATGGAGCTGTCCTTGCTCTTCACTTTTGGGCTGGCCTCGCAGGGTTTTTTTATAAAGCAAGTAGATCAGACACTAAGGACAGGAACACAGAATCATGGAATGATTTGGGTTGGAAGAGACCTTGAAAGATCATCTTGTCCAACCCCCTGCCATGGGCAGGGACATCAGGATGCACTGCTGAAGTCAAGTTTGAATCAAATGTCTGGGAACTACACTGCTAACCTGCTGAAGTGCATAAATAAGGTGTAAATTTTTACCTCAGCCAGACCTGTGGAGGCATTTGAAGGCCCTGGTAGTGTCACTGGGATGTCCTTTCACCCTTTGGTTTCTGGTTTATTGTTCCTGTTCCCCACTTGCAGCTTTGCAGCCTGCACTTTGGTTGCAGCTGGAGAATCCCACAAATTGAAATTTGTCCACTGCTTCCTCAAACTCTGATCTAGCCACTCCCTCTACTCCTCAAAACACTGGTATATGAAGTGTTTTTTTCCTAAATGTCATTTTTAGCTTCTTTCCTACTTACTAATGACTGATACAGTAGGAAATACAATCATTGTCACCACCATTTTTCTCAATTCTTTATTTTTTTTCTCTTGCTAATGTCTTTGTTTGGTTTTTTGGGTTTTTTTTAAGGACTAATGTTTTATCAGACCTGGACATGGTCCCAGAGATCTCTTACCTAAGGAGAAGGAAAGAAATCACACCACAAGGTGATCAGGGGCTCAGCTCCCCGTGTAAATGACAGCTCGTTCTAGTACTGTCTGGGGCCATATAAACCATTTATAACCTGAGGAGGCTTAAGTCAATAGTTGCTTCTTTGGTGTCCTTCCTATAAATTTCTGCAGAAATGCTTGATATTTTAATTTCCAATTTACACTTGAATTTGACTTTTTTGTGGGTAATAGTACTTGTGTCAGAGGAAATTAAAATGTGGTGCTTGTGTTTCTATTTGTAATTTACTTATAATGAGTAAATTATCTTAATTATTACTTTAACATAGTCTTAATTCTAGTTTAACATAGCATTTAGATAGAAAATTTGCTGTGTTATTTTTCAGAAATTGTTTAAGTGTAGGCAATTAAAGATATGAATAGCTTTTATTGTGTCATGGAAAAATAAAAGGAAAGCACAAGTTTTAATGTGCCTGAGTCACTCTGTCATGTCTATCATATATAGAATATATGATAGCATGTAAAAGGAATATCCTTTTATTTGAAAAGGAAAAAAATCAAATCTGAACCTCTATAAAGCAACTCTTTTTCTTTCAAGCTTCCTGTCTAGACTTGTAGTTGGAAAAAACTCTCCAGGAACCGGCTCTTCCGTTGCTGTCTCTGGCACTGTGCTCCCATGGGCTGGGTGATAGGCAGCTCCACTCATCCATCCAGCAGCATCTCCTGCATCCATGTGAAGAGTCCTAGGAAAACAGCACCATTTTTGATCAGATGTCCACAGAATCCCTGGGGAAACAGAGAGATGGTTTCCTATCTGTGGAGATGTCACTCTAGTGTTTACATGGCTGAAGAAGAAAAGCATGAGGCAGCACATGGGCCTAACAAGGACTTTGCAATGGTATGTGAGCGTCTGATAGCCCCTAGGTGAAGATCTCCAAAGGGTCTCTCAGTATCTTGTTTGATGGTTGGGTTTTTTCATCTTATTTATGTGGATTTTTTGGGTATTTTTTCTTAAAATATCAAGGGTAGAATCCTAGCATCCTGCTGCAGTTGGTGGGAGGTTTGCCAGTGGGTTTAATGGAATTCTGTAAATGTAGAAATGTTTTCTTCTGACATGTTGCCTTTTATGTTTGTTTGTAAGAAGCCCTCCCGCTGGCGGAGCTTTGTTCGGAAGCCTGGGCTTTGGCTGTGCCCCTTGGCCGCTGGGGCTGCCCGAGGGCTGTGCAGGCAGCCTGGTTCCTGAGCTGCTCAGCCCAGGCTTTCCAGGTGGGCTGGGCTGGGCTGGGCTGGGCTGGCTTCTGCGCTAGCCAGGGGCCAGATCTGGCAAGAGTTGCCTCATGCTGCCTGCTAAAGAGAGCTGGATGGGCTGCACAGCTTGGTGAGAAGTTTGTGAGCAAGCAGGGCCACTGGCTTGTGAATGTAAGGGCTGGGAAAGCCAAACAGGTTGGTGTAACTCCTTATGACACATCCAGTTTGCTGGGATTCCCTCTTATCCAGTAATTGGTGCTTAAACATTGAGAATTAGAGTCTTGTGCTGGCTACACCATAAAAAATGCAGGCCCTTGCCTTGAGGAGAACTCTGTTCATTTTATATGTGAATTTGCTTTTGTGCATGAATTTTGCTTTGGGAAATAGCAGAAGGTACTGCTGTAATTCCCTGCATGGCAGAGACCCTTCCTGTGGCCTTGTCTAACCCCATGGATCATTACTTGTTTGAGCTCTGAGGCTGGTCTGCAGCTCCAGACCTAATTAGGAAATCCTGTTCCCTGTCCTACTCCCGATGGAAGCTGCTCTCAAGGAGGTGTGGATGGTCCTTCAGCTCTCCCCTGGGCAGCCTGAAGTGCACTGTAATTCCAAGGAGTGTTCATTTGGATTTGCAGGCAATGCTAATGCTTATAAGACAATACGAGTATGAAAGTATTCCATGCCTGAATTTATCATCAAGGCCAACTGGAGAAGATAATTCTTCCAATGTCTTCTAATTGCAAATTTGTTACTTGTCATAATAATGCTATTATATTGTGATCAGAGAAAATCAAATCAAAGCTACAGTTCCTGTTAAACAGGAATTTAAAGCAGACTTCTAATGGAAAGAAACCAATTGCATACACTCTGTAGCCTTTGCATGTGGCTCACATCCTTGCTGTTTCTTGCACAAGTCTTGCACACACTTGTTTAGTTTATTGCTACAATGTTTATTCCCCCCCCCAGAACTCCCTTTGGCCCTTTTCACATCAGGCTGTGCTTCTGACTGAAGTCTGTCACAGGCTGACTCCTTATAGCCCAGTTCCTCTCGTGATCCTCTTTGCTATGGAGAAGTGTTTCTGGGAACCTGGAGAGTTTTTGCCTCCAGCATGCTGCAGGATACAGGGGAAGCAAAGTGTTTAATCCATCCTAAAATGGTAGAAGTGTATTGGAAACATCTGTTTTGTACACAGCATCCCATTTCGCACAAAGTTTCCTTTTTTTACACTTCTGAGAAGGAAAGCAGTGGGGTTGTCCCCTGGTGTTCCTGGAAGCTGGCCAAATCAGAAGGCAGGACTACAGCCAGGAGTGAGGCAGAGGGAGATGCCTGCCTCAGGTAAGGCCAGGAGGCCATGCAGTTCAATTTTTTAAAATATGTATGTCGGAGAGAAGGGTAATAGGAAGGAAACTGAAAGGACTTTATAGGAGAAGGGCTAAATTGTAAACTGTTCCCCTTTTGAAAGTTGAAGGATATTGAGGTTGTGACCTGATACATGATCTCAGAGAGGACTCAACTCCAGATGTTGTTTTTTCCTCCTTGAATGCTTATTATGAAGAGGAAATGTAAATTTCTTCACTAAGAACTCACGTGATGATTCCGGGGCTTCCAAAGAAATTGGTCTAGTTATTATATTGCGTCCTGTCTGGAGGTGTTGTAAGCTCTGTGCAGAAGGCCTAAGAGCTCTCATAGCTGCCGAAAGGCTGTACATTTTGATCCAGACTGAAGTGGGGTGACGTTTAGCAATTATTTGCAGTGTTCTCTTCACTTCCTGAGTGAGAGGGGAACTTGGAGCAGTGCCCTGGTTTTGCTGGATGCAGGAAGCCTTGTCTGCCTCCATGGTGGATCCTGTGGTTTCAGCCCATCCTTCAGCAGCGGACCCTGCCCAAGGAGCAGGGGCATGTTCCCTGGGCATGAATGGTGCAATGGGAAATATTGGCAGAGTGCCTATGGCTGTACCATGCTGATGAGGTTTTGTGTGGGGAATGGGAGGGACAATGGGATTCACACCAGCAGACTTCTGGATGAGGGATATTGGGCTGCTGCTGGGTTGCTGCACTGGAGCACGTTGCCTGGGCACCCTGGGGAATCTGGTGCCTTGTGTTCCCAGGATTTGCTGGTGAGAGGTATGTGGTGCTGTGGGTGTTTTGCAGCAGGGTTGATCGTGGTCACCACCATGGTAGCTCCCAGAGGAGCAGGCTGCATGGAGCTATTGACATATGGTCTGTGCTGTCCATCTCTGGTGCTTCCTCCTTCCAGTCCATGGTAGGTAAAAATCAGCTGCAGCTGCTGAACAGTGCCCTGGCTTGCCTCTGCTCTGACTTCCTGCTTTTCAGACATGTAATGATGTTTTTCAAGTGGTGACAGTATGTTTTGCTGTTTCCTCCCCTGTGCAGCTCAGCTGCTCTCATTGCCTTCAATAAAGGTGTGGGTTTCAGGCCACTCAACAGAGTTCCTTATTTCCCTTCTCCGGTGGCTTTTTTTTTCATTCCAGGCATTTAATCTTATAGGGCACTGAAGTAGCATTATTACTGATTGACCATTTTCCAAGCTCTCATTTAACACATCATCCAACTTAGACAAATAAAGGATATGCAATGAGGCCTCAATCAGGCCATCGTGAAAGGCTGGATCAATGGACATTAGCTCAGTACAGTCAAACAGAGTCACTGTAGGAACTCATGAAAATGGAAAGTGCTACTTCTCTTCATAGATATATTTCCAGATGATGTTTCAAAAAGAGGATTTTTTTTTTCTAATGTGCAGACCAGGAGAATCCTGAGCTGAAATCTGCTCAAAATCTGTAAAAGTATTTGTCCATACATGTCGTGAACTGCTCTCTGCTTTCAGCCTTCCATTCTGTTTATATTTTGTAATTATTTGTGGTCCAGCTGTTATTGCTCTGTATATATAAGAAACTAATGAAAATTAATAGACTTTCTCATCAGATACCCTTCAGAATGTGTTTTGTTATTCTTGCATGTGCCATCTGTTTTTAACGAGAAAGGCTTGGATTAATCAACTGTAACAACTGGTTTAGCTGTATTATATTTTCTAAATAGATCAGTTTCATAAGCATGATTATATTTGGCATGAAGAGCTGGCAGATCTTATTCCTGTATATGTAGCTTTTCTTTTTCTTCAAAGGGAATAAATACTTTTTCCTCTGAAAAATGTGACTGTCACTGAAGAAATGTACAAAAGAGGTGAATTGTGTTTCACCAGGCATCCTAAAATTCTCTGACTCCCTATCAAGGCCATTCCTAAAAGAGTTTCTAGAGCAGACGTAATTTAAATCCTTTATCATTCAATGAATATACAAATTTTCAATAATTGTTTCTATATATTTCGAGATTATAGTCAGAAATTGCTCTTTTCCAGGATTTCATGTTTTAGTATTGCTTCTCTTAGCTTTCAAAGATGAAGTTAATTTATTTCCACTCTTCCTAAACTCAGCTTGAAGCAGATGAGACCCATATGTGAGCTAATAATTCTAGATACAGGACATGGATGAGATCTGAATGTTTGTTTCTCTTTTTCATTTTTCTACTGGTCTATATGGAGTGGTTTTGCATGACTTATCATATCAAATAAAATAAACAATTCATTAAGAAGTAGTAAATTTGTGCCAGAGAGTTTGGTTGAACATGGAATAAAAATGAGGTACACCTTCAGTGAATAATTCCAGCTGGAAAAACAAGGAGACACATTACTGAAAAATCAAAGCATTTGTCATCTTAGAAATGAAAAGTTTCCCTTGCTGTGTTGTGAAATAGCACTCGACACTGAATATAAATACAATTTATTTAAAAGAAAATAATGTCCTAGAAGAAGGAATGGGAAAGAACGAGTTGGTGAACTGCTTGATTTAATTTATATTGATATTGATTATGGGCAGTTGTTTCAGGAAGAAAAAAGAAATGGTTTCTGTACAAGAAAATTCTGCAATTCTTCAGTTTTCATATTGATTCAGAACAATCAGTATATGACATGAATATAGCGATACATGTAGTGTCTCAATGTCATAAGGTATCAGAATCGTACTGCTCTTATCACTTTAAATACATGTGTAATAAATAATACATATCTAAACAGAAACTGCTTAATGTGTAGAATCATAGAATGGTTTGAGTAGGAAGGGACTTTAAAGACCATTGACTTCCAACCCCCTGCCGTGGGCAGGGACACCTTCCACTAGACCAGGTGGTTCAGAGCTCCATCCGACCTGGCCGTCAACATTCCAGGGATGGGGCTTCTCTGGGCACCCTGTTCCAGTGCCTCATCACCCTCACAGTAAATAATTTCTTCCTTATATCTAGTCTAAATCTACCCTCTTTCAGTTTAAAACCATTACCCTTTGTCCTGTCACAACAGGCCCTACAAAAAATCTGTGTTCTTCTTTCTTGCTCTAAGGTCTTCCTGGAATCTTCTTGAGACTGAACTACTTCAGCTCTCTTAGGCTTGTCGTCACAGGAGAGGTGCCCCAGCCCTCTCATCTTGTCTGTGGTCCTTGCTCTAACAGGTCCCTGTTTTGCTGTGCTGAGGACCCCAGACCTGGATGCAGAGCTCCAGGTGGGATCTCACGACCTGAGACAGTTATGTCACTGTTGCTGCCTGTAATCCTTGACAACTGAAGAGTCTCACCAGATTGTTCTGACTTGATAAACACCATTGAAAGTTTAAACATAATATTATAGCAGATACTGACATAATTTTGGAAACAAATGTGTTTAAATTTGGATAAATACATCTACGTTAAAAGGCATTTCAATTTGACAGCATTGTGTACTTTTATAGCATTTTGTTATTATGGCTTCTTATAGTTTCATTTCAGATGTGAATTGTAGCATAAACCCATCAAGTAAGTTGTTAATGATCTGGGATTTGAGGTTCTGTTTGGATTTAGTCCAGGTGTAGTAATTTTACTGTACACATAAAATGAAAAGCACATGGCTTGAAACTTCAGTGCTTTGCATATAAATGGCTTATTGCAATCAGTATGGCTTCATGGACGTGCTATTTGCAGGATACCCTCCATGTACTGAATTATGGAAGTCCTGAGAAAAACGTGTTTACACAGAACAGAAATAGAAAAAGAGTGTATTCATAGCTTGTGCCAGAGAAAAAAAACAAACTGGTAAAATAATAAATTTTACCAGTTTATATACTGGTAAAATAATTAGATCATATGATTCACATTTTGGAGGGGAAAATTCAGATAGCAAACAGTAATTTCTATTTTAAATCTCATTGCATTCAAAATGTACCTAGGTTAATTTTCTGTTAACTTTAACAAGTAGTCTTAAAATGATAATTTTTTTTTTTTAGGGTGAGAAAATGTAACTCTAATCTTACTATAGTAAATCAGCATACCACATATGCATATATCCCCTCCATATATTAAAAAAATATATATATACATACTTAGCCTTGAAAAGTATTGGTCATCCTATTGAAGTTACTGCTGATGACTATTGAGGCTGGCTAGAAAAGGTGCTGTTCTGATACTTTGAGGAACTGTGGGCTCATTCAGAGACTCGGAACTGCAAGTGAGAAAGGGAACACGCTTCTCACTTTACCATTTCTATGTCACTGAGTCCTTTGTTTTTCAACCTTAAATTGTTGACTAATTGCTCCCCCTCTAAAAATCCAGCGGCAACTGTGCAGAGTGCGGGACTGAACTGTAGGGGAGCAGCCATGCTGCAGCACCACAGAAGCTGTGCTGCTCTCTGAAATGAGAAGTTCACATTTGGGGCAAGGCAACACAGCTGCTTCTCAGGTGTTGTTGCTAGTGAAGGCTCATCTCTGGGTGATGTGGTGAGNGTGCTTTGCATATAAATGGCTTATTGCAATCAGTATGGCTTCATGGACGTGCTATTTGCAGGATACCCTCCATGTACTGAATTATGGAAGTCCTGAGAAAAACGTGTTTACACAGAACAGAAATAGAAAAAGAGTGTATTCATAGCTTGTGCCAGAGAAAAAAAACAAACTGGTAAAATAATAAATTTTACCAGTTTATATACTGGTAAAATAATTAGATCATATGATTCACATTTTGTAGGGGAAAATTCAGATAGCAAACAGTAATTTCTATTTTAAATCTCATTGCATTCAAAATGTACCTAGGTTAATTTTCTGTTAACTTTAACAAGTAGTTTTAAAATGATAATTTTTTTTTTTAGGGTGAGAAAATGTAACTCTAATCTTACTATGGTAAATCAGCATACCACATATACATATATCCACTCCATATATAAAAAAAAAATATACATACTTGAAAAGTATTGGTCATCCTATTGAAGTTACTGCTGATGACTATTGAGGCTGGCTAGAAAAGGTGCTGTTCTGATACTTTAAGGAACTGTGGGCTCATTCAGAGACTCGGAACTGCAAGTGAGAAAGGGAACACGCTTCTCACTTTACCATTTCTATGTCACTGAGTCCTTTGTTTTTCAACCTGAAATTGTTGACTAATTGCTCCCCCTCTAAAAATCCAGCGGCAGCTGTGCCGAGTGCGGGACTGAACTGTAGGGGAGCAGCCATGCTGCAGCACCACAGAAGCTGTGCTGCTCTCTGAAATGAGAAGTTCACATTTGGGGCAAGGCAACACAGCTGCTTCTCAGGTGTTGTTGCTAGTGAAGGCTCATCTCTGGGTGATGTGGTGAGCCAGTGCCGTTTCCATACCAGCCCTGGGGCTGCCTGCACCTGAGGCAGTGTTGCTTTCGGTTGGAAGAAGCAAAGATTTATGATGCTCGTTTTACTCTGGGAATCCTTATACTGTGGTCCCAAGAACTGATCTGGTTTGTCTCACTTCAGGTGCTGAATGGTTACATATCTTTCAGATGTGTTTAAAGGTGAATCTTCACTCCTGTGCCTTTTCTAGTTCTTTCTCATATTTCCTAGGAACCAGTACATGCTGCCAGTTCACTCGTTTGTCCCTTTTGGTGGAGCTAATGCCCTTCTGTCACAGCCTCTGCGGTGCCTGGGACAAGGCAGAGTTGAAGTGACTCCTGCCCTGGCAACGCTTGCAGTTGTGCACCAAGGGGCTGCCAGCCCCACTCCTCATGCTGGATGCAGACTGAAGGAGTGTGTAGCATAGGCTGTCTGCAGCTGCATTTTGACTCCAAGCTTTATGGTACTGAAAGCAAGATTTTCTAAACTCCAAATATTTTGACAATGCTAGTTTCTGGTTGCATTCATTTTCTCATCGATAAATGGAGTATAAAGTGAGTGAGACCACTTCTTCTGCATGTACAAAAGTGCCAAGGAACAAAAGTGCCAGCTGTGTTTCTCCTGAGGAGTCAGCATGCTGACAGAAAAGGAGCAGATCATAGTCTGCTTGGCACTCATTACATTCCTATTCTAAACTCCTACTTTTACTAATTTACATGTTATTTTCTACTTTGCCACTGATTATGCTCTATTTTTGTGTCTACTTCACTTCTTAATGTCTGTTCTTCCCTTAAACATGTTTGACATATGATTATCCCCTTTTAAAGAGAAGTCCCCATTACTGTCCCAAAAGGAAATGTGTTGGCCATTTAGATCAAGAAGCTTCATGGGTGAATAATTGTGAAGATTAAAGATCCTCACATGTCTGGTGATCTTTAGAGCAAATTAAGTTTCTTGGAGAAGATGCTATTTTTGCTTAGTGTCAGGCATCAGCCTGTTAATATCATGATCTATTTGCAGAGACTGTTTTCTTTCCTTCTCTGTACAAAAGCAACTTCCTTTATGTCTCATCTGTTTCCACCATCACCGTCTCCGGGATAGAAATAAATTTCAGTGACACTGTGAATAATAAAGAGATGAGTAAGTAAACCACCCAGAGAGAAAATAGAGAGAAGAGTGCCAAGCAGCCTGATCCTTCTTCCCTGGGTGGTGGAGAAGAAGGGCTGGGGAGAGGTGACAGCAGAAGCAGCTCTGTGAGGTGCCTCTGCCAATGGAGCAGCCCTTTCTGCCTCCACAGGTGCCCAGTTCAGCTGCTAATGGCACATGGGTTCAGTTCTCACTGTGCTGTTTATGGGCTGCAACAGGCAGTAACAGAGGTTAATGTATGGGTACAGGCACAGGTGTCGTGGCTGGGGGATGTTAATGTGGGCAGCAGCTCCCTGTCCGAATGTAAAACATGACCCCAGGGCTCTCCAGCCCACAGTTAGCACCAGCAGGTCCCTTGCTGTCGTCCAAGGGCTTCCCCTACCAGTGGGACATGTATGACCAGCTTTAGAGCAAAACAATGAAAAGATCTCTACTCTTGCACCTTTTGCAGTGAGGTATTTAAATCTCTGAAGTTGTTCTTCACATAAATTATAAATCATTCAGTTAGAGGCTGTGTGAGCTGGTCCTACAAGCCACAGTGGTTTATAAATTGCCATTTGAGGAGGTGAGTTTTTCCTGACCCAAACATAATTCTCTGTTCCCCAGGAAGAGCACAGTTCAGAGAACTCTTGCTTCTCTTCACATGCCTTTCTCAGTTCTGTCTCTGAAGAAGAGGCAAAGGGTCAGGCTCTGCGACCATCGAGGCAGCAATACATGTTTTAGGCTTCCAAAATTTGCCTAGCTTCCTCAGTAGAAAAGTATGCATGATTGGTGTTGCATGCTGACTTACATCTTTAGCCAAGGAGTTTCACTGTAGCCAGTGACATGTCAAAAAACTGATGCTTTTCTGCTAAATCGTTGGAGGATTTGGGACTGTCCCTGCACTGCTGCTTGCTTGCCCAGATGCACATGTGCTGTATGTGTCCTTGTTCGGTAAGCAGCCCCAAGAGATGAAAAGTGATGTAGCGTTACCCGCCCGGATTTGTACTGTTCTTCCATAAGAAATGACCACCTTGAAATCAGAGACTCGCTGAATACAGACACCCTCACATTGTGATCCTCAGTTTCCAGATGTGCTGTGTTGTAATGACACTCTAAATGGCAATAATTTACCCTGAAAGAAGGATGCAGAAAAATATTTCCTAAAGGTTGTTTGAAATTTTGGAGCCAGTGCTCCCACAGAATGAGTTTTAAATAATTACAGAGGGGGCACATAAAAAGTTTTGAATAGATATCAGTGGGGATCTTTATGCTGTCACGAGATGTGGGAGCCTGATTTTTAGTCTCCCATAGTCACAGACTGCCTGCCAGCCTAGGAGCTGTCAGGGAGGTAAGAGGGACCTGGGAAAACAGGATTATTTCTTCTGAAAGGATATGGGTTTGACAGTATCTGGTGAAATGTTCATACTCAAAGAACTGTCATGTTCCAAAGGGAAAACATTTTGCCCAAGCAGTTTCCAGCATTGATGATAACAAGGTTTTGCGGTTTGGGACTTTTTTGGTGCTTTTTTCTTTTGTTCCTGCAAGTGGGTTAACAAAATGTAGGTGAAAAAATAGCTAGAAATAGAAAGTACCATTGCTTTCTTGTACTATTGCTCTTTTCCCCCTTTCTGTGTCACTGTTGAAAGACTGTAACACACAAGGAAATCCAACATTTTAGTTGTTTCCCAGCTAAGTGTTGAATTTAGGACCCGGATATGTTTGTGGACTGTGCAAAACACCTGCAATGCCCTTGTGAATGTGTCTGACAGACTAAAAGTTGCCTTCATACCGCTGTGACAGACTCCCTGGAATGACCTGGGGAGATGTACGTGTGTTCCAGCAGCACCTGCCCCTGCAGTGACAGCACATGGAGACAAGCAGTTTGTTTCCTGGTGTGTTTATTCAGTTGCTTTTTCATCAGCTGGGATTGCTTTAATTTCAGCTTCAAAGTTTTAAAAACCACTACAAAGGAGGCAAGTTAGGAGAACACAGCTTGATTCAGGGGAAAGGTATTGAACAGTGATTGACATTATGGAGCTGTGGCATTGCCTTTGCCTGCCCCTTCCTTCTTTCTTGTCTTCAGATGATGGTAAATTTTGAGAGATGGCACCATCCAGGCCTCCATCGTATTTCAGTGTTGCTGTGATCCTGCTGCATTGGGTTATTTTTCAAACCCATTTCTAGTCCCCATTTCTGCCAATGTGTCCCAGCATTCTTTTCGTTTTTCTGCTGTTGTGCATAATGAACAGTGACCTTCACACTAAGTCATGCTTCATTGTCATGAAACTGAGTACACCAAAGCAACAAAATGAAGCCATTTATTTTCACATTCAGGTTTCCTTGAACATGGTGTTTATGAGACAAATAAGCACCTTCGCAACTCAGAGGAAAGGAGAATAAATTTTGCACACGTTGAACAAGAAAGTGCTGTTATGTATTATCTGTATTTTTACACAACTTTTGTCTGCTGTCATAAAATTAACGTAATAGTGAATGGTTTAGAAAACAGATCAATCAGAAAGTATTCTATCAATAAATCAGTCTATATTTATAGTTTCTAGGTTTTGCTGATAAACCTTTAACATTGTTTTAGTTTGTATGTTCTGTCACATTAATTTATTGCTTATTAGTTTCATGATATATAGTATCTATCTTTCAATCTGTATATAGCTCATTTTTTCTTCCTTTCTCTGTGTGCAAACCTACAATTTCTGAACTCATATAAAATCAGTTGCTCCATATGCCTTGGTGTCTTATGTGAGAATTTGCTCCTTATCACTGTGCAGTAGAAAGCTTTAGGACTCTAATTGATTCATAAATATTTCAAAGGTCTTTGCTCTCCTTGTTGTCTGTTTGGTTTACATAGATAAAATGCCTGGAATGAAACATTTGGCAGCTGTGAGTATAGAGGTTCATTTATAAACCCTCCAGAGAGAGACTGACTTCCCATCGATGCAGAAATACACTGGGGGCTCCTGGCCGCCGTCACTGCCATGAGCTGTCTGGTTGGGAACAGCTACCATTAAAACTCCTGACATGCAGTGAAGTGAACACAGTGAAGAGGGAAGGAGTCTTTGGGTTGTCAGACAGTTTTCTCAGCCACTGAGGGAATCTGTTGCTGAGCAAGTGCTGTCCTGTGAGCAGGTACCTGAAAGGGTTTTGATTTGTAGGAAAAATAACACTTTCCAGAGTGGTGCTTTATAAACTAATATTGTAGCAGGACAGTGTCTGCTGATAGGGCTTGGCAGCTGCGTGGGGAGCCTGTGGCACTGCAGGTGTGGAGGGGTCACTTTGCTTTAGTGACTAAATCCAGCCCATTGCCATGGGCATCCATCCATCTCTGGCTCACAGACACACACAGACACACCTTTTACCACCTCACTTCTGGGGAGAATGGACACTGCTGGTGCCAGCACTGTTGTCCTTGGGGGTGTATAGATATGCCCACACCCCCGTGCTTTTTTAATAGCTGAGAATTTGTTTCTTGATTGGCTGTTCACAGCACACTGAGCTGTGGGGCCAAAAACTAAAACAGCAGAGCTTCGCTCAATTTTACATATATATATATATATATAACATATATAACCATGAGCAACAGAACTAATGAAATATATTCCTTCCTAAGTCTTGCCCTTGACTTGGTAGTTGCTTGACTTGGTATCCCTGATGTTTCTGGTAGTCCTTCTCCTGTTCTTCCCTGTGTGGGTCCATGCTGCTGGCACAGTCCTTGGCCGGGGTGAACAGGCCATGTACCTCCCAGGTCCCTGTGTGATGGCTGGCTGGCACACACAGTGATGGGCAGCCCAGCCCAGCAGGTCAAGCTGACTTGTTCTGCACTCACTTTGTGGTTTTTTCCCTCTGAGCTTCTGCTTGTCAACCAGGGATGTTGCAAAGTCTGTGGGAATGCAACTCATCCTCTGCCAGACTTCTCTTCTCCTGAAGAATGTGGCTTGTGCTGTCCCAAAGCGCTGCTGTAGGACGACTGACAGACAGACAGGAAAAAGGGCATTAGCCTTGTTACCTTAGAAAAAGGGACTCAAAATGGAAGAATATTTGTCAAATTCCCTTTTCCCNTATAACATATATAACCATGAGGAACAGAACTAATGAACTATATTCCTTCCTAAGTCTTGCCCTTGACTTGGTAGTTGCTTGACTTGGTATCCCTGATGTTTCTGGTAGTCCTTCTCCTGTTCTTCCCTGTGTGGGTCCATGCTGCTGGCACAGTCCTTGGCCGGGGTGAACAGGCCATGTACCTCCCAGGTCCCTGTGTGATGGCTGGCTGGCACACACAGTGATGGGCAGCCCAGCCCAGCAGGTCAAGCTGACTTGTTCTGCACTCACTTTGTGGTTTTTTCCCTCTGAGCTTCTGCTTGTCAACCAGGGATGTTGCAAAGTCTGTGGGAATGCAACTCATCCTCTGCCAGACTTCTCTTCTCCTGAAGAATGTGGCTTGTGCTGTCCCAAAGCGCTGCTGTAGGACGACTGACAGACAGACAGGAAAAAGGGCATTAGCCTTGTTACCTTAGAAAAAGGGACTCAAAATGGAAGAATATTTGTCAAATTCCCTTTTCCCAGTGTGGAGTCTTCCCTAAAAAGCTGTAAACGCTTCAGGACCAAGAACTCTGCTAAAATGAAAAGCATAGAAGTGTTTGGGGCTTCTCATCACATCAACAGTGGTAGGAATGCTAACAGATGCATGAACAGCAGGCAAGATTGGCTCTCTGTATGACGATTTTAAAGTCAAACCTATAATTAGTGGTATGAGAGCTTAAAAATTGATGTGATTTTGTCGCATTAAAACATTTAAAATGGTTTCTTTAGGAAGAAAGACCTAGCAGCACACATTCACTAAGACAGTTCATGTCACTGCTGCACAGAACCCAGGTTTCTTGTGAAGTTTTGTTACAGAATAACCCTGACAATTTCCTTTTGGAAATCTTTAAAAATAATAGCACACCATTCTTCTTGGAAGTATACTGTTTTGATGGAAATCTACAGAGGAAGATTTTTCTTCCTATTACTTTTAAATTTTTGGCACAACCTCTGAAGGAAACTTAAAGTAACCATATTTGCCTTATTTAGGGAGGGGGCAGAGGTGAAAAAGAAAGCTCTGGGTCCTGAGTAGTATGCGTTGCCATATTAACCATTTAGGATTTTTATGCTTGAAATTGAGGCATTCTGATGTTATTCTAAACATAGTGTTTTCAGCATGCCCAGTGGTAGGGACAAAAGGATATATTCATGTCTATCTATCAAACATATGTATTGTGTGACCTCACTTCAGCAAGATATTTCTCTGCTTCTTTGTGCTGAAAGAAAATGAGATGGTTTGGAACTGCAGCCTGAAACTTGTCAAGTGCCGAAGCTCTGAATGTAATTCTGTGGTTTTGCTCACACAGCTTATTTTTCGATTAGCCTGTCTTCTCCTTGCTGGGGAAGTAAATCAGAAATCGTTTACAAACAGCAGATAAAGAATTGCAAAACTTCAGACTGGATACCCTTAGCGCAGGCTGGGGGATTGATTCTCCTGAAAATAATAGACACTCTCCTGATTTTCGCTAAGCAGTGGAGAGTCTGGCTTTGTCTGCAAATGCATTCATCTTGTAATATGTTGGATTCAGTGTCAGGTTTTTTCCCTAGACTTTCCAACGATTTCTTCTTTTTTTTTTTACCCCCTTTTCAGGGCTCATACTTCCTGAATTCCATGCAGATGCTTCTCTGAGTTTTTTTCAGGTGAAGAGATTCATACACCCCAGCTGTCCCTACACATTCAGATATGGAGCTTTGCAGTGCAGGTGTCCCTTCAGCTGGCTGCATCAGCTGGTGGTGGTGGTCTTCCCACTGCTTCCCCTGTGGCCTTGCCCACACTCTCTGCCAGGACCCCTGCTGCTGGAAAAGGTCTTTCCATGGTGTGATGCCACACCCTCTCATCCACGCCCTTTGCCACCTGTCATAGAGTCACAGGGACCCTTGCCCTGTTTCTTGCATGTCTTAAGCTTATACTCATGTACATGTGTGAGGAGTGCAGCTGTCATCCAACATGAAAAAATAGTTTGTTTGGGCTTGCAGAAAATATCTTGAAAGATAAGGACAAATAGAAACTACCCAATGGTAGTTTCAAACTATTTTTAGGGTGTTTTGCTCTGTGAGTGAGTCTCACACAATCACACCATCCCCCATGAATAGCTTCTGATTTTGTGCAAGACTTGGGAGACAGGGAGAAGCTCTGTCCGGTTTTGTGGAAATCAGGCTCAGGTAGAAGAGCAGCGTGGATGAGCCTTGCCATGAGGGCAGCTCCTGGGGCAGCTTAGCAGGCAGCTGCCATTCCTCATGGACCTCTTTGCTCCACGTCAAGGATTTGAGGTCCTAAGCCACATTTTGGAGTGTTTTGGTTTTTTTGGTTTGCTTTTCATACACCTACTGAGGGAGAGGTCCCAAATGCACCCTGGCTGGAAGCGTCCCCAGGTCTGTGTCCCTGCCAGCAGTGCGAGGCATGAGGGATATGAGGGCCTCAGCCCACCGGGGGGTGCACAAGGAGTTCCCACCAGGCAAACACTACTTTTAGCAGCTGGGAGTTTATCAGAGACGGGAGATGACAGTTGCCTCTGCTTGGTCACGTCTCTTCCTGGATCCTGTTTTCAAACTGGTAGGAGTCATTAAATGATCCGTTAAATCTCAAAATTAAGTTACAATTACAGAATGAAAAAGCATTTCCCCTCACTTGCCCATCTTCCTCCCCCTCCACTGATGGCCCTCATTAAGGGATGTCATTTTCCTGTAAGGCAAGGGACATGGAGGACAATCTCAGAGTAGATCCAGTTACTAAGCAGGCATTTGCCATGGCTGGCTTTTGCATGCTGTGCAAGTTTTACTGAATATATTTAGTAACTCCAATTGTTTCTGGTAGTGCTTTTTTTGTTGGGAGTGCTTGTAAGTGTAGCTGTGCTGTTTTTAACATTCCAGCTTGCACCGGCAGCCATGAAAATCGATAGTGTTGGATGTGAGCCTGGGGTGTTGCTGGTTTGTCAGCATGTCCAGAAATGCATACATTCCTGTGGGGTCAAGTCCACAAAACTATGTAAGTGAATCCTGGATGATAAATAACAAGCACATTTATTTCAGGCTGAATGAGAAGATTAACTTCAAGGGGTTTGGTGGTTTTTGCCTTTCAAGTATTTTTGCTGTTTATGCAAGTAAGATTTTGAAACTAAAAGATTGCTTTGAGAAAGCACACCAGAGAGATCATTTTGAAAATTTTGGAACACATCAGTTGTTTTGGAACTGCTTTTGCACTGATACAAGGGTTTCAGCAACACAAAAATGGACAGGCAGAAGATTTTGATGCCATGATTGCGTGTGTGACATGCACTGGAAAGTCCTGAGAGAGCACTTTCATATTGTTCCCAAATCTGGCCCCTCTGGTTCAGAAGTCCAGTCTCACAGACCCCTGGGTGAGCAGCTGCTGCCTCAGGGGGTGACAGAGGGGTAGGTAGGTAGGTAGGTAGGTAGGCAGCCTGACCCTAAAGGGTCTGTGAATCCAACATCAGCAGCTGAAGAACAAGGGGCTCAAGCACTAAGTCACTCCTGAAGTTGCACTCCTGAAGTTGCTCCTGGTGCAGAGACCTCAGCTAAAATAGGGTGTTTGGTTGCTCATGATGGCAGAGAGCTGCTTCAAGCCTCCTGCAAGGACATCCCCTCATGGGGAGTGAGACTTCTGCTACCTGTGACTTTGATGAGCAGCAGGGATACCAGAATTAGAGCTAGTTTTTTGCCTTTTAGAGTGTAGAGTAATAGGTCTTGCCTCATGCTGCTCTGTACCTTGTCAAGGGAATAAAAATTAAGTGACTTCAGTAAAAGATGCATCTGTGGGATGCAAAGGAGGTTTCCTAAGAGAAAGGTCAAATTGTGTCTCCAGGAAATGATGGCAACAATTGCAGGAAATACTCCACATGTTGAAAAAGAGAGCAGCATCAGCCTCTCCCTAGAATCACAGCATAGCTTGCCCCTCTTCCCATCCCTCACCACCCAGGGAAGACATAAAACCAGAGGAAGCAAACACCAGTGTGGCCAAACAGTGCTGCGGTCTGGAAATGTCAACGTGGAGGAACAGTACTGTAGATTTCATCTACACATGCCCACTTCACTTATTTGAAATTTTTCCTGTTCCTCAGATACCTCCTTTGATGTATTAAAGCTCTGGAGAAGGTAATTTTGAACGTTACTGGAGAAAAGATTTTAATCTGACACAGGTCAGGACAGAGTAAATTAAATTTCTGTTTGAAACTGGCTGTTGGCACTGTTTCATGTTAGCTTCATTTTATCCCTTGTTATTTACTATTAGAAAACACAGCGTAGGATGCCCTTCTGAAAAAATTCAAGTAATGCATTGGCTTTTTGTTAATGATTATATGTAAATCTGTAGCAGTACAGTCCATTTATTGTTCTACTCTGAACATTCGAGTTCTTAATAGAAAGTTTTCATCGAACTGTGCATCGTTGAGACTAGTGCACAACTCACACTTAAAATTGTAGTAACAATTGATCCCTGTAGTAACCATGGCAGGCTGGTCAGTGCCAGGCACAGGCTGTTGGAAACTCCATTACAGCTAGGTATCCATAAAACTTAACTTGGATTTTAATCCTTAACAGCAGCATCAGCTTCCAGTTACTGGACTCAGAAGCTCACTCACAGCAGAGCTGCGGTGAGTGCTGCCTTCCAGATGAGGCAGGAGCAGCAGCAGTCCTGGCTCCTGTGAGACCCCTGTCCTTCAGGATGTCACTGGAGTTCACTTTTTCTGCCTCCATCTTACTGAATGGCTCCATAATGATGCTTCTGTGTAAACTTTAACTCATAAGGAACTTCTCCACCAGCTGCTGTTTGCTGCAGGTTTAGACCTGCCATAGGTAGATTTCCATTTTTAAAATGACCTTTTCAGCTTGGTAGAGAAAAATGTGTGTTTACCTGGGAATTAAAATTTATTTCTTAGGTGACCCTGGCACTGAGACGGGCATTTGGGATTCACAATTGTTTGGAACCAATTGAGGTGACCTTGGCTGTCCCACCTGTTGCAAGTCCAGCACAGGGCCCGTGTCTCTCTGCTTGGTCCCCCAGAAGACTTGTTTGCCCTAAAGTGCATTTGAAGTGGCACTAGATGGCTATACTTAGGCCCCAGGGTGCCTCCCAAAATATATGCACACTCTCTGATGAGATGAATGTTTCAGTGCCTCTGATTCTTCTGAGACAACCCTGTTACTAGGGAAGAAGAAGATTAAAATTAGATAGCATTATTGTAGGAAATTTTGGTTCTTGATTAGAAAAGCAGAAGCATGCTATCTGTACAGAAAACCAGAATTCAGTTCTGGATACTATTTGGCTGTAAAGCTCGTCAGCAATTGCTGTGGTGCTCAGCTGGTGTAGATCTAGGACTGCCTCATCCCCTCCCAGAGACCTTTGTGAATCTATCCTGTCTCTGTTCTCTCAGCACAGATGGAGATCCCAGCTGCTCTCTAGAGACACTGTACTCTTGTCTTGATCAAGATGAAAGCTGCTCTCTGCTGCTTCTTATCACTCTGCTTTTCCTGCCTCTTTCCTGTGCTGCTCCCCCTGGATTCACATCATCTGCTGTTCTGTGTTGCTTGGAGTGACATCCAAAGCCACAAGATAAGGACAGCGTCTAGGGTTTTGGTCTAAAGTGAAGATGGTGGAAAAGAGAACACTTACATAAAGCTGCCTCTTTGGTGAGGCAATTCTCTGCCTTTCAAGAGTGCCTGCTGTAGACTGTGCTATTTTGTATCGTTCTAAAGCTGTACATTAGGCAGCAAGACACCACCTCTAAGCTGCACGCAGCCAGGATGATGTCCCCTGCCAAACAAAGCTTAACCTTGGCATTTGTAGCCTATAGATTAGAAGAACCCTTGGGTCATTGGGTCCAGATTTCCACTGCTGCTGCTCCATGGATGGTTGGTCCAGTTGGCTCAGCATATATCTGCTATATGGCACTGGGTGAAGAGGCTTTTTTCAGCATCCAAGAGCAGCAAACTGAAGGGTTTTAATGTTGGAGATTTTTAGGCTTGAACACTACAAACCATGTGCAGGTCTGAGGCCATGATTTATGTGTGAAAAAAATCTTTGAAATTTTTGTATTGAGGTTATTGATACCTGTGCGTGCAAGAGTAGCGAGGGCTTTTGCAGGCTGAGGGCATCCCCAAAGCAAGCATAGATGTCCAGGAGCACCCATGCAACAGCTGCATGTCCCACTGAGACTTGGAGTGGGGAGACTCCTCAGAGCCTCACAGAGCCATGGGCTGGCACACAGAAAGCTCACTGCCTGCTTATGTGCCTCCTTTGGCACAGCATGGGAGGGTGGACCCTCAGGCTGCCCCAGGAGACAATTGGTTGGTTCTGTGGGGTGGATGAGACAGCTGGACCTCTCCCCTTGGTGTGGGAAGACCATGCTGTCGGTCTCCAGCCTGGCCTCCAGCAGCATCCTCCTACTGGACGTGGGGATTTTAGCTGCAAAGAACTTTTTTTGTCTCTTATGAGGAGTACTTGTAAGAAGGGTGGATCAAAGGACCTCAGTAGCTCCAGATGAATTGCCACACACTTCGTTAATCAGCTAATAAAATGCAATGAATATGCTGCACTTGGAAAGCCAAGTGAGAGGCCTCACAGTCCCTTACACTGAATTTCCTGTGTTGTCCTCACTTAACCTTGCTGTGCAGTGGTTTTCCTTTTTTTTTCTTACGTTATTTATAGAGTGAATATTAGTGCAATCCTTTCTCCTTCAGCAGCTGGTAGCATCTTCAGAAACAACAATCACGTGCAAGTGGAAAAACAAGAGACCCATATATTTTTTGAGTATATTTTACAAACCTATTTGTAATGGCTAGAGAAGAAAACACAGTTAATAAGGAAGCAGGGAGTGGAAGCTGTGTTCTTTTATCTGAATATTTGTTTTGGCAGTGATCTGGAGTTCACTGAAACACTGGCTTAATTGTCTCTTAAGTTTGCCAACTGTAATTTTCCCTCCTATTATTAGAAATAAGGGCATTTTTTGGTTCGCTCCAAGAGATTTATTTTCATAGCAAATGCATTATGTGTATCCTGTTAATGTAAAAATATAACTTGTTGTTAACATCTTGCATTAAGTTTATTTTATGGGCTCAAGCTCTGAGATTTAACTCCAATGTACCCTGCATCAGACCATGTGTAAGGAGCTGCTTGCTGCCAACTGGTCCCCTCTGTGGACTTACACCCAGCTCCGTCAGTGTGTAGGGCTTTAAGGGAAGGAAGCGGGGTCAAAACCTTCTGACCCTTCTGAGCATGAGCATTTTCCTCTGGTGAAGCACAAATTATGTCTCCTACTAACCTCTGTATCCAATAATAAGTTCCTGGCTCAAAATGTGCAAGCTTGTGCTTGAGTTCATAGCAGCCCCGTGCACTTTGCAGTTGTTCATTAGACTTTTGAAAGTGCAATTGAAAAGCAAGGAAGAAAAGCATTTATTTTATTTTTGATATGGAACCAACAGCATTTTTCTTAATACATTTTCTCTGAAGCAGCTGATGGAGAACTTTTTCCATAATGGAATATTCACATTATTCCTGATATTAAACTACAACCAATTAACGCTAAAACAATTACTGCCTGAGCAGTGATAAAATGATGATAGAAGTATGAGATGGTTGCCTTTACAGAAAGATTTCCTCTGAGTAGTAACTCTGCTGCTTACATTTTGTGTAGAATGCGGAATGAGAAATCTGCAATGCCTGCCAGAGGGGACAACTTTGCTGTACAGCTTGGCCTCAGGGGAAGCTAAAGGAGCCATTATAACTGGCAAACTTGCAAAGTATTTATGTTTGTGTACAAATATTCCCAAATTAACAAAGTAACACCCATGTGTGCTTTATCCAGTCACTTTTGAGGTCCTTCAAAGGAGAAGGCTTGCTCTGTCCCTCAACACCTGCTGTAGTTTTGACTGCCATGCTGCAGTTTATGCGAGGGCTGTTTCTTATAAATGTTCCTTATCCATCCAAAAGGAAAACACTCAATTTTGTAATGGACTAGAGAATCCAGTCTTTAAAAAACATCTTTCAATTTATACTGTTTGTTTTTTCTGGCAATTCCCTATGACCATTGTGCTTTAATTATTTCAACATGTTCCCTTTTCTTTTTCCTTCCATCTTTTCCTATACTGTTAGAAGCAAAAATTAAACCTTCCTTAGTGGGTTTTTTTTTTCACATAGAGGTATTTGCAAGACTGAAGTGAGAGTAACTGGTATAGCAAGAATAGCATTCTCCCTAAAAATAGGGCAGGAATAAAATTATCATTATCAGGTCTTGTCAGGATCTGTTTGGTATAAGTTTCAAACAGCTTTTTGTAATGAGATTTCTGTATTTATAGTCATCTTACTGATTGACAATATTCTTAGGCACTCTGTAATTGTATGTCTTGTAACATTAAATGCTCTTTCTTAGTAGCAAAGGACAAATTTTGTTAAACTCCAGTGAAATTTGGTAGTACACGTAAGTAAGGTGGTGAGGGAAGGGAAGTGAATTACAAGACCATTATAGCTTTAAAATATTGCATTTGTAGTCTAAAAAAGCAATTAAAACTTAATGAAATAATGATTTTTGGGAGCACTGCAATGGCTACATTGGGTGTCAGTTGCATAATCACATTACTGCTGCTTCATAGTGTACTGTATTTCAGTAAAGAAGCTGTTTGTAGTAGTGTGTGCACATGTTCCTTGCCCGTGGCAAACACTAAGTAATCCAATTTAGTTTAGATTGCAGTGAAAGTATGAGAATTTAAGTTGTATTACTTGCATTTATCTAAGTGTAAGCATGTGCAAGAAAAGGTAACCACACACCAGCTGACATGCAGGAACTTGTTGACTCCAGGAAAGAACCATGTGCTCGAGCCCTTAAGTTTGCCTAGGAAGGGAATTTCCACCAAAAAAACATTCAAAAATTTTAACACTGTTAAATGTCTTGGTCATTTTATTTCAGCTTAGAAAGGAGTGGAATACCTTACATTTAACCTGAAAGAGAGGTTTATGGGCATTTTTTTGCGGTAGATCCACATAAACCATGAAAAATGTACTTTTCAGTTGAACATTTTTTTGAAAATAGTTTGCCCCAAAATAGAATGTGATTTCTGTCTCTAACTATTTGGAAATTTGAGATGATTCGCTAAGTAGGTTTGGACAAAAAAATGCTTCAGGCTAAAGTGGTAATTCTTGATTAGGAAGTGATAATGAAGTATGGGTTCAAGACCAAAAGGATGTTTTGGTCATCTCTTAAGAAAGTAATATGATCTACAAAATAAAGGATATTTGGTGATATGTTACTCCTTATCTCTCCTTTTGATACTGTTCCTTTAAGAACAATAAAATAAAAGGCTTACATATGTGATGAGCCCTAGGAATTAAGGGTGAGGGTGCCAGTGCACTGGTGGTTAGGGCATGTGCTCAGATCCAGACCTGTCCTAGACGGTTATCTGTGTACTTACAACAGCTTGTAACTTACAAGAGCTGAGCACCTTGCCACCACCACAGCTGCTGTCCTCCCTTCGCTGTGGTGTTAGAAAACATGCCAGGGAATAGCCATTTCAGTGCAAATTTAAATATTTCCTTTCACTTGCAGCAAAACCATGGTCTGCTTTTCTTTTATAACTACAATGAGAAAACTTTGAAGTTTTTGGGGTTTTTTAAAATCAGCCTAAATTTTCTTTTTCTCTTGCTGAATCTGTAAAATAACAAAATACAAGCAGGTACAATTGCAAGAGTTCGGTTCAGTTGCAATTCAGATCCATTTTGCCACCTAAACAGGTATCCCCAAATGGGTCTGGTTTTCTGTACCTTTGACCCCAGCAAGGTCATCTCTCTCATCTGAAACGTGTGGTGTTCTTGCGAGTCTTGTACGACGCCACTTGATGCTTACTCTGGAAGTGTAACTACCAAAGCTCCAAAACGTGTAGCAAATCTGGTATTGCAACAGGCTTTTGAAACTTAATCATGAAAGTAAATTCTAGAGGGTTAGAGCAATAGAGGAAAATGTTGATGCCAGTACTGACAGCCCGTTCTGTGTCCATTTAATACCTCTCTCCATGGCACCTCCTTGTTTACATGGTTGGTCTGGCTTGTAAGAGACTTTGTCTGTGGTTGGAGAGAAGAGCTCTGATACACCTTGACTTTTAACTTATCTGAAAAAGAACTATAATGAATTCACTTATTGGAAGCTGGTAAACTTTATACAAGTGATGGGGAGCAAAGTTTCAGTGAGGATGTACATGATTTGCTGTCCTATGAAAGGATACAGTGGGATACCCATAATCCTGTTTAAACCAGGGTTTTCCAGCTGCCAGAAATTTGAAATGTGCTTCCTGTAGCACTTCTTGCCTTTAACTGGTATGAAAAGTTGAACATTCAAAATTTCATGACAAAATTTGTTTTTAGCTGTGGGGTCTTTTTTGATAAAATTAAACCATTTTGATACAGACAAGTCAACAAATTTTTAGCTTTCACTTAATTACTATATCGTTTTGGAACATTTTTGTTTTTCAGATAATTTCTTTCTAATAGGCAAATTTTCCAGTGAAAATACGTTATCTGTTAATAGGAACACATAGTACCTGTAGCCCAGAAACAGAGTAGATGAACATTACTAACCTATTAGAATTCAAAACCTCTGATGAAAAACTTCTTTCCAATAATTTATTTTTGCAGAACTAACTTTTCTAAGTATGAATTCCAGAAGGATAAAATGGTTTTCATTGTTCAGTGTTGGTGTATGGCATTAAAAGAATGCATGACATTTTGAAGAGAACAACAGGTTCCTTTTAAAAATAGTACTTAATTCAGGAATAATGCTACCCAGTGAAAGATCATGAGTGGCAAGCTGTGTACCAATGCTCACTTGAATTTATAGCCTGTATATTTTACCCTCCTTCCTAATAAAGTTGGAAATGGACTGAGAAGAGATACTGCTTGTATTTTATATGTTCTATGCTCTGAGATTACCGGTCACGGTAGAAAATATTATGTTTTGGGTTTTTTTAAAGAATATCCCACTAAAATCAGGGGATATTTGTAGCATAAGGCAACCTATAGTAACCCAAATCCATGCCTCTCATCAGCGTCAAACACGGCTTTCTGAATAGCAAAGAGGACTTTAAAAAGAGCTCTTAGAGAAAGCCAGCCTCCTGATTTCTTTTTAATTTCCCTATTCCATGCAGCTGTGGTGTCCTTCTGCCCTCAACACCAACCCTCCAGCTGGAAATGACACGGACCACAAAGTCCATCTCTGTGTGGTGAATGCTGGGCCTCCCTCTTCAGGATTTCTGTGCACGAGACGCTGCCGGTGCTCCAGATGCAGGCACAGCTTTTGCTGCTGGCAGCGATGGAGACGCTGTCTCACACTGAGCAAGCCCTGTGAACACTGCCCTGCTGCAGCACCACACGCTGCCAGCCCAGCCTTGCTACCCTGTAAGGTGCCTCTGCCACCAGGCTGGGGCCGGGAGCAATTACATGATCTTGCTGAGTGTTTAAAGCAGTTTAAAATCAGCATGCTGGGAAAAAATAAATACACTTACAAAAGACCTCAATTACAAAGACATTCCCACTCCTCTTTGCTTTCCTGTTTAAGTGGAGGTAGGTTATCTGTTTGGTGTGAGGGGGTGGAAAAAGAAGAGTGAGGGTGAGGAGTGAACAAAGCAAATGACTCCTGAGTTCAAGACTCAGAGGAAATCTAAGCTGCTCATACGATCTTCTTCTTACATTGTCTTTACTCCCAGAAAAACAAAAGGACTGAAAAAAAAAGGTGTTGTCAACAAGAGCTATATTTTGTTAGAGGGACCTGGAGCAGAGCAAGAATTACTTGCAACTGTCCCTGTTGTAGATGCAGGCTAGCTGTAAAAATTTGCTACAATTACACAAAAGTTAGATGGTTTGTTTATGTATTATGGCACATTTCTGCATCAATTCTTAATAGTATCTTCATCTTCTTATGCTGTATTCACCTCCCTTCATTTGTGGCTACTGCAAGAACTCCTGTGCAGAAAAATAAAAGTCATCTTACTTTGTAATGTTCTGCACATTAAATACCAGAAGTTACTGAGAAGGCTCAGAACTTGTCTAGCATTAAGCTTCCACCTTTTTCCTCTCCACAAGCTCTTGGTACCCAAGATGAGTCGCTGGTTCTCATTTTACTGCATTTGTGGTTTTTTTCTTATGTCCCATCTTTGGGTCTCATCAACACTAATAGTGAACAGGAGGATAAACTGGATTACCTTAGTAGAGCTTATAAATTTCAAATTGACTGTTACCATCTTTCTGAAGCAGACAATAAAGTAAAATATCTGTTGTGTGTGTTGCATTTTATTAACAAGAAGGAGGAGCTTGAGTTTAGCTGTCATGTATTGCTGAATGCTTTGTTTCAGCTGCTCGCAACCACGGGTCGCCCTTCTGTTTAATTCTAGAATAACTGTAAAATGCTGTGATTGCTGTGGTGGGTTTTCTTCCCCAAAACAGAGGGAGCCAGTTTTAGGAGCATTAATATAATGCCTTTGGGATTCCATTTTCATTAGAATGCCGAACAGTCCTAGATTTACATCTCTCTTTGCAGATGGCAATTATCTCGTTCTAATGACTCCTTTGTATTAAAGAAAAGTAGTGGAAATCTTCCAGTACTGTTAAAATGCTTCTAATCTTCCTTAATTTGTAGGAAGACAGCAGAAATCAGTGATGGGTGAGAGGAAAGAAATAAGGCATTCAGATAAGCTTTTCTGGCTAAGGAAGTGCATAAAAAAGTTTTCACCACCTGGATACAGAAAGAACCAGAAAACATTCATTCTTGGTAATAGGAGTGTCGCAAAACAGTAACAGTTTTTTGGTCCTCAAAAAGTGAACGATGTCAAAAAGGCTTGCTTGCAAGTGATAGCTATTTAGGATTGGCCAGTGAGAAGTGTGTTTTTTCATTACAGAGCTGAATGAATTGCTGCTCATACTGCAAACAGAGCACCAATCTGTGGCTTACAGAATGGGTACGGTCTTCTCACTTGGTATTTGTTTAATGTTGCTCAGGTTTTATTTTATTTATTCTATTAATAAAAATAAAAGGGGGGAAGACATTTGTTTCCTTTGATATTAGAAGTTTTACCCTCTGGTGCTGCCATCCTGCAGGAAGTCTCCACTAAGGACAGGCTGACCTTAGTTCCTCGCTGAATTTTTAAGACTCTTTTAGGAGTCCTGAATATTTAAGTACAGACCTTTTTAATCAGCTTAAAGCCAAATACCACTTACCAGACAGGACAAGCTTTCAGGACAGGGGAGCTAGAAAGGAAAGGTTAGTTACCACTGCTCAGTGAGATTGACAGCTGCCCCTTTTGGCATACAGATGGAGAACTGGATGGCGAGCAGGAAAATATTTAATGGAAATGTTTGCAAAAAAAAAGTGTGTCATATTTTGAAGCTGAATTAACTATGTGCTCTGAACATTTTTAATCAATTCTGCAGAGGATATGCTGAAAATTGCTGTCACCAACAGCCCAGTTTTATGCCTTGCATCCTCATGATTTCACCCTGTAGCTGTGTGCAGCTTTCTTTCTTGTAAGAGCATCATTTTTTGTTCCCAGTGGCGTTTAAGATCACTCTGTCTCCAGAAGTGAATGGTGGTTATATTTTTTAATCCTAAGTATAACTGCAAAGCTACCTCAGCAGTACAGAGAGGTCCCTGCCTGTACTGCTGGGGCAGGGCAGAGCCAAAGGCGAAGCTGTGTCCAAAGCGACGGACGCGTCGATGCTGGGTTCAGCCTCTCCTGACTCTTCCTGCACTGCCATGAGGAAGGTGAAAAGGAAGACAGTAGAGAGAGGGCTGCTTGGAAAGGCTCAAAAGTGCACAGTGTGCTTATGCTTTCTCCAGCAGTGGCCTGTCAGAAGGGTCTGCCTGTGTGTGTGGCACGGATGATGGAGCTGGCGTGGGTCAGTATTTATTAATGTACTCTTTCCTTTGCCAGTCTCAGCAGTGAGGACTTCTCTGCGATGGCTTCAGGTGCTGCCCCAGGGCAGCTCAAGGGAAGAGAATGGGGAAAAGTTATCTGCCTTCCAAAATTCAGTATCATAGGTGTAAAGTATTTTGTCTCTTGCGTGTTAAACGTTGAGATTCAACTCCATTTCACAGATACTTCTTAATTTTAATTTCATTAGATGGTATGCCTCTTTAATCATCTCCCTTGTCTCTGGTACCCTGCCTTTCATGTTAGAAATTCCTAAAATATCATCAAAATATTATTTTTGGGTTCTTCTATGTTAATCATGGTTTTGGTCAACGACAATAATAAGTAGTCATTTGATCGAAGTGAATTTCCTGCCAGAGTTAATAAGAATGATCATGCTAATTTTTTAATGCAAAATACACAGGTTGAAATTAGCTAGCAATGATACAAAAACTCATCCTCCCAGGGAGATGCTGATGTTGCATTTTACTATTCTGCTTTCCTTTTTCTTGCCCATCATGTGACAAACCTTGTTTGTTCTGAACTTCAAATCTTTTCTAGACTCCAACAGAAACTTAAAGTTGTTGATTTGCTTGGCTTCTCAGGCGCTTTTTAGAAAAAACAAATATTTGGACCCAGGCAATAGATAAGCACTAAGACTTTGTTTTTAAAACAAAGTGTATTCAAAATTGGGTAACAGGGTAATTCTAAGACCTTTGGTAGGGTGAGGGTGGTATCAGCTTTTTTTTTGCTATCTACTTATAATTGTAAGATCGTGTCTTGTGTGCTTGTTTTAGATTTTGGATAGTTCTCATTGCTGCCCAGAGAGCTGGGGATGCATCACAGGTTTCTGCATTGCATCAGGATAGGTACTGGCATTTTCACAACTGAACTGAACTGCCTTGTAATGGGTTGTAGCAGTGTTAAGGAAGAGGGCAGGCTGCAGAGCTTGTCTCATCGCCAGGTTTTTTTGTTTACTTTTTATTATGATTAAATGCCTGTAAAAATAAGCCAGTGATTGAATCCAGTCCTTAATTTGAAAAGGATGAAATGGAACCGGGAGTAGGAAATGTCACGCCTGAATCCCTTAATCACTAAAAATCAAAGCTTTTGATGGTGTCCCTAGCTGAACCTTTTCTCCTCTCTGGAGGCCTGTGTCTTTAAGATAAGGCTCTAGGGGTGTGTTTTCAGAGTCACCTGCTGGAGGCTTGGAGGAAAATCTTCTGCTTCCATGGAAGAGGGCAAAGAGTTCTGCCACATGGGAGAGGACAGCCAATAGTTGGGAATAAAATGCTAATTTTAGCATTGCCAAGCCAAACCAGTACTGCTGTGATGTCACGGGGCTGGAGGCCACCCCTGTGCTGGTGTGTCAGATGCTCTGATTCCAGCTGGATATACTGGCTTGGTTGTGGCAACAGCCACACCAACCTGTCCCTCTGAGAACAGCTCATCCCCAGGCTCACTCTGCACCGTTCTCATCCCAAGCTCTTCTTTTTTCCCTTCTCCTTGACCTAGGAGGGTAGAGGTTTGTCTAGTCTAACTCTAGATGTTTTCAGTGTAAATCTCCACCTGGGCATTACCCCTCCCCGGGGTGTCTCTGCAGTCAGTCCAGTGGAGAGAACATCACCAGCACTTCTTGTACCTGTTCAAGAATGAGATGAGTAGTACCCTGGAAGTGTTGCTCTTGCCTATAAAAAGCCTCTTGATGAGTAGTTTGGGTTTGCAATGTTGAATCCTATCCTGTCAGTCCCTGATGAGGACTTCTTAAAAATGGCAGTTAATCCAAATGACTGGTTTGGTTTTGGCTTTTTCAGCTGGATGCATATTCCAGTAATACTTTATGTAAATAACGTGTATTTCACATTTGGCTGCTCCAAGTACTAGAGTTTCAGAAGAGAGTGGAAGTGAAGGAGGCCAAATGCATGAAATCTGCCAGGAAGACTCCATGTTTTCTGTCATTGCTCAAAAAATTTGACCTAGAAACTAGTCTAAGAAAGCATTTCCATTTCAGGGACTGTTTAGATGCCTTATAGTCTAGGAAACAATCACGATTATGCTTTCCCTTCAAGCAAGTATTATGACTCTTTTTTTTTCTTTAATCCAGAAATCCTTCGTACCTTTTGTTGTAAAACTGAGTGTGCACTTCTTAAAATGAGATCTATACAGACACTTGTAGCCATGACATTTCCTTGGATATTACAGATGTAATTACAGATCTGTGAGGGCTTTCTTGTTTTGGCTGTCATTCACTCAGCAGCCCACATCCTGCTGTCACTTGCCACAGTGTCTGTGCTTCTGGCCATGACATGGGTTGTGCTGCTGGTTTGCTTTTCCTGTGAAGGAATTTGTTCTGTAGCCCTAGATTTTTGTAAAGGGAAATGCTATCATCCTGTATCCTCTCTTTTTTCTCTGGAGCAATGTCCCAGGAAGCTTCAGGCCTCCTGGCAGGAGAGGAGTTAATACACTGGAAAGGGATCACTGCAGACAGTGTAGGTTTGGGTCTTCCCCCTTTACTTCTTGCTATTGCAAAAAGCATTTCTCCTTGAATTAGAAACTCAGTTGGACCCTTGGCTTTGGGATGATGAAACAAACTCTTCCTGGAGAGTGGCAAAAATAAATAAAGTGTGTCCCTTTCCTTTTGAATATGTACAGGACAGTTGCTTTTCTTCAAGAAAATATCAACAAAGCCAGTCCATAGTCTGGCTAGGATTAGTACTAATAATCCATTTCACCTTTGGCAGGGTCAGGTTGTGCTTGGGCCTTTGGATTTCAGCCTGGTGCTTTGAGTCTTTTCTGTGCTGCTCCAGAGAGACACTGGCCTTTCTCCAGATGGTTGTTGTATTACAACATTGCTTTCGTGTGGATTTTTAGGGCTTCCACTCTGAGGACCATTCTTCCAGGCTGGGCCCCATCGGAAGCTGGTGCAAAGGCAAGGCAACAACACATTTTGCCCTCTTCAAGAGAAAGATTAGACCCTAAGTCAATATTGGTGTTTGGCAATGGTGCTTCAGCTCTGTAGAAACAACGTTAAATGCACGCAGAATGAAGAAAGCATGTGCTCTAAGATAACACTGTATCTTTGGGGATGCTCTGGGGAACTTCCTCTGCTTTGAATTTTCTTAAGAAATGACGGACAAAGGGATATCACATCCTGTCCTTGAACTTCTAGGAAGCAAAAAGCTGACTGGCTTAAGAGCAGCTCTTTCATCATGGTATACTTTAGTTCAGTCACTTACGAGAAGATCTTGCGTGTCATTAAAGAGATATTGATGTTAGTGATGGCAGAATGCTGGCAAGAAAATGACCAAATGTTAAATTAATGCTAGTTGTGCTTAAACCTCCTTGGATTCATTAAAGAAGCCTCTTGTAGATTGCTGGTGAGTACTTTTACTCATTAGTATGGAAGCAGATCTTCTGAATGTATGTGTGGGTGTTTTTGTTAAATTGAAACAGTGAAGGGATGTGGGAGAGACACACTTGGAAATTTTCCAGACTTAGACTCATCCTCTTCTTTTCACAGAGATTATTCATGAGACTTAAAAGCACACATTTATTGTATAATCACAGCAGAAAATAATTGAAGACATTTTGCTATCACCCCTTTTCTTTACCATGTTATCTCCCAGAACTTTATCTGAAGAACTTTTGGGTCTAATTTTAACTCTTGAGTTCTGATGACAAAGAAGTTACTGCTAAAACTGTACTCTTTGTAGCAGCTTTCAGATTATTCCTCATATTTGCAGGTGAGCTATTGTGACAATCCCTGAGTTTCTGAATAAGATGAAAACATTTTCTTGTACAGAATTTATCACATTTAAAAATCAGGCAGCTTGCTACAAAATGGGCTGCCATCAAGAAGAGAGAGTGAGGAAGCTTCAATGTAAACACTCACTTGGTCATGGAAAATATAATAGCATTCGAGGTCATTTGGGAGAATTATCACAAAATGATCCCATACAAGAAGAACCTATCTGTTAAGTTCAAGCTTGGTTTAATGCTGGAAACATTGTGTAATAAACAGATGCACTTTTTTAACAGATTATTTATCATAGTTTCCATAGTACCTATGATTCCATGGGGAATTGGGAGCCGAATATCAAAAGATAAATTGCTTATGAGTTTGTTGCCTCAATAAGTAACTTCTGAATGTGTGTACCAAGCATCTTTATCTCTTGCTGTGATACTAGTTTCCCACTGCTGTGAAGGTCCTGGTGTTCTACTTTGCTGATCTGTAAGGCTCAGCATGCCAGTGGCCTGTCATGTTGGGAAAACCCTTCCTCAGACAGCTGACATGGCAGCTCACACCCCATCCTCGCAAGGATCAAATGCTATGCTTTGAGGGAGCATGATATGCCTGTAAGCATCTCATCTTCCCTTTAGCCTAACCACAGGCTGGCTTTTGCATGTTATTTTCAGAGTATAGATGGGGTTTGCACATGAATAGGGAAGACTTGAAAGGAGTTTCCTCCTCAGCAAGCTTTATGGACCAGGTAACTCCCAGGTAAAACAGCATCAGTGGCATTTACTGCGTGTCTTCCATCCAGGAAGGAAGTGGCCACCACGGCCAGTTGTGTTTGGTGGAAGGCACCTGGTCTGCAGCCTAACATGAACCCTCAAGGTCTTGTTTTGTGGCTTCTGCCAGATGTGAGAACTGCTCTTTCAGATCAGCAAAAGACTTTGTAAATGATTTTAACTATGCCCCAGTGTAGCTGTAGGAGACTTACTGAGAAGTAAGGTGTGGCACTGCATCCGCCACTGAGTGGAGGCAGTTGGGAACATACAATACCTGTAATCCACAAGCTTGTATTTGTTCACGCCTCAGTTTCTGGTGTTGATCACTGAAACATTTCATTTTTTCGGTCTGGACTGCCTAAAAGCCATTTTGGTTATTCACAGCTTCTAAGGGCAGCTACACAGTAAAACATGAGTGCTGTAAAGCATGAATATGTGTACAGAATAGAGATAGTAAATATTAGGTATTTAAGAAGAAAACTTACAATGATGCAGGTCAAAAGGTGCAATAAGGGAGTGTTCTATATATATCCTGCAGAAAACATCTAGCAGTACTGGCCTAATTTAGAAAAGTGCAAAGAGGAAAATCTTGCTTTGAAAGACCTGCAAAATCCATGTTTATAAAATGATAAGAAGAACTGGCCTCTGAGTGGGAAATGAGCATTTTCTTGATATGGAGATACTGTATAAGATAAAACTTTCACAAAAGGATCATTTAATATTGAAGAGTCACAGATCCCTGGGGGTATTCTTCTGTGTTTTGATATCTCTTTCACAAAACAACAAAATGAAGAGGTTGATATAAAGTCAAGACAAAAGTCCTCTATTTCTTTATATCACTGGTGGATAATTTTTAAAAATAGTGTTGCGGGACAGTGAAATGCTTCATCAGTTCAACAAAAAAAACCTGAGAAAAGAAAGTTGATTCTTAACAAAATCAATTGCAAGCTCATCCCCTGTAGTGCTTGAATTCTTGAAAATGTACTTCACTCTAATATAAAAGTATCCTAAAATGTGTATTATTGACAAAGGATCCTGCTGCTGAGGGGCAGCTGTCATCATCCTCTGGGTCACTCCTTTGTAAATCCATAATCCCTAGCCTCTGATATTTTCTAATGTAATTTTTCTTAGTGCTTAATGTGACTTTCTGTCCCACAAACCCTTGGTTCCTATGGAAACTGTTGTGGGGGGAGAGTCCTTTAGAATGTGTTTGCTGCAATTTTCTTTTGATAGTGCTGTCTTTCAAAGCTTTTCCTGTGCTGGCATCCCTTTGGATGGAGCACAGAACCTGGTGTGTGTCTGGTAGGACTCATCCTCTGGAGAGGTCATGCTCTGAGCAGCCCAGAAGAACAAAATGATTGTCCCAGAGCACACTCAGTGAATTTGTGGACAGAGCCATGTTGCTGTTCCCTGCTGGTGTCCTGACCGTGGGCTGGGTGAAGGTGATGGGAGCTTTTCCCTGCTGGCTGCAGATGAGAGGGTTGATATAAAAGAAAAGTCACAGAAACTGCTTAAGCCTTTGCTTGAGATTCTACTTCTTCAAATTTTACTGAGAAAATGAGGATGACATTAGATAAAAGGTTAGAGCAGTCAGATGTCATCCTGAATAACTGTTTCTTCTTTGTATTTTCTTACAGAATTACTCTTGGGAAAAAAACCTACATTATGAGGGCAAAATAATTGATTTTAAAACTAATTTCTTCTTTGCTTTTGCCATTGGTGGTGGGCTGCTGTCTCATTTTGACTGCATTTTATCAGGGCAAGAGACAAAAATATTTTGAAGGAAAAATATCAGTGGTTGGTAGGGCAGAAAAGCCAGTAAGTGGCATAGCAAAAAGGACTCTTGGGCTTGCACAGCTTCATGGAGATGAGTCCAGGGAAACACTTCACTCCCTCAGGCCCTGTGCCAGAAAGTCAGCATTATCAGACTGCTGGCACTTACTATCACAGCAGGTATGGCGGTAGAAACAAGTGTTTTTTGCATATTCCTAGATGTGAAAGACTCTCATCACACAGCCAATGAACCTGTTAATTCTGTTTTATGTGTGGTTTGGTGAATAGTGTCAATATTACAGAGGAACTGGAGGTGGTATTTCAAATTGAGGTGAAATGCTTGCAGAGCAGCCTACTCAGCCCCTCAAACAAAGAACTTTATGAGGTGGTTAGGAGCAAGCAGTGTGTTTTCCCACAAAGATTAGAAAAAAGAACA
Source organism: Ifrita kowaldi (assembly GCA_013398055.1). Lineage (NCBI taxonomy): Eukaryota > Metazoa > Chordata > Aves > Passeriformes > Cinclosomatidae > Ifrita > Ifrita kowaldi. Next base: position 673,387 of record VZRS01009807.1, read on the forward strand.
GAACCCTCAATAAAGAAGTGACTAAAAGTCAGAAACACAGATCCATAGTAAAAAACCACTGGTCCTGCTTAGTTACCACGAAAGAAATGTGCCAATAATAATGGTCTTCAACTTTTTAGAAAATAAGGGATCGCATTTGCTCTGCAGAAATGGCAGAGCAGAGAACCAAAATGATCAAATGAAAAATATGCTTCAGGTTTCAGGGATGTCCATTGAAAGAAAGAGGACTAATGGGAGTGAAGCTTGGAAGTGGAAAATAGCACAACCAAGAGGACAACTCGAGTGAGTGAATCAGGGAGTGTTTCTCTGATTATTGCCAGAATCTTAAAGTGAATGAAATAGTAGATCTGACAAGGATTTTTAATGAATATCAAATCAGTCAAATTGGTGACTGTCCTTTAAGAAACATACAGCCAGAAATATAGTACAAATAAGAACAGGTGGAAAAATGTGGTCTAGGCAGTATGAATTAGTTAACTGAGTTTCTCTATGACCTGAGGGCTTTGAGCATGTGTTGAGGGAAAGACTAATTAAAAAACCAAAATAAATGGAAAATAGCCTAATGCTTTTCTTTGAAAAGAGCTAATTTTCAAGAAAGGGAGATGTAGTAGACCTGATTTTTATTTTAATATTGTCTTGAAATCCCAGGAATTGTGGGAGATTGGCTTGCTTTGTCTCCATAACCACAGTAAACTGTCTGTGCAAGTATAATGGGAGCTATATATTGAAGAAGAGGTTAATCCTGTGTATTGAGCTACACATCTATCATTGTCCAATATGAATTAACCTTTTTTATTAATGACTTGGAAAGTGAAGTAGAGACTTAAGTTTATTCACTATGCAGCCAATGCCAAAGTGAGAGGGGAATTGCTCTACAAACACTGAAGAATGGGATTAAAGCTTACTTGTTTTTGTCAGCTGGGTCTGAAATAAGATACAAGTCAAGTGCAAAATGCTGTGTTTATTTATGAGCTATCAACGGCACATCCCCATGTTGGGGAATGAATTATTTGCTAGGCAACAGGTCTGCAGAGGAAGATGTGGTGATCATTGTTGCCTTGCATTTAATCTGTGGTTCAGAGTGGCATGTGTTGGAAGCAAAACCATCCAGCAAGTATAAACAGGACTCCTGTATACAAGGCATGGAAATTAGTCTGCCTGCTCTACTTAGCTCTGCTGAAGCTTGAGTGAAAAAGTATCATGTCCATTTTCGGGCATCCTTCATCAAGAACTGTGTGGGCCATCTTGAGGTAGTTCTGATCTACAAAAAGTTTACAGACTGTTACGTATTTTGAAAGTCTGAAAGGAGTGGGTTTGTTTAATTTACAGAAAAGATGTGAGAGATACACTCCAAGTTTCTTGAATATAACCACAGGCAAAGAGGCAATATAATTCTCTGCATCCACAGGAAATAAGACTCCCCAAAACAAAATGAAAACGAGACATGTAAACATCAGTATTTCTCTGATGATAAGGATAGTTAAGAATTGAAATAGATTGTCTAACCTGTTCTTACCTTCCAGGTAGAGCAATTTCATGGCTTTGATAGGTAGCTGTGTCTTGGAATAGCTCAGCTGCCGCTGATTGTGGCTGTCAGGATTTTATGACTGTCTTCAGTGACTCTTAATGTTTGTACACAGCTGAGCTCAAGGGTTTATACAGTGATAAGAAGCAAGTAGAGAAGGTCACAATGTGTTGTTCTAAAAAGAGGAGGTTCACGATCTTCAATGGCTACAATTTGTTGGTGTATTCTGCTGTAAAGTGAGATAGATCTGCTGTATTTTTTAAATCACCCAAAAATGCATGCCAGAATTTGTCACTAACTGTCAAGGGAAGGAATCAAAGACTGTATCAAGTCCTGTGTTGACAGGCTGCTTTACAAAGAGGATATAGCAATTAATAGCAGTGCACATTCTCTGATGTGTGCATAGCCCACATATCCTGACAGATCTGTAGGATTATTTGCAAATCCCTCATGTGAGGAAAAGGGCAACTCAGAACTACTGGCCTGAGTGCATCTTAAACCCAGCCTTTTTCGGGTATGACAAGATGTTTCTCAGTCACAGCAGTGCAGCTGCAGCTGCATGTGAGTTAGTCAGTCTAGCTCTCGTAGCAAGACTTTTTTTCTACTTGCTGACTCGTACATGATGTGGCATATGGAACTGAAAGTTGCTCATTCTGTATACTCATTAAAATAAAGAGCAGCATCTTTGCAAGGATGGTGGGGAGCATCACTTTCCTCAGCACGACCAGAAGTGCAGTTCTGGCACCCATGGTATGTGCCCAAAATTACTGGCTCCAGCTCCCAAGAGCTCAGCCCCACAGCAGGGCTCTAGCCCAAGATTTTGGGAGTGAGAAATGAGGAGGAAAAACCTTCTCTGCCTTTACTATAAAGGTAGTGCCAAGTTCTCCAGGTGACATTGTCTCTTTGATGTGGGTGGTATGGTAAAGGAGCAGGAAGATATGTGTGTTGGACAAATCCAAAACAATGCCCAAATGCATGAATGGAGATGAACTTACAGAAAGTACCTTCATAAGGCCTGGTCCAAAACTCATTTGAGTAGGAGAGGTTCTTCTTTTGGTGATAGATTTGGCTCATATGGTTGCTATTTTTATCTTCCCACTAGTGTTTTTCTTCCAAATTTGTGAAATAAACCTTTTTTAAAAATGGACTGCAAAATGTGTATGTGTGTAGAACATCTGGTATTAGATTTTCTTTCTTTTTTTTCTCTCCTTCTCGCCTCTTTTTTCATAATTTGGATCACTTGAGAAAGTTACATTAGGATAACACTGGACAAATAGTTAAAGTAGCAGAACTGAGAAGATGGCAAGTTTAGGCAGGAGGGTTGTATGAACTATTGAAAACAGTACATGGATAAACTGGATTAGGCAATAATAGAGTAATTCTTGTATTCTTCTAGTCACTTCTGAATAACAATCGCATTATAAAAATAACTTTGTCCTGGTGACAGAAATAAAATCTGTAACTTGCTTTATTGAAAGGAACAATCATTATTGAAAAAACTTCGTTCCACCTATTCTAGCCTCCTGTTAGAGGACAAAGACCACAATTTATAGCAGCTAGTCCAGAGATGAATAGAAACAAAAATCATGAAGTCTCAGGAAGCAACAAAATTAGGTTAAATGTGGATTCTGAATGCAAGTGAAAGGAGGAAAAAGAATTCCATCTATTCTATTTTCCTATTTTCCATCTATCCTATTTCCTATTTTTACTACTGACCTCCTACTTTGTAATTTTGCAAAAGGGAGGGGAAAAGAGAGATTATTGAGAAGTTTTCCTGTTCCTCATGTATTTCCTATTCCTATTTCTATTCAAGAATTCTATTCCATCCTTGTTTCTGTGGGGAGGTTTTAAATACAAACCTTTCAGGAAAAGACAATTTTGGCTCTTTAATCAAGTTCTTACCCAAAATGTACATGCTCATAGAGAGAATACCAGAGCAAAGGAAGTAGTGGGTAGACCATATCACAGAGAGGTTTGTCTTTTTCTAAATTACATTTACATTAATTCAGCAGTGTGGAAATGCACTGCACATTGTGTCTTGAGCTTCCTTTGCACACGCGTAGGGATGAGCGTGGGCAGCCCTGTCCATTGTGCATGCAAAGGGGTGGAGGGACAGGAATGCACTGCTCCCCTTCACTGTGTGGGAGCCAGATTGGGCATGCTCAGGCCTCTCAGTTTGGACTATAAGTCCTTTCAAGTGGATTTTTCTGGAATAAATACAAAAGAAGAAAGGTGCTGTGCAACATAAACGACCCTCACCCTGGGAAGGTTTTATTCTCATTACTGAAGAGGTCGCTACTGAAGACATGAGACTGTCTTTGGATTTTTTATTTTGGGGGAGTCGAGGTGGAAATAGGAAGGTTTGGTTTTGTTTTCTCAGAAGGGTCGGTCAGGACAGTTTCCTCTGTGCTCATTCTCCCAGCTGTGAAGATGTTGAAGCCTAGGGTAAGACCCGGAACAAAACAGTAAGATAAGAACCAAACTTCTCAATGAGGGAGCTACGATATGCCGAAAGTGCTGGGTTCACTGTCCTGTCGTAAGTGTGCAAATCCTTCAAGGATGACAGCCTGATGTGCATTAGGAGGGTGCACATAAAGACAGTGTATTTGAGACATTAACAGCGGTGTTTGTGGGGAAAAGCGGTAGAGAAAGTATGTTGAGAAATACAGGATAACCAAACAGAACTCAGGGATCATGGTCTAAGACTTACAGTCAAACCAGATTAAAATTAAACCCTTAACAACATCAGAAAATCTTGTTAGGCTTTTACCCTGTAATCCAACCATCTATCTGTTAATATTTATTTATATGGATTCTTGAATAACAACTGGATTAATATTTTTACTACTGACCTCCTACTTTGTAATTTTGCAAAAGGGAGGGGAAAAGAGAGATTATTGAGAAGTTTTCCTATTCCTCACGTATTTCCTAGTAGTGCTGTGTGGCTGTCTAAACCATGACCCCAAATATTTCCCAACCCAGCATTTGTGTGTGCACAGCACCTACCTCCTTCATGCCGGTTGACACCTAACGGGTTTTAAGCTTCTTTCCTCATTCCCTACACTTCAGTTCTACTGGAAGGAAACAGGCAGAATGGTCATGGCACACAGGTGGTGGGATTTATGGGATGCTTTGCAGAGCCCAGATATCTTGTTCATGTGCAGCAGACAATAACATCCACCCTCTTGCCTTTTTTTCTGACACCCTCAGCACAGTCCACCAAGGTGTACTTGTAAGCTTGTGGCTCACTTCACTGGGACTGCTTAACTGCTTGAACGCTCAGATATTTGCTGGAGCTCAAATGCTCTTTCAAATTGCTGTTTCTGCTGCACAGAGCAGCGATAGGGGATACACATCATAAAGTCACCCCAAGACACAGACCTAGAAGCTGGAGTTACTTAATATCCAAATTTTCTTCTTGTATTTCTTGGTTTCACATATGTGAAATGTGACAAAGTGTTTTTACTATATTAATCCATCCCTCTGAATTTATTCTTTGTACATATGATTCAACATTGGCAAACACAGTAAAATGAATTAAATTAAGCTGAAATGTCTGGTTTTTTGCAGCAATATTAATTCCAAAACTATCAGACAAGACTATTTGACTAAGAAGGGGTAGTTTTGCGCATCAGCAGACTAGCTTAGGTGGTTGTCTCAGGTTGTCTTAGGAGGTTTAATTCTATAGATTCAGATCAAAAAGGTGTGAGAGACATTTACTTCATTGTAGCAACTTCATGTAGTCGTCAAGTACATCTCTAGGTAGTACTTTATTTTACGTTACCCTAGGTAGTAATGCCACCCAGTGGAGAAGAGGAATATGGTCTGCTTCTGACCAAAGAAAAAAAATGCAAATAAGAATTTCTTACTGGTAAAGATGCAAACCCACTAATTTTGAGACGAAAATAAGATTTTCTTCCTTTTCTATATTAATTAATTATCTTGCTCTTGTCTTATGAAGTTGTCTAAAATTTTAATTTTTTTCCTGGCAATTTTGTTTTCATCTTATTAATGTAATCTGTATTTTTTAATTGTGCTGAAATGAAGCTTATAGCTTATATTAAATTCCATTATTCCATTATTTCAAACCTTTGTTTTCCATTGAATATGATGAAGTTTATCTTATGTTGAAATGTTTATAAATATACTTCATTAATATATTGAAATATATGAATATATTGAAAATGTTGAAATATACTTCATGATTCCTTATATATAAAAGAGAAAATAAAACATGTTGAAAAGTCTTAATTTAATTTTTCTATCCATAATATATTTCTCCAATTCTCACATCCTTGAGCTCAACTCTAGTTTTCTGACAGAAAACTAGAAAAATATGTGGGATTTTTTTGCTTGAGATTCATAAATACTCTTTTTTGATATCTTGAGATCTTATCAGGAATTAATTTTTCTCTCTAATGACTGGTACACTATAATTAGGTACTTGCAGTCAAGTATGCTCTTTTAGGCAGAGTCACAAAATGTGACATCAGTCCTGAAATTCTCAGGAAAACTCGGGGTTAAAAACACTCACAAAGAAAGAAGCTTGGCAAGGTGCAGCTCGCAGAAGTGCGAATCTCTCCGCGTGTCGCCTGCATCTTGCCTTTCCCAAGCTGTGTGTGGTATTCCATGGTGTTCCCATTGGAAGGCTGCCGAGGCTCCTGCAGTGTCACTGGGATTGCTCGTGCTGGTTGCCGAAGGCAGCGAAGGCACCAGGGAAGGAGCACAGGTGTGATGAAGGGGCTCTCAGGTTCAAAAAATACGGCTCTTCCTCCACCACTGCCTTCACCTGAAAGGGTGGGATTTTAGTTGAACGGTACCTGTCTGGTTTGCTGCTGTGAGCCCTGGTTGAACCCAAGTGGAACAGTCCACCCTGCCGTCTATACTGTCCCATCCCAGAGTGCTGCCTGTGTCCACTGTCTGCTCTCATGGGGAGAGTTCACTCAGGTCTGCTCATGAGCTGCTGCAAAACAAATTAATTTTTCAAGTAATTGATTGCTTGGCAGGTGAAAAGCGATCAAATTATTTTCACTAAATGTTTCTTGGCAGTCTTACTGTTTCTGTTGTGTTGCGAGGGAGACAGCATCCATCATGGCTCACAGCCGCACTGTTAGTCATATGCTGGCCAGGATCAATGCTGCCCAGATTTTGGAAAAATGAATCCTCTCAGGGAAAATGCAGCCTTTGCCAACCCAGCAAGCTGGTGCTGAGGGGACACTCAACTTTGTGTATACCTGGTTTGTTTGAAGCTGTAGTTGCAGGGTTGTGAAATACCACCCCATAGTGCATGAACGTTTTGACAGCTCCACTGCATTAGGCTGGATTTTTCCAGCACTGTTTTTTTCCGTGTCCTGGGTTTGACGACTTCAGCTCCACTGCAACTCTGTGGTCCCTCCTGGTGTGGGCAATGGGGACTGCAGGGCTGGGATAGGGAGTGGCTGGCCTGTCAGTGGGAGCCAGGTGTGGTCATGGCCAAAAGAAAGCAGGTGTGAACCTCAGAGAAACCTCTCTTGCCGTGTTGCTAATGTTTCAGTTAACAAACCAGTTCCCGAGCAAATCTTGTTTCAGTCTTCTCCTCATAAAAATTTTAGCTAATTTTTTTTTTTTTTTAGCTCCTTTGGTTTTGTTGCTTATTTTTTTCGTATTGCCTGTGACCTCAGAGTCATGCCATAGCCATTTTAAAGCTCCTTGTGTAAAGGTAGTGGGGGTATGTGGGTTTTTTTTAAAAGAAAAAAGCTACAATTTGCCATGTGATTTTTTTTTATATATACGGGAATAAGGAGACAAGTGGTGATTGGGAGTTAGAAAATTACACTGCTTTCCTCTGAAGGTTGTCGGTGACTGTTCTTTGTGGTAGAATGACTAATTTTTCAAAAATGATTAATTAAAAGGAACTCTGCTGAGTGATTTTCCTTACTTCCTCGGGGCTTGTACATGGTGTTTTGCAGTGACTCTGAATGGAACAGCAAGACATGATTACAGCGTGTACCAGTGGAGATGTATTAATGTCGACCAAAAAGCCGAGGCCTGTGCGTCAGGACGTGTGTCTTTTACAGCATGTTTGCTGCAACTGTAGTGATCATAGTTTGAAAATGTTTTGCTTAATCATCATTCAAGCTGTAGTTTTCGAGAAGGCTGATGATACAGATATAAACCTCACTGGGCCCAGATTAGAGGAGTGTGTGGATGCAGCTTTGTAAAGTAAAAGGAAACGTCATTCTTTTTTGTTTATGTACGGGTGTACACAAGTTTATGCGTCTTTCACTATCTGCTGCACGGGACATCTGTGATGCAAAGAGTGTTCAGTGAGTGATTCACTGATACACAACATGAGGATGCTTGTGATGACTCACTTTTTCCCTCATGCTTTCTTTTCCCATTAAGCAGAAGCAAAGCTTAACAACTTTTACCACAATTTAAGGAAAGGTTCATACAGGCTCTAGTAATTTGAGAGTTAGATGAATTTGAATACAAATTAAGTTTTCCTTGAGAATCCTTTAAGGGAAAAGAAGAATCCCTTATTTCTTTAGATAAGGAAAAACGAGCTAGACAAAACACTTGAGAAAGGCTACAAGTATTAAGCTGGAAGCAATGCCTATTTCTAATACCTAGCTACAGCAAAGATGGCTAATTCATGGGAAAAAAAGGATAAAATTATATGAAAAATGTTCTGTTCTTCCAAACCCTAGCTTTTGTTCTCATTTACAGAAATAAACAGATGTTTCTATTTGACCACCTCAGAGTTCTCCCATAACAACTGAAAATAAATTTTAAAAAATTATTTTGGAAGAAAAAAGTAAAAAACTTCGGAAGCCACTCCTGGGGAGGAAAAAGCTGGGCATCTGCTGTGCTGTTCAATGGTATATGTTTTAGTAAAAGTTTGTGATGGGGTAGTCTCTCTTGAAGGGTTTAAACTTTTTTGTCATTGTTTTTCAGTGCCCCTTGTTTGCTGTCAACATTTGGCTAAAATTGATAGAGTTTTCCTAGCCTGCTATTTGATGGTGATTCTGATTCAGCTCTTCAGGAAGGAAGAACTCTTATTTCAGGGACCACACGAGGGAGTGTTGTTCTGTGTGTCTGGCTGCAAGCAGTTCTTTTCCTAGGAAGGGCACTTAAGCTCCGTGGTTTTTCACCCTGTTAAAGGAAAACATTTTCTTCAGCAGTTCTCAACTTTTTCCAGGATGATGTAGTTTCTCAGTAACCCCAAACTTTTTTTTTCAGTGGACAGTATTTGGAATTTATTGCTTCATAATGGCACACCAGCTTTCCAGCCTGTGCACCAGCCGTGCTGGGAGTGTGTGTGTTGTGGGAGGGTGAGTCAGGGGAAAGCAGGCAGGGTTTGCTTCGTGTGCTTTCTGCTTCCCTCTTTCCCTGCCTATAGAAGCACAAGTTCAGTTGGAGCTTACCTGTAAACCTTCTACCTCTAGGTCACTGGTTCGTGTTAGAGCATCTGCTATGTTGGAAGTGTTTGTCCAGAAGTCATTTATTTTGCTCTTTAAATTTCAGTATGAAGTCTTCCCAGAGCATCAATCTTTCTGTGTCATGGAGCGGGAATTTGCTTTAAGCTTGCATAGGCAAATTCTTTGGTGCTGCATTGTTGCCTCAAGCTGGCATCCTACACGAATTAAATCTAGATGCTTGGAAGCTGCATAGTCACGAGTCGCTTCACTCTTTCCTAGTGCTTGAGGCATTCAGGATGACTTTTTGCATTGATGTGTGATGCATGAGACATGAAGTCAAGACTGGAGCTGATATCCATGTTTGCATGTCCCACAGGACAGGTGGCTGCTGGATACTGACAGGGCTTGTAACTGTTCAAGTGTTAAAATGAGGTCTCTATGGTAAGCGCACCCAGAACAAGACTGGGCAACTCATCCAGTATCTTTTCCCTTGAAGAACTGGAACCTATTTTTTGGACAAAATGCTACCACATGTCAAAAGGGAAATGTGAAAAGCCCTGCAGAGACCACTGCCAATCAATTTGAAGAGGAACATTATCTGTGAGTGATGCTCCAACAGATCCCTGAGAGGACAGTCCCTTTGAAAGCATTATTTTATGAGTCTCTCCTGAAGTGTGATCTCTCCCTGCAGTGTAATTTAGCAGGTGTATTTCAGCTACTTTTCCTAGCCTACCACTTTTTTGGTTAGAAAAAAGTACTTCTCTAATGATGTGTGGCTGTTAGCCTCCTACTGACAGATCTTCCCAAGTGGCCTCTGTGCTGGAGATCAAAATATTTTATTTTTTATTTCTTACAGTATCTTGTCCATGCACTCCTCCTTCATGAAACTTCAGAGGTCAGGATTCAAAGGCTTCAAGCAGGGATGCACAGAGTTCAAAGTGCTGATGTACATAACGCACTCTCATGTGTGGTGGTCATACAGAAAACTGTCAGCTGGGCAATGCACTTTAGTTTGGCCTGTGGGAGTTAAGGCAAAGAAAGTATTCTGTTTGACAAGAGTAGTAAATGATCAAGTAATTCTCTCAGGACTCCCTAAATAGCTCCAAATTGTTCCAGGAAACATTTGGTTCATCACAGCTGAGAGATGCAAAATCAGACTTGTGGATTTAGTTTCCTGAAGCAGTCTCAGTGGAGCAAATGGTAACACGTGGCTTTGTATTAGTGGTAGGATTAAAACCTACAGATGAATACAGATGATAGGTTGCATCACTTTTGCAAGATCAAGTACTCCAGTGCCCTGCAAAATGGAGTAAACACTCCACACTGGAATATCCATTTCAATCAGCCAGCTTGCAGATTGTTTCCACCATACTCAGTCCCACAGGACATAAAATCTTCCTTGGTATGACTAGTTCTCTTCTTCCCAAGTTAAAAAATTTCCAGTTTTTGTGGAACAAATGCTTCTGTTTTCTGAAACCAGCAAATGCATTTTTAACTATATGTCAAAAAACTTTATATAACTCTGGTCAATCCGCAAATTAGAATATGCCATTTTTCTGCATTTTTTATACCTAACTTCTCAATTTTTCTTCCCTCTTTCCCCATGCAAAAGTATATTTCTTATCTAGCAGAGTATTTCATAACACAACTGCCCTTGCCATTGAAGTGGCAACTCTAATGTATCTATGACCTATTTCCTTGACAAATTCCTCTTTGTCTCTCAGAGATGGCCTCTAAAACTGCCCAAAATCTTCAGAAGTCTCTTCATTTCCTGCTCTTGTATATTTTTCAGGATATTGGGCAAACTGCTGCGAGCAGTTCCCCCCTTAGAAACAGTAAGTTGGGAGGCATGGCTATGCCGTATAACTGATGATCTTCCAAAAACACTCAGCTGCACAACTTCTCTTCATTCCGCCACATCTCTTCTTGTTGTTGGCCAAGCTTTCAGCAAGAAGCCCCATAAGCCAGGAAAGCTCTGTGTGTGTTAGGCCTCTGGTTAAGAGCAGGATTTTAACCTTCTGTTCAGCTTCTTGGCAAGATAGGACAAATACTGTCTTGAAGCAGGTCAAATGTACCTGACAACAGCAGTGATGATGAATTTATCAACACCACTGTCTATCCCAGGTGTTGGATGCAGGGGTAGATCCCTTCCAGCTGGGGCTCACAACATGGTTTTTGCTGAGGGGTTCTGAGGGGTGCTCCCAGGTTGTATTTCTGCCATAGAACAATGGTGTTTTTTGAGAGTGCATGATTGAATACCTGCAGGGTATGAGGAGGAACAAATGCATAGATAAAAACCAGCATGCTTTGAATATAGCTTGTGGCAGTCCTTACACTTTGCATTGCTAGAACTGAGGGGGAAGGCAGTCAGTGTAAGGATAACTTTGTACTTGCCCACTGCTCATATGCTCTTGTCAAACGTGTAGTGACAGAGGAACTGGCTGAGATTGAGCCAACCTTTGCTCTGACACACCAGGCCTCAGAGAGGCCGGCCCATTCATAGGACAGAAAAGTTGTTTTTTTCATGCTGTGGTCTTCCTAAATGATGACCTTTAAGTCTTTAGACTTTCAGGTGTTGGTGTATTTGTGCAGCCTTCTCAATGCCGCAGATGCTCCAAAACTGTTTTAGGATAGAAATTGTAAAGATTTATGAGGAACACTTTGGAGGATGAGTTGCTTTACTCTAGGGGAATTTGAAGAACTGGAAAATGGGTTAAAAATGGAAACTACTTTTAAATTTCGCAGTAAGTGCACAATTACTTGCCCCTAGTATTTCCCTTCTCAGCATATATGAGTCTTTGCAACATTGTTGTTTCGTACCTCTACTGTTATGAGTAGGTTAGGCATCAATACGAGCTGCAGGCCACACTGCTTTTGATACAGCCCAGCTCACAGTTGGCTTTCTGGACTGCAAGAGCAGGTCATGCTGACCTTCTTGTCTACCAATATCCCCACGTCCTTCTCCTCAGGGCTGCTCTCAGTCCATTCTGCTCACAGCCTGTATTTGCGATTGGGATTGCCCATACCCAGGTGCAGGACCTTGCACTTGGCCTCGCTGGAAGTCATGAGGTTCACACAGGCCCACATCCTGTCCGGGTCCCTCTGGATGGCATCCCTTCCCTCCAGTGTGCCAGCAGCACCCTCAGCTGGGTGTCATGGGCTAACTTGCTGAGGGTGCACTGGATCTCACTGTCCATGTCACCAGCAGAGATACTAAACACCCCCAGTCCCAACACCAACCCCTAAGGGACAGCACTCATGGCACACATTATGATCTTTGTAAAACTATTGATTTGCATGTGTCTACATAGTTTTATTTGAAGAAGTGTTACTCCATTGTACAAAGTATGACTAAGACTTCTTGTGCAATTTTGGTCATTCATATTCAAGTAAAATGACCTAGAGCTGGCATAGATCCAAGTGTTGCTAAAGTTGGGGAGGAGGAAGATCAAAAGATTTTAGGTTGCTTAGCCTCACAAAAGAAGGACATTGGGAAAGCAGTAGGATTATCCTTTCTTAGTAGGGACCAAATACTAGGGATGAAATGGAAGAGCTATTTAAGCTAAAGATTTAAAGGGCTATAATGTGGCACTGAATAACCTTAGGACAGAAATTAGAAGATGGTTTCTGACTAATGAGACTCTGAGACTCTTCAGAATGAAAGTAATGAGAGTAAGGGCAACAGGTTTGTGAAAAGACTTGTCTTCTCAGAAAGCTGTGATTATGGCCTGAGCAAACACTGTCAATTTGTCCATACCTAGGATTCTTGTCTCAGAGTTGTCTTCCAGTCCCTGAACCATAGTTTCTGTAGCTATAGGCCAAGCCTAGTTTACTTCCAGGCATACCTTTCAAAATTATTATTTATTTTCACATGTCAGCATGAGTAGATATCCAGAAAATCCACAGTCAGCATGCATTCCAAATGTATGCTTTAAGCAGGCTGTAAGGCTTGCCAAACCTGTGGCTTTGACTTCAGATGCTGAAGCACTGTGGCAGTGTGCTCTGTAGCAGCCTCTCCTGGTGTAAGACCCTGCTTCTGACTGTCTTGACTATCAATGCCAACTCTGTAGGGGCCAGGGGCAGTCAGGTGTGGGATGGAGTTAGGGACAGGGCATGTGAGTCCCCAGGTAGGTGCTTACTGAAGCTCTGAACTCTATTTTAGAGTAGTGCTCTTTTGAAATGATTACATGGTGAGCATGCTTTGAGAGGCCTGCAGAACGGAGGGCTTACCTAAAGTAGGGATTCAGTCTGGACTGCCATCAGGTAGAAGAAAAAAAAACAGGTCTGTGTCTACCTGGCATGTTCAAAAAATGGTACAAAATTAATGCATGATGGTTCTATTGGGTCTTTGCCTTTTTTTTTTTGGTGGGGGGTGTTTTTTGTTTAAGCACCAATGAAATGTTCCTTTCAATATTCTTAAGTTCTTTTTCTTACAGCTTCCTCTTCCTGATTCTTGACTTTGATTCTTGAAAAATACAGGTGTAGGAATTTAGTGGTTTTGGTAGAAAGGTAAAGCGTTATTGTGACTGGATGTGAACTCCTGTTTTTGGATAACTAGCTAACACTGAACAAAGAAACAAGAGAGGTAAGTGAACAACAGAGCAAATGTAGCCCTAGAGAGCGTCAGAGATTGCAAGGAGGCTCTCATAAGCCAGTCTCCATGGTACACTGGGTACATTTCCATGGTCTTGTTTATACAAAGAAGTATTGAGTAGGCAGTTTAGCTGTTTTTCTTCCTTTCTGCAGGCAGTCTTACGTTAGAGGATTTTAATAATGCAATTACCGTTGTACTGCTTAGTACACCGACAAATTACCTTGCATTCTCCCACCTCTTCCCTAACACAGGAGGCACACCACAGAGTGATGCTGGAGAAGAAGCTGTTCAGAGACTTCCCCTCCTCCCTGCTCTTCACAGCAGGAATAAGCCTGACTCCATTTTGAGGGAGAGGAGCCAATCAAAGGGCTGGAAGGGGAGTCAGAGAATGACAAAACTGTTTGAAGGACAGGTACAGTATTGCAGAAGAGACTGTGGAAGCAGGGTTTGGAGAGAGGAAGGTGATGGCAGGGGAAGAGTAAAAATGGAGAGGCATCCCTAGCTTGACTCCCACTGATTGCTCTTGATTCCAAGGTATCAGTGATACCTGGACGGAAAAAGCAGGCAAGTGATGCAGCTGGACTTAGCCATCTTCTGCACAGCCTCATGGTTTTACTGCCTGTTTTAGGCCAGAGCACTGACTGGCACATCATGGTTCACCGCCTGGAGCCAAGGGTCAGGCTGAGAATGTGCCAGGTCTTCCCATCAGGTCTGGGCTTCCCCTGTTCCTTCACACACTGTAATGCCCTGACACAGCAAGAAGCATTATGTTCTAGTTAAAACCAAACTTTAAAATACATTACTGTTTGGGAAAGGGAAGGATTGTGTTAAAAGGCTGCCAAATGTACAAATCAAATATGTCCCATATACTCGGCAGCAGGTCTGTGACTGGGGTCTCATGGAGCTAGTAGGACCAGAGTCAGATAGATGAGCTCCTTCTTCCCCAGATGTGAGGGAGTATGCACCAAAAGACTGTGCCAGGAATAGAGATGCCTAATCTAAAGGCCTTGAAGTGTTTGTGAGAAGGGTCATGTGAATCTGAAAGTTGGTGGCAAGTATCCTGCCCATGGGACTTGCACTTGCTGAGACATGTTTATGTAGATGGAAGAAGTTGTTTGTCCAGATGGCACTCAAATATCTTCACTCTCCATTTCCTTGTAGCAGTAAAAGAATTGCATGTGGATCATGTTCAGGAAGTTGGCCCTCTTTATTTTTCAGAAGCCTAAATATTTATAGTTTTCTTTCTGGGAGAAAGAAAACCAGGTGAAATTGCATAAAAGTCCATCTTTCAAGAGGAATTAAATGAGTTGACTCATCCTGTTGATGGGGAGGAGAGTTCTATGGTTACAACCCAAGGCTGAGGCCAGCTCTGTGCTCCAAATCTTTGCCAAGGCAGCTGGGTCACATCTGGGGTGTGAAGCTGTAAGAGCCTTGCTATCCGTGTTTTTTCCTGGCAGGAATGCCTTGTGTGCAGGTAGTCCCTCTGGCAAAGCTGCACACAGCCTGCTGGGTGTTTCTTTTGTGGGCTGGAGGTTTTCTGTACAGCAAAAAGTGGTGCTGCTGAAACAAGGGTATCCCAGCCAGAGGCAGGTTTAACAGATCAGCCTTCCTGTGTGA
The DNA here is from genome assembly GCA_013398055.1 of Ifrita kowaldi. Taxonomy (NCBI): domain Eukaryota; kingdom Metazoa; phylum Chordata; class Aves; order Passeriformes; family Cinclosomatidae; genus Ifrita; species Ifrita kowaldi. The sequence continues at coordinate 688,523 of VZRS01009807.1, forward strand.
ATGAAGTTTGGGAGCCTTGGGATAGGGAAATCTAGAAAACTGACTTGGCAGATTCCCTCTATATTCAACAACGAGTTGTAGTGGGGCACTTGGGGATAGGTAATCGCTTTCCCATCAGCTTGCTCTTATACCTTTGTCCCTCTTGATACTCCGTTGCTACATGATAGGGCTGCAGCACTCAGAAACTCAGTTTGTCAATGAAAAGCTGCATTTGTTTCTGAACTTTGGAGATATTAAAGAATAGTCATGGGTGATTTTGTTTGCCCAGCTTGAAGCATCGTGAAAAAGGCATGGATTATTGCATACTTTTCAGAAAACATGGTCTGCATTTAATAGCCTTCCAATTTTTCAAAAGGGACTAGCAATTTTAGATGTCTAATTTAGGCCAGCAAGCTTAAGATAGAAAGCACTAGGAAAATGCCAACACTTTTAATGTTGTCTGCCACTGGACAGGATACAGTCGGGTTTATATGCTGTGGCAGATGAAGCAGAATTAGCTTTTTATAGTGTTAAACCATGGCTCTTTTCAGTGAGGTTATTCTGTATGTTTCCTTCTTCTTGCCTCCAACAAAAACACTGTGAAGTGTGGGCTGTGAGGGCAGGGAATACTAAGAATGCTATGAATGCTTTTTCTCACTGCTTGAAAGAGAATTGGCTGGAAAACTTAAGCCGCTGGATGGTTTCTTGCTGAATGCTGGTTAAAGTGATGTAGGTTTAGTGTTTGGGGAACACATCTTTGGAATATTTTCGTGAGGTAAAGGATGATGGCAGAGACCATTGCAAGTTCAAAACCAAAGGGGTTGTGGAAAACAAATTTTAAATCCACAAATTACATGTAGTACTAAAGTCAAACATATGGCAGAGAAATACCACGTGTTAATCATGTAGTGAAAAATAAGTATTTTGCCTGTGAATTTGAAACATGAGACAACCCAAAATATAAACCGACTGGTTTAAAATAATGACTAAAATAATATTAACTCCCTGTAACTAAGGTATTTTTCTTCTAATTTCTATTGTGCTTTGGTCTTGTTTTCTAATTCCTCCTTGAAGCAGAGTATTTAATTTGTCTGCTCAACACTTAAGGAAATGCATTGGATACACCCAAGAAATTGTCTTAAAATGGCTGCCCACTAGTCCCCATCCTCAGTTCCTTGCACCCCTTTCCTCGCACAGCTTCTATTTCATCTCCTGTTACTGGCTTCACACAGTGGCATGTAGCTTTTGTGTTCCTATCCCTCAGTCCTCTATCTCCCGTCTCTCATTGCTCAGTTGTCGATGCCCCTGCACAGCTCCCCATTCAGTGGAAATGTGAAGTGAGAGGTAAGTCTTCCTTCTGAGAGCTCTTTTCAGCTTAATTGACAGCATATTGCTCCTTATCTCCACTAGGTTTAGGGTGAGAAGACTATTGTATTTTGCTTCCTTCAGCTGGGGAAACAGAAACCTCACAGAAAATAAAGGTACAGGTGGAAATCAGTTCCAGCTGCACTGATTCCCAATAGGTTATCAGGTGGAATTCTGACTATGTTGAGATAACATATGGTCACAATTTTCTCATGAGGTTTACAGCCATGCACAAAATAATAGGCTTTATATTAATACAGTGAATAATATTTATTTTAATCCTACCATAAGAGTGAAATAGCAGTGGCTGATAAATACTGGGATGCTGAATAAATTATATCCTTTACATTCCAGTAAAGATTTGAAGTACTGGTAGAAAAATTAGAAGTGTGTGGCAATATGAGTTTTAATTCACTCAGGAAGTATCCATGTTCTTTCAAAATCAGTGGGAGTACTGTACTTATTTTGCATCTTTTATTATTGCTGTCTTTTATCATAGGTACTGCCTTTTTGGCTGAGGAAAACCATCTTCTAAGATCATATGTATAACTCCTTAAACACTGAGACATATAAGGAAGGGGTAGAAAAAATGGAGCTAAGGTAGGCAGTCATATGTTTCCAGAAGGAAATTAATTTCTCATTAGGTGACAGGCCAGCCTGATATCATGATCTCTCACTGCCCAAGCACTGGATATTCTTCTGTATTTCATTGTTCCATAAGCTTGTGAGGAAGAGTGGCATTGAAAGGTTCCTAGTGGAATTCGGTTTAAAAATGAATCTGAAGAAATTGGCACTGATGGGATCTTTCCTAAGGGAACAAGTCCCGTAGTGAGCTGTGAAGGACAGGCTGTTTAACTATAATCTTGTCTGCGGGTTTAGAAAGACTGGACTGATTTTTGTTACATACTCACAAAGATGAACATCAATACTACTGGAAAGGAGACCTTTAAAACTGACAGTTTCTCCCATTTTAGATGGAACACACCCAGCACTGTACAAAGACTGCATAACACAGTTGTGTATTTTTCACTGCTCTTTCTCCTTAAGGTTTGTGTGGAAATTAGGAGTTTGCAATGTTTTATTTATCCACTTGTTCCTCCTCAGTCTCAAGTATTTCCAAAAGAGTTGCAACATGCTAGTTTAGGTCTCCATCTTTCCAACTTTTACGTACCCCTAAAATTTAGTACAAATGGATAACTGCAGTGAGATCAACTAGTTCAGTATGTAGAAATCTGAAAGACGTACATGTACATTTCTTGAAGCATTATGTTGCTAACTTTTCTGAATGCAGCAGTTCTGCATGCCAGAAAGGTTTGTTGGTTTGAGTTTTTTAAATATATATACATACAATGGAAAGTGACAGGTACATTAAAACCTGCAGCTGGGGTTCAGTGTGCTCCAGTAGTTTTGTGGTGTTTTTCTCACATAGACTTAATGATAGCTTGAAAGCACATTGCTATAAAAATGTCACTGAATTGTTTGCATTTATCGTAGTTATTTTCTGGAAATAGTTTTTTACAGATTCTTGCCAGAGATTAGGATCATATGAGGAAAGCAGAATTATTACTGTGCTTGTCAAATTTGCACAGAAATGCACTTGCCACGATGCAACAGTGAATCACCTTTTAAGCTTGGCACAAGCGTTAAAACTAAAACTCAAGGAAAGGAGCATCTTAAATGTGAGCATGTGTGGGACTGCAAAAATCCTTAACAAAGGACCAATCCTGGCTCACAGTACTCTGAAGTCACCTTATGAGTGGGTCAGTCTGAGAGCTCACATCTGCCAGAAGGGACAGACTCATTCTTTCCTCACTTGATCTTCCCCAGTGTGTCTTCCCGCTCCCATTAGGTCGTGGCATTTTTTTATAGTGAACCAGTTCATCTGTCAAACCCAGCCAAGGTTTTACAAGGCTAGGACAAACAGTTATTTACCCCAAAGTGAACAAGACTTAATTTGACTATCAGGCTATTAATTACTACTGAACCCTGAGGTACCATTTTTAGTCACTTTTCACTCAGAATGGTCTGGAAATCTTCAGTCTACCCCTTGAGTGTTTAAAAAACTTCTTGCTGTGTTTTCAGCACCTGAAAACTTTCAGTATAAGGGACAGTAACCCCTTTGAAAATCTAAATTACTGGAACCAAACCTAATTATCACAGAGAAGTAGGAACTTCAGCCTTGATGTGCCCTTGAGGCCCGGATATGAACCAGTCATATATAAACTTTGTTTTGTTGAGAATCTGGGATTATTGTATTAGTCATCAAGGCTAAGATCATGGGGAAAGTGAAGAGCTGAACTAACTCGTTCCCAGTGGAGTTTGTATTGCTTTTTTTCCTTGAGGCAAGGATGGCGCTGTGTTTGGCTAACCACAGGCTTATGAACCATGAGTTTTGTGTCCAGGTGGACAGGTCACTGTGTAGGAGGGAGCACTGTGCACTGCAGTGTCTCTGATTCAATGTCCCCCACAGCAGGCTGACAGATCATCTCTCTCATACAGGTCAGGAGGTCGCGCAATGAGCTGGCTCACCCGGAGCTGCCATCCCCGTTAAAATGGAGCCAGGGCAAAACCAGGCTAACATTTTCAATCTAGGTCAGCATGTTAGCCTGCTTCACTACCTGTCCTCATTCCTACCTTTACCTAGGAGAGGCTTTTGTGGGGCTTTCCTCCCTGCAGAATGTTCCTGCTGCTTCCCTGGCATCAGTATGATGGCAGAGTGATTCAGATGAGCTCACAGATACAGAAAGGAGCTGGCCTGCCCTCTGACGCAGCTTGTCATGGTCTGTGCAACCAGAAATTGCAGCATCAAGGACTGCATCAGGACTGGGGGACTGATAAGTCATGAGGAATGCCTCCATTTCAGTAGCAGAGGGACCCCAGAGGATGCAGGAGAATATATGCTGGAGGGGGCCAGATAATCATGTGGGTGCGCTGAGGACCCCCGTCCAGCTCCTGATGAAGCACTCTGGCTAGAAAGAGTTGGCCCCTTCTGTGGGGGCTCTTTTCTGTGGCACATCTCAGCCGATGAACCCTCGATTGCTAAGGTAACACTGTTTGCTCTTGACATTCCAGTTCAGCGTGGAGGCGTGAGACAATAGGAAAGACAAAGAAACCACATGCCCCAGTTTTATGGTCTGATAAGGACTGAAGGAGGAAGATTGTTCCCAATCCCAGGCAGGCCTCCCAGTTTTGTGTCACCATGTTATCCAGAGGCCAAAGATAAGGTTACTGTCAGCCATCCTCCTTCCAGTGTGGTTAACATCACCCTTGTGATTGCAGTGCGTTTAAAGGAGCCTGGGGAAAACAGGAGAAGACATTCGTAGTGATTGTTATAATTAAAATCAGTAAGGAGCTGCACTCACACCTTTTTCATAGGTCTTTGTTACGATCTCATTTTCTAGAACTGAAGTCACCAGAGTCCTAACTTGAGCTGTTGTTAACCCCAATTATTTGGGTCACATTTTGGGGACCAAAGTCAGTGTTCAAGGAACTGGAGAACTGACATTAACTCCACAGTGCACTGGTGCAGGTGATTATTGTGTCAGCACCCCAGTGCTATGCCATGTTGGTGTTTGCTGACATTTTCATTTTACCACAGGATCTTCAAAAGTGTGAACTGGCTTGCTAGAAGACATTTCTGGGATGGGGAACAAATATTTTTTATTGCAAGTTCTTGCTTTAATTTCCTTTCTTTGTGGCAGCTGCTGGGCAGGTCTGTGCTTGCAAATGGGGTCCTTGCAAACCCCAGCAGCCCATGGCCAGGAGTGCCCAGCTGATGTGGAGCTCCCCCCAGGTGCTGCTGTCTTCCTGCTGAGGAAAGAAGCGCCTTGCATTTGACTTCTTCTGGAGGCAGCGTCTCCTTACCTTTGGTACAAGGCTGGGCACAAGTATGTCTCATAAATCCATGTTTCTTTGAATTGGTTTCCTGGCAGGCTTTGTACATTTTGGTATGTGCTTAGTTTGTAGTTCTGCTGCTGTTGATCTGTCATTCAATGTTGGCTAAGTTAGACAAAAGCAAAATTTAAAATCAAGGTAGAATTATGTAGCTCTATTTGATGCCAGAAATTTAAGTCAGTATTTGTGTCAGCCATGCCCTACAGGATTAGGCATTTAATAAGGCAATAATGAACCTCACAGAAAACTGTTTCTCAATATACCAATCATAAAAACAGAAAAGAAAGGTGCAAAAGTGTCAGAGCCAGCCATTCCCTGGAATGAAAGTATGACAGTGTCTGAGTAACTAATGCTGAACAAAAGCAAAACGTCTGCAAAAAGGTCCGGCTTCCTGGCTTCTCGCAGACCATCGCCTTGCTGATTTTGGAGGGGTGTTTGTATCATGACTTTCCAGTACCAGTAACTGCTGTTAGTGCTCTTCTTTGCGCAGTGCTGTTGATACACTATGACACAGACACCCTTAATTCCGAGGGGAGAGTGAGGGCCCTGTTCGCACTGCACCCGTCAGACTGCTGAGGGGCTCCTGGGGTCCTGGGGGTGAAGATTACCTTGTGGCACCACTCCCTTAATTGGACTGGTACTGCCAGCTCTAGGGACCCACTTACAAAACTTTCAGCCACTGTTGCAGTATTTTGGTTTGGTTGCTATTTCATGATTTAAGGCAGTTGGTGTTTTTCTGCTTCTTGTGTCAGCACCCAATAAGGACAGGACTGCATAGCAAGTTGTAGGATCAGAGAGTTGGTTCAGCTGAAAACTCATCTTTTGCTCCTTTTTTACCACTGGGTGAATTTACAGCAAGTCATTTCCTTTATCATGCAGTCACACAGTTTTTAGCATTGTGATGAGGAGGAGACTGGGAACATGAAGACAGCAGTGATGCTAAGGTGTGACCATCACTTTAGGAAGCAGTTACACTAAAATTGGATTAAACAAATCAGGAAAACATCTTAACTTTTAGCTAGCATAAATATTTAGTGGCTCACAGTGGGAGATAGACAAACTTGTGCACAGAGGTACTCTTTCCCATAGCCAAGCAGACATGCCTGTGTAAACAACCTCTTGTGAAGAGATTAGAATTTAGTACAGTGATCTCATGCTGCTCTGGGAAGGAAAGGTAATTGAGAATTACTGCCTCCAAGTATGCAGCTGGAGAGGTGGAGGAACAGAGTGGTCAGAGCACTCAGTGATACGTTTCTGGTGACTGCTTCTCTAGCAGTGCTTGCCTGGCATGAATTTCTATACCAAGACTGACACAGGACTGACAGCAGCATTTAACTTGTCAGGACAGTTATGCAAAGGCTTAATGAAGCATCGAGGTCTGTGTTTTAGGGAGCTGAGAGAGAAACCTTTCTCTGCTGCATCCCTTATACCCTTCCTGTTTCCGCTCCACCTCCAAGCATCAGTGTTGGCAAGGGAACCTAAGAGCCTTTTTAGCAACAGGGAAAGATCTGTGAAGTGTTTAATTTGGAGTAAATGATACTCCTGCAAAGATGATTATCATGACCGTTATCCTCTTGTACTGAAATATGATGCAGTTTCAGGGTCTCTGCTACTTCTGCCTCCCTTTCTGCAGATGTCTGAGTTTTCTGGGGTCTCTATTTCAGATCCATATTTTGTCATGTGGGATGAGGCATTCCTGGGTGCTGGCAATAAGGCAGGAACACACCTGCAAGATGACAAAGCTAAAGTAGTGGGGTTGGAAATCACATGGCAGAGGAGGGAAAGGAATCACAGAATCAATTAGAATGGAAAAGACCTCTGAGATCATCAAGTCCAACTTGTGACTGAACACCGCCCTGTCAACCAAACCATGGCACTGAGTGCCACATCCAGTCTTTCCTTAAACACCCCAGAGATGGTGACTCCACTGCCTCCCTGCGCAGTCCATTCCAGCATCGGATCACCCTTTCTGTGAAAAACTTCCTCCTAATGTCCCACCTAAACCTCCCCTGGAACAGCTTGAGGCTATGTCCTCTCATCCTGTCACTAGTTGCCTGGGAGAAGAGGCTGACACCCACCTTGCTACAATATGAGTCTTAATTGCCATTGAACTGTTTTTTACAAATTTTCTGTGGTGGAGTAATTAGAGAGGTAGAGCTACATAACAAAGAATGTGTGATTCAGGAATGGCAGCCCCATCTCAGTAGTTTTAGGAGGTGGTGCTTTGATGTCTCTTCATGGGTCAAGGCACTGTGCTGGCCAGCAGTAAGGTTTACTTGCTGAGCACAACTCAATCCCTTCCCTCGTATGATCTGCAGGTGGGCTTAGTCTTTTGCAATCTTTTAGATATTTGGAGACAAGCACATCTAGAGGTTTAGGCTGGCAGTAGCCAAACTTTGAAGGCCTGAAAAATCAAGACATATTCAGAAATTGAAATGCTTGTGGGGTTTTTTTGGTTTTTGATTTTTTTTCTCTTCTCTGTGTTTGTTCGTTTGCTTGTTTGTTTTTTGTGAAAAACCTGGAATGAAAATTTCTGCCATTGAATAAGATTTCAAAGTCTTACACTCTTTGAAAACAAGCTGTCAGGAAACCAGACTTACTTTTGGGTGCCTCTCCTATGAAGAATGGCTGAGAGAGTTGGGGTGGTTCAGCTTGGAGAAGAGAAGGCTCTGGGGAGACTGCATAGCTTTACCTGAAGGAGGGCCTACAAGGAAGATGGAGAGGGACCCTTTGCCAGGACCTGTTGGGACAGGACAAGGGGAAATGGCTTCAAACTGAAAGAGAGTATGTGTAGATTAGATTTGAGGAAGAAATCCTCTACTGTGAGGGTGGTGAGACACTGGAACAGGTTGCCCACTAAACTTGCGGCTGCCCCATCCCTGCAAGCATTCAAGGCCAGGCTGGATGGAGCCCTGAGGAACCTGGTCTAGTGAAAGGTGTCCCTGCCCATGGCAGGGGTGTTGGAAGTACAAGATCTTTAACGTCTCTTCCAAGACAAACCATCCTGTGGTTCTATGATTCTGTGATTTTGTTACACCCAAATACTGTTGAGGCATGTAGAACCAGAGTAGCAAGCCTCACACAAAAAGGGAAATTCGTGAATCTTGAGTTCTCTTGACATTTTGTAAATTATTTAAGTTTGCTTTAATTTCACTTTGTTGGTTTCTTTGCTACTGTTTGTTAGCTGGACTACTAAGCAATAATATTTTCACTTAGCTTTATTTATATTCCAGCTGAAGTGGAGTTCTTTTACCCCTTACTGTTATGAAGAAAGTGCTGAAATTTGAAGTTTCAGACTTGTGCTTCATGGTATCTAAAGTTACAAGTACGTCTCCCTACCAGGATATTTTCCAGCTGAAGTAATTCTTGGCGAGGCTAAAAGGCCCAGAACATAAAAGATGGTATGTTGTGGTATGTTGTGTAAAACAAAACCTGTTTCTATACAGTATCTTTTTTTTTTTTTTGAGTAGTCCATAGCACTAATATGAGAAACTTGATTGAGATCAGCTTTTACTTAGAAACAATTTACTATAGTAAATTATAATATTTATACAGCAAATATTTACACAAGTTTAGAATTTATAATATTTATATTATAAATAGAAAGCCAGTGAACTAATAGGAAAAATTAACTTGTAGGAAAAAATAATGATAAATAATTGAGAAAAATTCAGATACCAACAGCTCAGCTTCTTGGGAAATACTTCTAGGTTTTGTACACTGGGATGAAGTTAGTGGAGAGCAAAATAAAGGTGGTATTTCTGAGGATTTCTGAATGTGGGAGATGGAAACAGAATCCTCACTTTTTACATTGTCTTTCCCCCTCCAACTTTCTGCACTTTCTAACCAGAGGAATTGAAGAACTGATTAGCTCTGTAAACTGTGCTGATATGGAGCTTTCTGATTAATTATCCAGATGCAGGCCTTCCTCTGGCACTGGCCTCCTCTGCCCTAGCCCTGTGATCCAAATTTCCACCCTCTCTGCTCTGCCAGCAAAATGTCCATGGCCTCAGTGGGCACGACCTGTTTGACAATGCAATCTCACATCGGCACCGTGAGGTGGGATGGGGCTCAGCCATGAGCAGAGAAGGGAATGAGACATCAGGGAGCTGAGGATGCCTTATGCTGGTGTTGCTGCTAGAGGATTGGCTTTGTAGAGGTTTGGCTGCACGGGTCTGCAGGATCAATCCATTTGGTAGCAAGTCTTCTTTTGACAGCCTTCCATGTTGCTTTGTCTCAAGACAGAAAGAGAGACCTACCTCTGGCCGAGTATATGTGAAGTGAAAGGTGCCATGGTCCAATCCTCTGATTTCTGTGGTGAGATTGACCTTCCAAAGCTGCACAAGGTTCAAACTGTGTGTTGTTAGAGAGAGAAATGCAAAGAGAAATAAGAACAAAGTATATGGGATAAAGAAGTGGCTATGTCACAGCAACACAGAGTATGTTTTATAGCATAAAATCAAGAATATATATGGCATGAGAGCATGGAGGAGAGCATGAGGGTGCAAAGCTTGTAGAGATACTGCTGGAGGACTGTGCTGGGTCCACCACGTGCTACATTTGTCAAATGTGGCAATTTGCTCTAGCAGTTTATATTAATACTTTTAATACTTTGATGTGATTCAGAATTTTTAATTTTCATTTTCATATATAGTTCCAGTTCTACTGTGGTTGGTAGCTGCTCAGCAGGAGAATCCATGTGACTTTCTCTTATCTCAGAGGAACATGAGTCACCTCAGATGATGGGATTACACACGAGCAGGATTTATGGTATTGTATATTATTTGGAATTGGGTTTGGAAATACTTTAAGAAGAGTTTCCTGATTGTGTATCAAGAATTTTCTTAAGTACATAAACATGGACTTTTCCATCTTCACCCTTCTACATGAAAACAATACAGCCCTTCAAACAATGGGGGATTACTGCACTTCATGAAGCTCAAGTCTTTCACTCAGGCATGTAGAATAAGTGATATGGCAAAATTTCCTAATGTTGCTAACAGCGTTCACAATTTTGTCAAGAGAACTCTATAGAAGGAAGCACATGAATTTAAAATGTTAGCATATCTCATTGAAGTGCAATACTTTATGAGAAAAACATACTTTCATCTGCAAACTGACTGCCTAGAGTATTCGTGTGCTTTTAAAGTTCTGCTGAGAAATGGGATACATAGTCATTCCTAATGTAGATTTTTCATTCTGAGGGGTCAACAGCTTCAGTCCCCCCACCCACTCTAATATTTCTGGTACAGTATCTTAGACACACAAGGCTACATGCTGCAGAAGTTAGCTTTTAACATAGATCCTTTAGAAGTGGGTGTAAGAATTAAATGGACATAAGATTAATGTAGGCCTAGGATAGATTTCCACTTATTTTGCTGAGGAATGATAGCTGCATCTCTAATCATCCCAGCCCAGATCTTTCAGTGGCCATCCCTGCTGCATTTTGGTGGCATGACTTTAAATGTTGCCTGAAGTAGGGACAGCAGACCCGGATGATGATGCTCAGACAGGCCATCTGAGCACAAACACATCCATTTTTGTTGTCCCTGTTATAGGCAAAATATTGTCTGGCAAGGGGACAAGACAGACAGCTGGGGATGGGAGCACCCAACTGTAAATCTGGGGTCACAGGCTTCATTGGCATGGGAAGGGAAGGGAAGGGAAGGGAAGGGAAGGAAGGGAAGGGAAGGGAAGGGAAGGGAAGGGAGAAAAAAGAAAAGTTTCATTCCTTCTATTCAATCTGTTTATAAATTGTTTTTGCAGGCAGCACAACTGCCTGATGAGTACGCTTATTCCAGTAAAGCTTTAAACAGCTTCACTAGTGCTGGCAAAACTGGTTGAGAGAGAGAAACAGCTTTCTGGAAAAAACCCTGACATGATAGTTTTTCTTCTCTCTGAATTTCTGGTATCAGCACACTGTAAGGTCAGGCAGGAGCTGGTGCAGCTGTGCTGCACCTCTTGGTGACACTTCATCATAACCTGTAACATGGAATTGCACCCTTGACTGGCTTTAATTCACTGCATTTCCTGATTTAGGGAGATTTGTTTAAAATGCTCTTTCTAGTGTGTCATCGAAGGTGCTCTTGAAAACCCTACTTCAGCTGTCTAAGAAGTTATTCCCTCCTTCCTCACTCCATCTCCCAACAGGAGATGGGTGCCCTCACAACAGCAGGGGCACAATGAGACAGAATAAAAGGTCTGTCAGTTGGGTGGAAACTGTCAAATCTTGGCATAAAACTACTTTCAGGAGCAGCTTAACTGAGCAGCCAACACCCTTCCAAATCAGCTTTGGCACAAGTGCTCCTGCAATGGAAATAACCAGAGCTGAGGTTAAAGCCGTGCCACACTCATTTTGTGTGCTCAGACTGGGTGAAAACAAAGGGAAAAAGGGGTTGAGTATTCCCCACTGGAGGACAGGCCAGTTAGCAAATGCTTTTACTCTGTTATGGCTCTAGTGGTTCTGGAAGATGATTTCATGAAGTATTTGCCTGAGCTTTTCCTTTAATATGGTGTTTTTTGGATGTATAGTTCTTTAATTGACCTAAATGTTTTTATTACACGGAGAACCATTATATACAATGAGTCAGATTAGTAGGAGAAAAATCTGAGATGAGTAAGGAATTGGCTAATGGGAATATGACAACAATTAGTGCTGGAAGCTGAAATGCTGGAACTTACTAGAGAAATTCCTATTGGTCTTGGGAGCAGTTTAGTATATAATAGACATTTGCAATAAAATAACAGTACTAATGAAATATGCTCATGACTCAAAGCTTGGAGTTGTAATGAAGAGAAAGGAGGATTCACATATCCCTTTCTTAAGGAAGGAAGGACTGGATCTTGCAAATCAGACAAATGGAAGTGGTGTGATATGGGGAACAAAGTGCCTTTTTAAAGAGGTGAGATGGAGAGTTTGGCTGTTCGGGTTAGAACAGCAAAGCCTGAGAAGATTTGATTGTTACCTGTCTGGAAGATTAAAATCAGGGAATGCTTAGGACTGTTTCAGTTATAGGCCTGCCCTATTGTATAAACAGATGCTCTGAAGAGGGACACATTTAGGCTAGAGGTTAGAAAATACTCTGAACCAGCAGAGGAGCAAAATTCTGCAGCAGCTTCCCAATGAGAGAAGTGGAGATGCTTACCTAGTTCTGCCTGTGTGCTTAGGTGATTTAGAGAAGGTTTTGTGTAATGTGGATGTTTGTGAGAGTAGAAGATTTGGCTTGAGATGCGGAATTCAATATTATTTTTCCTGGCTGGGAATAACTGAAAAAAACCCCCACTGACGTTATCATAAGTTCTGCTCATGAGCAATTCAAGCTGCTTGCTTCAGAGTGTGATCTTCCCTCTGACTTCTGGTAATTTCATTAGGTTGTTAACAAAGCTGACGTTGATTTATCACTGGCTTTCAAAATTAACAGCCTGCTGCTCTGAACTAAGAAAGATCACACCTCTCCCAGCTGCTGTTGCAGGTTGTCAGCAGAGCTTGTTCAAACACTGTGCCACGGGTATGCAGTGAGTCAGAGCTTTGTAAGTGCTCTTTGCAGCTCAGAGAGACAGGGATTTACCCAAATTTCAGTCAATAATCTTGTACTCAGGAGATAAAAGATTCGCATTGCAGGAAAATGTGCCAGGTGTCTTGAGTATTGCGAACTAAGCCTGTGTGGCCACCTGGGCTCAGCAGGAGGATGTTTGGCACTGTCCCACTCAAGAACTGCTGACTTCCTGTAGGGTGGCACATCAAAGGTTCATGAACTTCAGGCAGAGGCTTTGGATGTAGCAAGGTACTGCCAATTGCCATGCCTGTAGAGAATAGCCAGTTAAAATAACACATGGATTAGGCTGGAGAGAATTCCGATATGGCAAACAGCACGTGTGTCTGGGTGACTGCCAGGACTGCTCACCTCAGTCCCAAGTTCCTGTGTCTATCTAGCTGTGAGTGCAATGGCTCAAAGAGGGCATAACAGAGCTTTGCTTATTCAGAAGCAAATTCTATTAGTCTTAGCTTTGTTCCTGATTTGATTTTTGTAATTTATTACCATTGTAATCTGAGCCCTTTAGCTGTAGCTGGAACCGTATCTGTGGGAACCTTGGTGAGCCACTATCCCTTACCACACCTCCATTCTACATCTATAGGCCTCTTGTATAGGATAAAGAAGTCTACAAGGGGTGTCTGAGATTTTTCCAAGGTTTTTCCAGTCTTTTGAGTAGATGTGCTCTGATAGCGTTCTCATCCTAAAGATGATCCCATTGGCTTTCCATTTTTATCGTCATCTCTCCACACCTCACACAGACAAAATCATAAGGATTTTGCTTGGTCTGACAACTGTGCACTCTCACCTGTACCAAACAGTATCTGTATGTGAACACACATGCATGTGTGCTGACCACAATGTTTAAGAGAGCTTTTGTTCAGAGAAATCTTGTATGCTGGAATCAAAATATCCCTGGTGATGTATGCAATTCTGCTGCAATTCTTGATGGAGGTGAAGCCTGCTTTTTCCTCCTACCCATCCAGTGCAGTAGGTAGGCTATGAACAAGGCAGGCTGCTTGAAATGCTGACTGACAGCTATACAGGGAGGTGGTATGACAGCCTGTTATTTCTCAGAAATATCTATTCAGTAGAATATGTCACATTTCCAGCCTTTCACCCCATTTTAAAATGGAAAAAAGACAGGAATACAGTTTTTTTTCATAAAATGGATGCTTATAATTCATGTACACCTCTAATTTGTGAGATTTTTCTAAGAACTATAACATGAAAATTAAAGTATTAGAAAATATTTTGTTGACTGAAGAAAATGAAACATTGTTAACACTTAATGAGCTCTGTTACCTGCTGCCTATGCAGCTCCATATCTATACTCAGCTGAGTGGTGCTGTTGGAACTATACAGAGCAATGGACCTAAACCAACCATAAGTTAAATGAAATACCCTTCAAGTGATTTAAGTAAATGGAAAGCAATTTTTCTTTTTAATAATTGATCTGGAGTGTAAATTAATGAGCCATCTGTAAATTACATGTTTCCAATATAAAATTGTTCACAGAATGAAAAGATGACCACATTGAGAAATCTGTAAATTTTGTTTAAAACCTATATTAAGGATTATTTGAGAGGTGGAATGGTATTTAAAAAAAACCCAATAATTTTCTGTTCAAGCCACCTGACTGAACACTCTGATGGCTCAATTCTCCATGAATTTTTGATTCCTTGCAGTACTGGGCAAGGCCCCACTCTGACTTTGCTACTTATGCCCAACATCATTCTGCTTCTGTGTTTCTCTAGACGTACTGTTCCCTGCATGCCTGGAAATTTTGTCAGGGTAGATGTTGAGGATTTTTCTAGGATTCTTTCAAGTGTCTTACATCCCAAACTGAACTGCCATGTAATTGTGTAGCACAGATTTAGGGAAATCCAGTGTTTTACATGAGCCTTGGTCTCAGTGCCATACTTGTGGGTAAATGCAGATAAACTCCACAGAGCTGCTTCTCTGTCTGCTGATGACTTAATATACCAAAGACTTTATTCATTTTTTAAGTTTACCACTCCAAAACTTTCTGGGCAGTCCCAAATAGACCTAGTGGGCCTAATGCTTTCAGGAAATAATAGATTTGTTGCATCTTCTCTAAGCAAGGACTCTGAACATATACCCAGAAAGTCCTGGCTTGTGAAATAATGTTCTTCACAGTTGTTCTTGGTACAAGTGCACTTGTTTGGGGTAAAACTCTGTTTTGCAATGGAATGTTCACAGAAATTACTAGACTTCTTGGCACACTTCACCACCTGGTAGTTACTGAACAAGTTACATTATCAAGGGAAAACCAAATTATATGTCCAGTCTGTTACGAAAGCAGTCAGGCTTCACATGAGCTTCCAGCTGCAAAATCACCTTTAGTATTGCTTCTTTTTCTGGGCTATGAAGGAATTGAGGACTCATTGCCTCACCTGACATGTTAAGTAAATGAAACAGCAGAAAAGTGTACACAGTGGGACTAACAGAGCTTAGCAGACTTTAGCTTCTGCATTTTCGAAGGCATCCCTGACATCACTGCTGCTGTGAGGGTTTCTTGTACATGTGCATATATGATGTAGCAATCCTTGTGATTAGTGGGCTATTAGCAAAGAAGAATTTTGTTATAAATGCTCCCTTGAGCATTGTCTGTTCTAAGGAAAGAAAGAAAGAAAGAGCCTTGTGAGGCAGAGTGAGCTTTGCCATGCAACATGAACTAGTTTCATAGCTACCAGTTTAATAAAGTCGTTCTGAATTTCTCTGATTTTTCTCTGTAGCCTTTTTAAGTCCTTCTGATAACTGAAAGTTGGTGATGGCTCTCGTGGAATAACTGGTGTGATTTGGCTGTAGAAATATCCTTATTTGCTATGGAGAGGCAGAGATATTCTGTTGCAACAGAACTGGGTAGGACCCGGTACATCATGACCTGGGCGCTGCTCAGCAGCGTTCAGCACTGCTGGTATGTGAGTGATTAATTAATGCTTAACAAGAAACTAGTAAAGACCATGCATGACAAGAAACAGCCCTAAAGTTGTTGTTACAGTTTTACAAAGCAACAAAAAGTGTGAAGTTTATGATGTCACTCTGTGGGGTTTTGTTATTACAAAGCAGGGATGTTAAGGTGCATTAAGGATCAGGTAGGACATCACAGTCCTCTTGCTGTGCAGGTGCAGAGGCTGGAATGAAGGATGCAAAATCTTGATGCTGTGTTTTGTGTCAGCACAGTGGTGTGCAACCCTTAGGACAGTCTAGCTCAAGCTTTGATTCTACACTTCTCCTTAGATTTCTCATTATTCACCTTTCTGAGTGATCAGCATTCATTTCTTTAAAGTTGCTTAAAGTGCAATTTGGATTTTTTCCTATTTTGTGTATCTAGTGCCATTGTTCATTTCCCATTAAATCTGCAGAAGTTGCTGTTGTATTTATGAGGGTACACAGCTGCAGTTGCTCAGAGCACGTGGCACTGGCTTTACTGCAGGCAGCACAGGGGGCGGTGCATTAATAGACCCTGTTGGACCTATCCTGTCCAGTTGCTGTCGTGCCATGTGAAATGAAATAGATTGGTTTTCTTCAAAAAAGGACTAAGTTCCCTTGTACACAGCATGGCATCTGAAGGGCTTTTTCATAATGCACAAAAAAACCCCTAATGTTGCTCTTGCTTATAAAAGAGCCACACATTTACTTCATAGCTGTATGGTAAGAGCATCTGGATGATGACAAAATCAAGGCCGCAGCACAGTAAATGATGCAACATTTCAGAAACAAAACCTAGCTAATATAGTAGAGCTGTGTGGGAGGGGAAAGGAGTTTTATTTTAAAATAACACCAATTTCACATACTTTCATTTACTCTCTCATACTCATGTATGTACACAAAAGCACCAAGACCATATCTCCAAGTGGTCTGTCTGGCATTCAATCACATATGACAAGAATTGCAAATGTCAAGGGATGCAGGTGAGTAATAGTAATGCCAGTGTATATCTGGTTACAGTGGGATTAGGAGCAAGACTTGGGAGAGCTGGCAGCATTGGCCAGGCTGTGGCTGTGGGTGTTGGGACATGCAGTGGCTCCCAGGTCATTTTTGTTGCTCAGGAAGGAATGAGAAATATTCTTAATTAAAACAAAAGGAGAAAAAAAAAGTTCCTCTATACACATTCACCTGCCGTTGTGTTTCCTCAGATTTTCTTGTAGAGCCAGGTTAATCAAAACCTAGCGATTGAGTTATCTTGAGTCACTTGGGCATGAGTTGGGAAGTCCTTGGCTGAGCAAGAGAGCTTGCAGGCCTGAAGGGGCTACACCTCCTGCGGAGGGGCTGTGAAGGACTGCTTGGGAGGGATGAACTCTTCCTCCAGGGCAGCCAAAACCACAGAGTCCTCCAGAAATCTGCTGACTGCCTTATGTCTCATCCCTGATCTGTTGTTGCTAGACTATCCTGACTTAGGAAGGTTGTTTTGGCACATCTGGTATAAATGCATTAACCTCTACGTTCTAGAAATCCATCCAGAAACTGGGTGCACAGGTCAGGCTCAGGCAGTATCTTTCCAAATATAATTTGCAGCACTTGTGTGTCTGTGGATTCTATCAGTATCTTCAGTAACTTTATTTCTAAGGATTGAGTGCACAGTGTTTTTGAGGAGATTATGAGTGTGCTATCTCTATGGAAATGTCAGTCTGGTACACTAACTGAAACATTTAGAAAGCAAAGCACTGTTTTAATTTGCTAGTGATAAAGCCATCACCTTTCTTGAGTAGAGTCATGTCCTCTGTGCAAGTGCAAGTGCTGGTTCCCGTGACCCCTTTCTCTTGAGCATTCTTATTCCATCCTCTCCTGCCTACATGTCCTCTGTCCCTGCTCCCTCTGATAACTTCATTCATTGGATCCTGTGAGTAGCAGTTTTCCTTTGGGGACCAGTTGCCTCTGTGAGCCCACAGAAAGGCTTGGGTTGTCAGGAACCATATTTGGGTTTATTGGGGAAACAAACTGCTGAGGCTGCTCCTGGACTCACTCACAGCTGTATTTACTAGTGTACACCTTTTTTTGTTTGTTTGTTTGTTTTGAAAGACCAATGCCCAGCAAAAAGAGTGTTTAACCATAAACTTGTACAATATCTTTTACAACTATGGTTACACTCTGATCTTTTCAGAAATCTGCTGCACATCCTTTCACTCTGTGCAGGGTCTTTCATTTCCATGCATGGGACCACTGCATGTGGATGTCATTGGGATGCAATCTGTCCCCAGTTTATGCTCTGTGCACTCCTGCTCTTCTAGGTCATTGTTTCTGAGCAGGGAGAAGAGCAGCATTACTTGCAAGGTCTGAAATGTTTTGTTCTCTGTGTTGGACATTGGCTAAGTACACATCAAGGTGGGAGTCCTTTGGAAAGACTGGAAAAACCTGTGTGTCCACTGACTGTTTCTAGTGGGCTGAGTTAAATCTTCTTGACTTCTGAATTTCTGTGGAAAGTTCACTGTGATCCGCTTGATAGGCTTGGCTTGTATAACTTTAGCATGTTAGCTTGCATTTCTGAAACAAACAAATATGGTATGTGGAGGTCAAAGTAACTAACACAAATCTCGTCCTGAAAAATCTAGTGTACTGCAAACATTTTGTATGAAAAACCCATTATGTATTCAGGTTTTCAAGACTGTGCCATATTAGAAATCCTCTCCTACTTCCATTACATTTCCATGTGTGTGTAATCAATGTGAATTTAGAACCCGTTACAGGACAGCTGATGGAAGAAGAAAGCTGCATGATGAACTGCTGGACAAAAACCACTGCTCTGGAAGCATTCTGCCACTGTATCTTTGAGCATTGCTTGCTTGTGTGTCCAAATTACACTTCCTTGCTTAACTGTTCTGCTTTCTGTGTTTTGTGCTCACTGCTGATGATTTCATAGGGATTATTTTTTGCTTACTTTAAGCTCTAAGGTATTTTCTTGCTGCTATTTCATCCACAGAGCTAGCACAGCGGCTGGACCATGTGCTGTGCTGTCAGACACGTTCAGGCAGCCTCATCTCAGAGCTTTATGCAAAGAGACTTTGGAGGATGCTCTCCTTGCAGTGACTATGCAATCCCAGAAGATGGAATGGCAGCAAAACATGACATGAGAAATAAAAAGCCTGGCCTTTCAGATCCCATGTTTAATTTGGGAGTTGGCAGTTAGTGAAAGCACCCATTAGCTTGGAAACTGTACAAATGCGCTATGATAATTAGTAAAAACCAAAGAATATGGGACCCCTGAATATCATTTTAATTAAAATCATTTTTCAGAGGAGAACAGCATTTTAAACACACACTGTCTTAGCAGCCCTGAGAGGAGTATTAGTAGCAATATGAACTAGAAACTGACAGTCACCTTTGGAGAAAGAACAGCTCAAATTGGTGGGCACAGTCAGATATGCCCTTTCCAGATCCATGTGGAGCAGTAACAAACTTACTGCCCTACCCCTAGAAGTTACTGATTCCTCAGCTGAGTAATTGAAGACGTGAGCACTTACACTTCCTGTCATAAAACAGGTTTGGTTAAATCCCCCAGCTGAGGGGGTGCTGATTGCTGACGAGATGAGGTAGCTAACAGCTGTGGCCAGTAGCTTTTAAACAGCTCTCACTTGATTGCTTGTAATTACCTAATTATATTTTGAGTAAATTAAAAAATACACTCCACTTAAACTGTCATTAACTCATGTTGGAGCTGGGACTGCTGCCTTCTAGATCAACTTTTCTAAATAACAAAAATTAAAAAATCACATTCCTTTTTCTCTCAAACACTGTGAAATCTGTTTCCATAAATTGCAATACAACGTGTTAAGTCAGAGCAAAAAGTGCTAAAGCATGGGAAATACTGGCATCCAGAACCAACATCCTAGGGCAGCTAGGATCTTTCATTTGTTTCATCAGAAGTTGGCAAGTGTATGAAAAAAAACTATTTATCTTTGTTGTTTGTGATTCTAAGGGCCCCCTTGTCTACTCTGGACTTTTTCTTCATTTTTCGTCAGTCATCAAGGCTGTGGCCTGACGAGCCTTTGCTGACTGACTCGTTGCTGAGGATGTTTCATTCTTCCTTCCCAGGGCCCCTGGCTCAGGAGCCTCCAGCTTTGAAGTGTCACTGTTAGTAGGAAACCTAAACTTAAACATCAGTTTTGTCGTGTCTTTGTCCAAAGGCAACCTGACAGCTCAGAGTCTTCTCTGCTTGTTTCCTATGTGCTGACCTGCCCTAAAACCTAGATTTTTGGGTTATATCACCATTGGTAAAATAAATCCATGTGTGTTTATCCAATACAATCTTGTTATACTTCAATAATAATTTCTGCTGTCCCAGTGTCCTCAAGTTTGTTGATACCATGCAAAGTCACTGATAAGATGTGCCGAGGTAGTAAGAATTACACTGTGAGAAAACCCCATAAACAAATAAATCTGTCATTTGTGTATGAACACACACAGACTTCATATCCATTGACTTTTGTTAGCTGAAGCCTTGTTATTGTGCAGTTATACTCCTCAAAGAACGTTTGTGTCATTGTTTAAATACAATGTAAGTACATATATATTTGTGTGTACAAACCCAGCTTCTTGACTTGGAGCATGCTTTGAGGTGACAACATCTATGAAGGTTTAAATATAAGCTGCACATAAGCTGCAGCATTCAGCTCTTTCATAATCGTGAATTCAAGTCACATCTCAGAAATGCTGTTAGGTCATGGTTGCTGAGAAGTCCTGGATAAATCGCTGCTGTCAGCAGCTGAGCAGTCCAGGTTGGGGAGGTTTTCTGTTTCTGCTGCCTCTGTGGAGGGAGCCAGGAGTGAGAAAAAGCAGCTGTGGACCTCAGTGGCTTTCTCTGGAACTAGACAAAGCCTATGATGACAGGAGGAGAGACCATACTAAGAAAGATTGGGGGTGTAAGGGGGGCAGTGGTGCCTGAAATACAAGAACTCATTTAAGTCAGTATCCTCCCTCTCTGATAAAAATGAGGAGGGTGGAGGTTGCTCCAGAGCTGGGCAAATCCCCTGAACCAGAGAGAGACATTACTGGGCTGCATCCCACAATGCATATCTTTGAAGCTGTGCATGTCGAACGCAACTAGTCGAGGGAAAATTGCCATTTACTGGGGATTTACCAAATGTGGCATTTCTTAATATGCAAAGCTGATGCCACAGCAAATACAGATCCATGGAAAATGGAGTGAATCATTGCAGCTGTTAATGGGTTTCTGAGGAATCTCCTCTGTGCCTGGTAAGAGCTGTTCTTTTATTAGTTTGAGACCACTAGAACAGTTTATCTGCCCTATGGGTGCTATTAACATATGCCAAGAATATCAAGATAATATCAGCAACACAGAATGAGAAATAATAATTTAGGGACTGAAATGTAATGGACTCAGGGGAACATGTGAACTAGTGACTGAATAAAGTGGGAAACCAAACATTACTGGGGGGTTTCTTTCAACTATGCCACATTTAACTACCCTGTGCCTGAGTCTATAATAAAAATACTCATGTTTACTTACATTCAACGTGTGTCAAACCTTTGTCAGTGAAAGGCTGTATGATATGTCAGCTTAAAATATTGAAGATGTGCAAGGTTTATCATAGTGTCTTAGCCACAAATATCTTCATACACAAAATTTAGTGTGGATTGACCCTGTTCCCTGAATGAAGCAGTCCTTTGTTTTGTTAACATGTTGCCCTTTTTTCAGAAAGAGTTTTCATTACCAGAAGAGTGCTTTTGTGAAATTAATATTTATGAATGAGTATCTTGAATTATATTTATTCCATTCCACCAATCTCATAGTAAAATGAAGATCTGGCAAAAAACACATCCTTATTGCTTCAGTCTATGTCATTCACTTGGACTACAGGACTTTTGCAACAGGGAATATCCCTTACTCTGTGCACACAGAATATCTTTCTTGAGCTCTTCCTGTGTTGCTTTAGTATAGTAACCACGTGGAGGATCAAAATGAAGGGATTACAGGAAAGGACACATGTATATAAAGCCTGCATTACTGCTAGATTATGTGGGCTATTTTTACAGGCAAATTATGGGCCATGTGCAGGCAAGTTTGCTGATAATATTTCTAACAAGAAGAAAAAGTGAGTGTGACCACAGTTTTAGCTGTAACAGATTGATACACATTAGTTTCTTTTAAAGCCAAAAAACAGCATCTGTAAAGAGCAGTCAAGAAAACAAAGTAATTTTAATATGTGGGTATGATAAAAAAAGATTAATCTCTTCACATTTGAAAGACATTTTTAAAAGTGACAATGCAAACACTGAGTGAAAGGGCATATTATTAGTGACTGAGACAGGCTGACATGGTTGTAACTAAACTTGGGTTTAAAAGTTGTTCAATTTTGCAATTAGCTGTGAAAAAACACGGTAAGGGGAAGGAAATAATGTCTGGACCTTATTCTGTAGGTGGGTATCTGGGGTTTTTTTCCCATGCATGAAGCTGTTGAGAACAGAGATTTTGTCATTTCTGTGTCTTCTTATTCAAAGTTTGTCCCATTACAATTCTGTAATTTCACAGAGAACAAAAAAAGATACCAAAGATTGCATAAAACGGTGAATATTTCTTAACTAGTTCAGAAGTGAAAGACCTAAGCTATGTTTTCTATTGAGTTTTGGAAGCCGCCACAAAAAAGGATGAAATATACGTGATGCTATCCCATGGAAAATGTGTAATCAAACTTGATTTTTGCCACCATAGTGATATAAAAAATAACCCAGTGTTTCAATAATAGGCCATGACAGTATGAAACTGTTGTCACAGAGGCCAGATATAGTTTTTGAGCAGGATTTAGGATGCCCACTGACTTCACTTGTTTGAAAACTGAGTATTGATTTGCACTTACTCTGTGTCACAAGAACACATCAGACTTCCTAGCTCACTAATCAGCTGAAACATGAAAACATATTTATTGTCTAGACATGCCTTTTAAATACCCTCTTCTGTTATTACCTGACATTATAAGAGTGTTGCTATTTCTATCCTGATTTTTTGGGATATGCTCTTAATACCAAAATGGCAGAGACCAGCTGAGTACCTATGGATGGATACTTGATAGAAGTGAGGAGCTGAAGAATATTTATTTAAGAACCTATTGTCTTTACAATTTTGAATTCTTTTGCCAGCCTTTTTATTTAAAAGCCAGAAATTCAAAGCCTTTGGTAAGGGACATACTGTTAGCCAAATGAAGTAAGATTGGCTGAAGTTAAGATGCCTCCATGGCTGTTGTTTCCTCTCCTGCTCCATTACAGTGTCCACCTGCTGCTGAAAACCAGAGTTTTTCGTTTCTGAGTGTTATTTTTGCTCTTCACTTCTCTACTGTGGCAGTTTGGAAATATAATTTAATGTAATGAGTCAGAGGCTCAGTTTCATCACATCAAGATCAGGTGAAAACAGCCATCAATTATGCCTTGGGATTTTGCCCCACTCATCTCTTCAGCACCTTAGCTCGTTTCCTCATTTCATGCAGGGTAAGTCACTTTACCCCAGGTATCTGGAAGCAACATTTGGGCACCACTAATGCCTGGGCTGTCTTCATGAGAGGCCTGCTTCGTGCTTTCAATTTAAAACACATCTGCAGATTTAGCCTCTGTTGCATCTCTTTGATAATACCTGCAAGGCAAAGGCTCGAGAGCATTCCAGAGCCACAGACCCCTCCAAAGGATCAGCTTCTGCTTCAGTGGAGCTACTAATCTCTTTGCAGTAGAGAAGCGTGGTCCTGCTCACTCTCAAAGAGAGGATCATGGTGCTTTATTGCAGGTGGGGCCAGAGGAGAGGGGGGGCTGGGATACTGTTGGAGTCAGCATGGCCAGAACAGGAAAATGGGGAATTACGGAATGCATCTGGGACCTGCAGGCATCTTGTTTTCATTGTACATTTCAGAAACACAAATTAATAACTGTTATTTTTTTGCGTTGCTTAGAAGAGAAATTGCATAACCTTCCTGTGCAATTGTACATCTCCAAGTATGGCCTAAGTTACACAAGCTAAATGGCCTCCTTAAGGTCTGTGTCCTTGACAGTGTACTTCCAATGCTTGTTGTTGATTTATGCTCTTGTGTTTGTCCTATTTTGCAAATGCAAATATTTTCTCAGGTATTTAAAAAGCCACATCCCTGTTTTCTGTAAAATATAGCCATCCCTCACACTTATAGTTACACAGAGTAAAGCCCTTAAAAGAATTCATCTTGAGCAGAGCATCAAATAACAAATAAATCACATATCCAATAATATATCCAGCAAAGAGCCTCTTAGTTGAATAAATACATCCATAACATTTCTAAGAATCATTGCTGAATCAAACACCTCATGGTATTCTGCCTCTTCCTTCTCCAGCCTCCCACAAAATTTAGTAAAATACCAATAGATTTGACCTAAAGATGAGAATTCTTTGTGTTCGGGAAGTGACACTGACAAAATTAATGGGCCCTGAGGATATAATCATAACTCTGTGCAAGTTTGCTCACAAGCCCCAGCACTGTCCTGGTTTCTGGAAGCTGTCAAGCATGGGATGGGTTCCTGAGCAGGGGTGTGCCATAGATCTTCCCTGGCAGGCTGAGTGGTTAGTGCAAATAAGTGCTGTGTTGTCTGGATGCAATAATGAAGAAGGTATTCAAGCCACATAACAGATTGCTGTGGATGCTTTTCAATTGCTGCAATTAAGATGAACAGGCCAAATCCATGTACGATTGTATGGAGATGGCTGGCACATTGCACTGAAAATAAAACCATTAGCTTTTAAGTATAAATTATTCTGTGATGTGAATTGCACATGCCAGGTCTTATTTAAAAGGCACAACCTGAAAGCATAGCAGCAGGAAAGAAATGAGAATGTCCCCATTCATCTTAGCTTTGATGTCTAAACAACAATTTAAATACCCATTATTGATTTGCTACAGAAACACTGGAATATCCAGCAAATGGTTTTATTTCACTTTAGCTGGAAATGCTAATATTTGTCCAGTTGACTGATTGTTCCACGTGTGCATAAGTCTATGACAGTGATATGAATAAAATATAATAACAAAGTTATAATATCAATCTAGGCTGACGGCATTCTCTTTCACTTTCTGAGAATACTTGCAAGGAATTAATGAGCTTAGTAACCAATCACTTCACATTTAAAATTAGCTTAAAAGAAGTGCAAGAGATGTAATTTTTTTCTGGGGAAAAAAAAAAGAAAAAAATATTTAGTTATCTTTCTCTTTAACACCTTTGAATGTAAGTGCTGCCTCCACATAGTCTAGAAAATGGGATGTGGAGATGCTTCTCCCCATGTTGCCTCCAGATGCTGCTTGGGTTCAGCACTTTGGGCTGCTTTGGAGGTACAAGGTCAGACTTCCACCCCGTGTGCCACTGCATCATATAAATGTCCCTGCTTGGATCTGCACTGGCTTGGGTGCAAATGCTGCGTTGTGTGGTTTTATATGACAAGCAAGCACTCTCTCTGTCTTGCTCTCCACTCATCTCTTCTTCCCCTGGGGCCAGCCTGGGGCCAGCCTGGGGCCAGCCTGGGGCCAGCCCGGCCACTCTGCAGAGCGGGATAGGGGCGGCTGGGGCTGCACAGGGGCACTCCCCATGTTGCCTTCAGCTCCCGCCCCTTCCCTGCTCTGCAGGCCCCTGTGAACATTGGACCAGTTGGACACCCGTTCCCTGGGTGCCCAGTGTCTGGGGTGAGGCTGGGTGCAGCAGGTGACAGCAGGTGACATTTTCCTCAGGCCCTTGGCTTTCACAGACTGAGCCTTGCTCCCTGTGTATGCTGCCATAGGCGAGGGGAAAGCGATGGTGGGGAGGAGGCATTTTCCCCCATCTTATCCTTTTTCTTGTGCTGTTTTTGCTTTGTACTGGTATTCCAGGGGCTGCCAGGACACTTGACCTGCTCTCAGTCTGCCAGTCAAAAACCTCTGCTGTGCTCAGTGCCTTGTCAGACATGGTGCTTCAGGCCCCTTGTGTGACTACATGTTTGGAGAGGCTCTGTCACTATGAGGTCCTTGTGTTGATGACACTTCTGGTGTCAGCATATGGATACTGAAAAGGTTTTAGCAGAGAAATTCTCCAGCTTTCTGCAGCATTTTGTGAGAGCTCTGTCTTTCCCATGCAAGTAACTCAAAACAATGTTACGGCTTTGTAAACTTCTTGCACCTGCAGGTTGTTTTGCAGAATTGTTATGGTTCTAACTAGAAAAACACTTAGAGATGAGTGTCTTAGAACTTGACCAATCCCCGTACGGGGTGGATGACAAAAAACCAATCAGTTTATGCCATTTAATGCACTTTTGCGAACTAACATATAAAAGCCTTCTAAGAGATCACTAAAGCGCTTCCATTTATCCCTGAGCCTGGACTTTGTGTCATTTCTCTACTCATCCGTGGGGAAAACAGCGACACCAGCATGATGCAGACATCCCACTCCCTGCCAGGGAGTTTCCAGGGGAGATGAAGAGGAGCAGCAGCTTTTGGGGTGGTGCAGCCCAGCAGTGCTGCTGGCTCCATCCTCCCTGCACGCCTGGGCTCTGCCTGCCACCAGCAGAGAGAAATGCCCATGTCCTGTGCCCGTGTTTCTTTTTTCCCCAGTTTAATGAGCTCGTGACCCCTCATGGAGATGCTGCCCTTGTAACGGGTACTTTCAGCCATAGTGTGTGTAGCTTTTGGCACCGTGTGGCCCAGTACAGCTGTGCATATGGACATCAGACACAATTACTGTCTCTTGTAGTGCTCCATTAAGATTTAAAAATCCCAAGGAGCGCTTTGGTAACTCTTATATGAAAAGCACATACCTACAGCTTACCAGCTCATGTCTCTAAATTAACTCTTTGTTAAGAAGCCAACTATTGATAGTTCCAAGAAGGGGTCTTGTGGAGGCAGATAGGGCCAGGTCCCTCAGCATCTCTGTCAGCATCCGGCACTGCGACCCCGTGCCAGCACCGGCTGATAAACGCAGCATCTTCTGGCAGGGGAGCAGCAGGGGGAACGTTTGAATCACAGATTAGTTCTAACATAAATGCATCTTTTCTTAGTCCTACTCTTTGTATTCTTTGTACTGTGGTTTTGTCATTATATGGAATGGGATTTTTGACTTATTAAGTGATACACTTGCATGTCTATATTCAGTAAAAAGGAATGAATTAAGTGGCTGTGACCACAGCTTCTGTGCAGCTGAGGCCAACTGCAGCATGGCCAGGAATCTCTTATATCCGTGGTGAAAGATTAAATCTAGCAAAACAGTTTAGAGCATTAGCACAAATCTGCAGTTATAGTACAGCACTCTGCCAGTCAGACTCTTGAAAAATCAATAGCAAGGTATGCAGTCAGTTTTTCTCAGAGAAGGTTACGATTTTCTTGCAGTGACAAAATTAGCATTAAGAGCTGGATTCATGCAGACATTTATATGCTGGCATGAGTCATGAACTTGAAAAGAAGTCTGCCTAGGTAATTAATTTTCTCTGTGTTATTGCAGATCCTGTCTTTGCTCATGTATTTTTTTAAGGCTACATTTAAAAATTATTTTAACCCTAAGATTTTGGGCTGAATTTAATTTTAATAGTACTCCTCAACATGACGTCCAATACAGGAGATGGTGGAAATCCTGTTTTAAATTCCCGAGAGTCATGTGTTTTAAGTACTTGCCTGGAATTAAGTGGATCTGCTACAGAAGACCAACCCATGTGTGTGATCTTTTTCAAGTTCTTCCCTGCTTTTGCTGCCAGCTTTAAAATGGGGTTAATTATTCATTGTAAGACTGTCCCAGGAGTTGAATGTCTTTGTGAAGAAGCCTGATTTCATGATGGCAGAGATTCCCTGATCTATTGCATGTCAGAAAGCTGGGATCTTCCAGGGCCATTGGAAATGTCTTATACATGTGTGGAGAGAGCTGAGTCATTAACCTCATTCTTCTCAGGCTGTGGCAGAGCAGAAAATAAGCACAGGCTCATACCAGCACTACCTTTTTTAGCAACCATTTTTTTGCTTCAGACTGATGTCCCTCTGGAAATCTCATCTAGGAGTACTCATTAAAGTGCAGGGAGATGCCCTGAATCTCAGATAGCACTGCAGAGCCTTTTCTCTCCACCATCATTATTGCTTCTCCTGCCAATACTGTCCTGTAGATGAGAAGAGGTTCAAAATAGAGGGCAGAATTAATGAGATCTCACAGGCACCATCTCATCAGGTAGCATCCAGTTGATGCTGAAGGTCACATGAACATTGCTGACAGGCTGATACATAAACATAATTTGTGCACATGAAGCAAATGAAGAGTTAGTTTGCATCCCTGCAAACCTCTCTGGATCTTCAGAAGCTGGCACAAAGCTTCTGAAGGCTTTCAGTGGCACAGTCTTATTACTACAGGTGCAAAACAGCATCTGCAGATGGGCAGGTTAAAATACATGCTCTGTGTTGTTGAGAACGTCACTTGAGGTACTTACCATGCTGAGCCTCTAGAGTACAATACTGAATTTCTGGCATATAAGAAACACAGCATGCTAGATTTATGGATTCTCGTGCAACCTATGGCACCAACGAATACAAATAAAAACACACCTGCAGTAAATATGCCTACATGAGCAAATCCATCCTTACAAAAATACATGCTTTAGGTCCTAAGAGTTGCTGGCTTGGAAAAGTACTTTTCATTAAACGTATTTTTGTAATTCTTGGATGCATATTTCAATGACATATTTTGGACACCACGGATTTATCTCTGGATGAAAAAGAAGTATTTTTTTTAGCTCACTGAACTTTTGAGTAATCAATTGGTTGTCATCCAAAGGTAAATTTATTCTAAAATTATGATTAATATGGTTTACAAGTGTTATTGTGAGAATCAGTTTGAAATAGCCTGAATATCTAAAGTGATAAGAAACTGATCATTTGCATGATAACATAATGTTTTTCTAAAGTTTGTGCTGTATAACTTTTTTTGGAACTTGCTTTCCTTCAAGAAAAAAGGTAGGTTTTGTCTGATACTGCTTTGACAACAAGAAGACATAAAACTATTGAAACCCTTTGGATTATCATAGAATCATAGAAAAATTGAGTTCGAAGAGACCGTTAAAGGCTGTCTAGATCCAATCCCCTGCAGTAACCAGGGACATCTTCAACTAGCTCAGACTCCCATCCAACCTGACCTTGACTGTTTCCAGGGTTGAGACATCTACTAGGTTGCTTCCTGGGTAACCTGTTCCAGTGTTTAACCACCCTCATTGTAAAAAACTTCTTCTTATACCTAATCTAAATTGATCCTCCTTTACCTTAAAACCTTTGTGCTTCATCCTACTGCAACAGGCCCTACTATAAAGCAGATTTATTCTGGATTTTTTAGTGCCAAGCCTTGTTTTACACAAGAAAAGAAAAGTGTTTGTCCTGGGAGAGATTTCTGGAAAAAAATAAGAGTCACAAGCACCCAAGTTCAGCACCACTTGTACTTCCATGTGGGGTGTACACTTGTCCCACCTGCACTGGGTTTGTGACAGAATGGAGTAGACCCACTCCATCTGACCGTGTGCTGTGGACACCAAATGCACAGGAGTCAGCCAGATCCCTGATGTCCCACATGAGCAATACTAAGTCATCATAAGCAAAGTCACTTTTCAAATTTATATGCTTATGAAGGCATTGCTGCTAGAAAAGGCCTTTGGATGCGTGACTTGGGTTGTTAAGGTCACCATCTTGGGAGAAATATGCTCAGAAAAACACTTGGGAAAAAGCTGTCCCAGCCAATATATGGCTCAAGTGCCAAAGTATGCAGCAAAACCAAGTTAAATAAACTACAAAATCTATTCATACTGCTGATTGATATCTGCTCACTAGGTCTCATGATTTTGTCCTTTTCCTTGGGTTTACTCTTTTTGAGCACCCCTTTTTCAAAATCTCTTTTTACCTTGAACCAAACAGGTATGAAAAGCATGGTGTCCCTTGTTTTCCTTGGTATCTAGCTGTTGAAGAAAGGCAGACTTGAGGAATCATCCAGTCCATCCTCTTGGGCAAAAGCCAGATTTCTGTCCTGCTCACAGGTTTAGCATAAGAGTATGGTCTCTGTCTTCTCCATATTAGCTCAAATACCTGCTAAGTGATGATCATGCAGGAAAGCAGCAGGATGATTAGCTATTCCCAGTACTGTGTTGTCAATGGGCTGCCTTCCATGATGTCCACCATTATTCCACCAGATACTCCATCCAGGAAAATACATCCAGGAAAATATGCTAGCTTCAAAGGCTTGGTGTTGAACCTGCTTGCAATCTCAAAACTCCTCTTTTGTCTTGGAAAAGAAACTGATAGCATTTTTGCTAAGCCTGGTTCTTTCATTTTTAAAATTTTTTTTTATTTCTCTCCAGTGGTAGAGAGAAATAGGTTAGAGCCTTTTGCTCCAAAGCCAAGGGTGAAAACAGCCATGAGTTGAAGGTTGAGAAAAATTCCCACTGATTAAAAGAATGCTTAAATGTTTTTTCAGGACAGAAGAAATTAGCTGTGTTTTGTTAAAACATCTTAAACCTGGTGGGAAAACATTCTGATTCCCAGCAACTGTGCTTCTCTCTCAAGATACCATGTTGAGAGGCTCATCATTTTTCTGAAATACTTTCTAGGCTAGACTAATTTCTCTGCTGGCTTCTATTTATCTATCTCATTTATTTATTTTCCCCTCCTTTGCCCTGGAGGAAGGGAGTGTCCATTTCAGGTTCTGGTTGCTTTTTCAGTAAACTCTGAATGTATGCTGTTTGTGCAGCACCTGGCAGAGAGAGCTCTTTGCTCACGCCCAGGACTCTGCTATCACAGCCATGCTGAAGGAATCACGCTGCTCTGGGAGTATCACTGGTGCATGGAGCTGGGAAAGCCTGGTAGCTCCATGTGTTTTCAGTCTCTCTGGCTTCCAGTGAGCGCTGGTGAAGTGGTCCTGATTTACAGTCGTTCTCCATTGCAAGAGGGGAGATAGAGGTGCTGAGAGGGGTGAGCTCCCCTGTGAGGACTGGGAGAGGTGGGAGGGGGCTGCAGAGAAGCACCACACACGGGTGCTGGCTTTGTGGGGGGAGGCAGCAGCCACAGGGACGTCTCCACCCAGTCTGGACCCAAGGCCCCTCTTATGTAAAACAAAATCAGCGTTTGGGAGGCTGTCCTGGTACACAGGACTGTAGTGTTGGTCTGCGTGGTGAATATTTTTGGATAGCTTGGATAAGAGATGTGGGAAGAGAAGATTCTTTTTACTGTATTGTGTTTTAAGGAAAAGTAGTTGGGCAGTTGTCAATAAAGAAAATTTTGCTTCCAGCTTTGAGGGGAAATTTGCATTGCCCTGCTTCCTCTTCCATATATATACATATGTAGATATAGATATATATCTATAGATATATGGAAATTATTTTGTTTTCTAATAATAAAGGGTTTGTTTGTTCAGCACACTTTGATGTTTAACGAATAGCTTTTTATTTTAATAATAGAATTGCTCTAAGACATGCTCTGAAGTTTTGATCATTTTTGATGGCTGCCTTCTTGACTACTGGATGTGTTTAGAACCATTAATGACATCAGTTTGGCAAGAAGAAGTTTTATTTGAGGAGCAGTTTTGAAATCTCTGAGCTTTCTTGTCTCCATGTACAGCAGTTTATATGGAAATTCTGCAGCACACCTATCCTAGGTACTAGTTAGAGGAGAGAGTGTAAAAATTTCAGTCTAATACAGTTTTGTGGAGCAACTTTTGGTGCATGACTACACTGAACTGAGAGGACAAAAACTAAATCTCATGAATGATGTGGCTGAGATTTGGCTTAGTCTGAGCTGGGTCTTAGGTTGTCTTATTTCTCAACACCAATTATTGCAAGTTATATTAAAAAAACCCTCACCTTCCTGCACTTGCTTTCCCCTCTAACGGGTATGTGAAGAACTCTGTGTGATGCCAAAAACAATATTAGTTTTTGGAAGCTTTCAGGATGTGCTGAAAGTTGTGTAATCAGCACCTTACATCTCAGAAAGAGGTGCTTTACTCTCCAGCATCTCACAGGCAAGCAGGGCCTGGGAAAGTTGGTTTTTTTGGATACTCGAGAGACTTGAGTAGAGAATTAAATAGTCTGGAAGTGTACCAAAAGTTTCTCCACCCTGGCTTCAAAGCTAGGCCCATCTTGACATCAGACTCTTTCTCCAGGCTACAGCAATATTTGGGGGAAATAAAAACTGAGTCAAAAGAAACTTTGAAAATATCATAGTACTTAGAAGAATACAGTAGAAAAATGCTAAATCGGGTTATAATTTTTGCTAAAACCTGAGGGAAAAGCAGTAATAACATTGTGAGAAGCACTGGAAAAGAAACGTGCACAAGTAGGGGAGTGAGCTGTTGGCAGTACTGCCTGGTCCAGAGGCGAGCTATGATCCAGAACAAGGAATTCCAGGTGATCAGAAGCCATGTCCTGTGCTCTCAGCTTCGAAACCATGTACCCTCTACAGACTTTAGCATTGCTGTCCTAGTATGAATGTGCATTCAGAAAGCTACTTAATACAGTATAATCATGCTTTTACCTGCCTTTGCTGATTTGAAACGGGAGTTGGTTACCATAATACCCTTCCTGAGTGAGACCATATTTCAATTTCAATTTACTTTGAAGTACTGGGCCGTGGAGCTCTAGAAGCTGCTTCAGATGTTGTTCAGCTTTCCTTGCTGTGGTCACTGCGTCTGAGCAGCAAATGGTTGGTGGATGTCAGAACCCACTTCATCACCTCGGTGCGTGTGAACCAGAGCTCTGACTTGCAGAGAAGCGGTTTCTTTTTCAGATGGTTTAAATAATATTTGGGTTTAGATGATATTTACGAAGCACCTTGAAGTCCACATAAGATAGGCCATTCAGGACTATGCATGTGTAAGCAACTTGTCTCTCCTTTTCAGCAGCTGCCTAAGCAAGTTCTGCGATTAAACGTTGTGTGTTTTGGACTGTGGTTCCACAGCGCAAGTGGTTTGGCAGCAGCGCTGGATGAACAAGTTCCTGCCCCTGGCACTGTGCTTAGGGCAGTGTAACTGGTGCAAAGTGGGGTTTTGCCTTTGACACAGCTGGGAGGGAGACAGCTCTTGGGCATCAAGGAATTCTTGGGCCACTGGCCCACCAGGCTTATGAATTGCTGAATGCATTTTACAGTGTGATGTTCATAGCAGAATAATTACTAAGTGGTCAAATGTGACTGACATGAGCTCATTTGGTTAGAGCATGGTGCTAATAATGCCAAGGTTGTGGACTTGATCCTTGTGGGTCCCTTCCAACTGAGAATATTCTGGGACTTGAAAGTAGATTTTTGTTCAGCTAAGAATGCTCCTCCTGTTGCATGGTTGTTCAGAAAAGGCTGGCCTGTGCTCCCCAGGGAATGAGCCAGGGCTTGGTGGGACAAGCAGGAAAGCAGTGCAGGTGCTTAGAGAACCCAGCTGGAACCATACCCTGCTCCTGGCTTCCAGAGCTCACACCAAGCCAGGGTTTGTGCAGAGGTCCAATGAGGAAAAGCAGTGTATTGTTCCTCACTCAAAATAACAAACTCCTCAGTCTCCAGATAAATGGAACACTTCACAATAAGCTAGCAGACCTGGAGATTCAGACCAGAGTGTCCTGAAGGGAGAAACAGAGACATTCAGATGATATAATAAGGGGCAATACCAGCACTTATTTCTGCTGAGATCTCCTCTTTGTAAATGGCTAAGTAAACAACCCAGGGAGCTGCTGGCCACTTTGTCTCACTTCAATATCTAGCATAGTAAAAAGCAAATAGAGAGATTCTTCTGCAAATGGTCAGATGGTAACAGGTTTATATACTATGGGGAATATGGGTTTTTAGAAAACAGAGAAAACTTTGAAAAGCTTTTCTATTTTTGAAGCAATCACAAGCTTTTTAATAAGGTAGTTGATATGAAATTCAGGGCTGATATCACATTGAAACTGAATTTAGAAATTTAAATACCTTTGTGCCAAGGGTAAATCCATATTTAATTTTGCTTTCATGAACTATCTGGAATTTTAAACTAGTTGATTATTGCAATTTGTGCAGTTGCAGTTTTGGAGCACTGAAACTGCCTTGGAGAGTTCTAGCGAAATCTGCGACTCCCAAGAGGAAATTCAACATCATAAAGTTATGTCAATGAGAGGGAAAAAAAATCCCAAGACAAAATTTTATCAATCAAAACCCAAAGAAAAGAAAGGTTATATAGTAACAGTGAGGAAGAGGGTCTGGGTATTAATAGATCAATTAAACACACCACAGCGTAATTTGCAAAAAGGCAAAGTCTGTTCCAGGCAAGTCTCCTAATGTTTCAGTTCCATCTGATCCAGGATTACATTCAGTTCTTCCCTATAGGAAAACTGCACAGTTTAAAGATAAAGTGTGTTAAAGTAATGGCAGATTTTAGTTTCAGGTTGTATACAGTGGGAGTTTCTCAGTGAGTGTGTGCCCTGGACATGTATTATTACAGGTCATGGTAATGATTCTCAGTTCTATTTATCCTCTGTCTTCCCTTTAAGTCCTCAGAATGATCATTTTCTCTGAACAACACAGGAAACACTGGGAATGATCAGGAAACAGTGGGAGGAACAGAGAGCAAATAACAAGCCACTTCAGTGAACAAGGGACAGGGTTAACTCCAAAAGTTAGGAAAAATTAGGCTTAAGGCCAACTTTCATGAGAAGGCAGGTAGAGCTGGAAATACACAGTCTAAGAGGAGGGCCAGAAGCACTATTAAATTATTTTGAAACAAAATGTTGGTATTTTTAAAAATAGTAACAGAAAGAAAATAACTACTGCAGGTGACCAAAGAAATAAGCCAGCACAGAAAAGGTGAGTCAAACAATGTATTTGGGAAAATACGTAAGACTGTTAAAAAAAGAAAAAGGGAAAGATTTGCATCACCCATGGAGTTTGTTGTGCTTAAAACCAGCTTAATTCTTAGTGTGATTATAAGGAAACTCTATTTTCTATGGAAAAGCTGGGCTTCATTGAAACACAATATTACCTCAAAAATTGCTCACCATACTGAAGAAATAACTTTTTGTCAGTACAATTCCTTAAATTAAAAACAAATTACTAAATGTTGAGATTTTCTACTGATAATTCACAGAAGCAAAATTTTTTTATGAAGGCAAAGGTTTTCCCAATCACCTCTCTGTCTTGCTTTGCTTGCATGAACAAGATGTGGCTGTGTAATGGTACTAAACCTTGGTGAAGAGGAGATCACTTCCATGATCAGGCATCCAAGAGGGCAGAATACTTCACCCTCTGAGCTTTGAGTCTGCTACAGATACCTGAGGGCAAACAGTGATGTTAAAGCTTCCCAGCAGTGGCAGCAAGAGGAAAGAAGCCAACCAGGAGCTCCTTTCTTCCTTGAAGCTCTGAAATGTGTGGCAGGAGAGCAATCTCCATCCTCTGTGGTTCTTCAAAACTCTTTTCCTTGCAGAAAAGGGAAACTTCTGCAGTTTTCTGCCTTCCCTTTGCCTTGCTGTTATGGGTTCCTGGAGGAGTAAAGCTGTGGTGCACATTGTGCAGCTGTTCTGAATCCTTAGCATTTAGACAGCAGAAATAGCTTTAAACAGCAACAGACACTCTTGAGTTCAGCTCCGTGTCTTCAGCAGACTCCAAATGATCTGACTTGCAAACTCTGCAGTATGATGGGTTAAGTAAATGCCCTTTTGCTTCTGGACAACAAGCCCAAATAATATAAAAGTAGTGTACACTTACAAAATTATCAAACAATTGTGTTTCTTTCCTAGTCCATGGTCATAAATGGCAGCAGCCAAGGCATGCATGGGTGTTGTGTGTCTGAGCAGCGGTAAATGAGTGGGGCTCTCCAGGAGAGTGAGCAGAGCCTTCTCTGTGACAAGCCCAAGCACTTGGGAGGTGAGGGAGCAGAGAGGGTGGTGACAGCGGGGGAATGCAGGGACTGCTGGTGGCCTCTGCAGAAGAGCAGGGATGAGGCTGTTGCTTTGTGTTGATCTTTCAAAGCAGCGAGTGTTTCTCAGGAGAGCCTATCTGCTTTTCTTGCTAAATATAGGCCTGCCTTTCTCCTTCACCAGTCAGTAAGTGTGGTTGGCTGTGGGAGCCAGAGCTGTCTGCAGACTCTGTCCTTTCTACTCCTCCTGTCCCGCTCGTGCCTTCTGTGACCGGCTCTGTCACACAGTTATTATGGAAGCTTTGCTGCTCCCGATGTGCCTGCTGTTCCCTGCGTGGAGCTTGCGCTGGGGAAGGAGCAAGGGCCGCCTGCCCTGCAGCGGCTGTGCCTTAGGGAGGCAGGTGAGTGTCCAGCTGTGCACAGAACTCAGGTGGGATTTGGGGTTCTGGACAGAGTGTCTGTCAAATTATGCTCTGCTGCTGAGGCCTCCTCATCACGGATGAATTCAAAATAAAAGTCAGAAGAGCCATCCTGCAGAGGGTCTTGTTCTCTGAATGTGAGTCTGTACATCAAAGGACTGTGTTTCAATATCACACATTAACGCAGGCATACATGAGCTGAGTCCACACCAATCCTCTGGCTCCAAGTTCAGGAAAGCATCCTTCTTCAAGAGTAATCTTGAGCTTTCGTTTGCAGGTCTGTTTTTATGGTATCCTGGTTTCTGGAGTGAAAGGCACATTAATGTCCTATGAAATGGGGGCTCCAGTGAAGAGCAGTACTGAAATCTCTGACTACACCCCCCCCAGCCTAGTGAAACCTAAAGGCCCCTTCTGCAGAGAATCTTGATCTGTCTAAACCTGAATCTTTATGCAAAAACTTGAGTCAATGCATCATAGGTGAAGTTTAAATCAAATCTGAAATCTAAAATGCATTAATTAAAAAATTAACATTTCCTCATAGTATTCTTATTTATCCTTTCAGTAAAAAAATGTCATCTTTACTGATATCACTTGGTCCAAAAGCAATTCACTTTGCAGCCATTTTGTTTTCCCTGCTCCATATTTATTTTCGAAGAAATATATTTCGGCTTCATGGTCCTCCTTTCTTTCCTCCCCTTCACAGGCTTTATTTTGCAAGCAACTCTTTATAGAGTTTTGTAAACTTTTGGTAGTGGCACGGCTAGAATGCTAGTGATAGCACTGTGTTTTCCTCTAAGGGACTCCACAGATGAGGTGCCAAACTCCTGTGAGGTGTTGGTACATTAACATAAGAACTGGAATACTGGCAGAGATGAAGAGAGGATCCCTAACACCCTAGTGCTGTTTCCTGTGGGAGACAGGAATGATGATTAAAGAAAGTGTAGTAGACAGTAGAACAATTAAGAAGTGTAAGACATAAGTTATGTTTTCCCCTTCCTTGTGGTTAGTGATTTAGGGTCTTCTGTACAATAGACAATACTCTACACAATAATCTGAGTGATGTTGTTTAATAGCCTGTCTCGGTTTGAAGCACAGATGTCTGCTAAGGAAGGCAGGAGCCTCCCTTGGAATGGAAAATGTAACCCCCTTCCCTCCAAATTATTATAATTTTGAAATTAAGCGGCTTTCAGGCAAAGATATGAGAAATAGGAACAGTTCTTTACTAGTATATATAACAAGGCAATAATACAGAAACACTGCCTTAACCTGACAGAGTCAGGATACAACCTGACACCCTGTGGGGCAGGGTGGTGGTAGCAGTCTGATTAAATGGTGGCTGCAGTCCTCTTGAGGTGATAGATGTGGTTCTGTCGAAGCGGTGATGCTGTACAAGGGTCTGGTCTTCCTCTGAAGGTCCAGTGGTGGCTTTGTAGCTCTTGACCTCTGGGAACCCAGTAGGTAAGGGCTCACTGTGGTGTTCCAAACCTCAGATTATATCCAGGCGGGAATGCTTGGTTCCTCCCCCTGGGCGGAGCATCTCACGATGGGATGATGTAATTTCATGAGTCATGCAGTGAGGTTCCATAGCCCATTAACAGAAGATGTCCCCCGGAGGGAGTTATCAGGGATGTGTCATGGAAGAGACAAAGAACCCTGCCCCACCTGGTTTTAACAGATGGTGATAGAATACATACTTTTGGTTACATCTTACATTGTAACCTAAGTCATAGCCAGTGATGGCTGGGAACATTTTTATTCAGTTTTCAAACTCCTTAGCCCATTTTTACTCCTGGTTCTCATTGTAGTTACAGTAAATTCCACAATGAAATTATTTCCTAATGCTGATAAAGGCTCTCCTTTTGTAGAAAAATCAACACGTAATGTCATCTCTTTCTAGAGTAATATGCTCTTAATATGCAGGATTTGGGAAAAGAGAAAGTACAGTTGCACCAAATGTTTAATTACTGCGGTTTAAGGATTTAATTACTCCAGTTAAAAGCAACCTGATATCATCCATTCCTCCCACTTTCCCTGCAACACCTATAGCACTTGATTGACCTCAGGGAGAATTGATGTGACAAATTAATCTACCATAAGACTATTAATTTCCCTTCAGAGTGACAGCCTTGCCACAAACACACTAAACCTGGAGTGGATGGACATGAGAAGAGTAGAGGAATGCGGGATCACTCCTCCAGTGGCAATCCACCCCTGGATGGACCAAGTTCCTTGAGAGTCCGCACAGAGTCTCAATGGTGGATGTGTGTGAAAAGTGTAGGGCAGCTGTTTGTTTAGCTTACTGCACAGATACACAGATGAAAAGCCTTTTCAGGGCTTTCTCCTTAAGTGAGAAACTTCTTTGGTTTTTTGCAGTCCACTAAGACAAATTCCACCCTCGGTGACATGGGCACAACAGCCACCTAAGTTTGAACAGACTGTAGTTCAGTAGCCACAAGGAGAACGATGGGCTTAAGTCTTACTGTGCTTGACAAAGAGGGGCCTCATAAATGTTGTTCTCCAGTCTGTTTCCCTGACCTCACTTGGGAAAAAAATCCCACCACCTATGATAAAAATCATGGCTCCAAGTTTTCCTTCTCTCTATTATTGCTCTTCAGATCTTAAATTGAGAGTTTCCATTACAACATAAGGCATGAATGTACTGCTGTTTTGTGTAATGCACAGTGCTTATCCACATATTGGCAGTACCTTTATGTTCCAGTGCTGGAGGGAAGAAGTAAGAATTTACTTGCAGACAAAAAAAAATGTGACAGAGACTGTGAAGTTCACTTAGGTATTTGGATTTAACTTCTGAATTTAAATCAAAATTCACTTAATTTCTTTTCCTTTGGATACATCTCATATTATTCAATTACAGTAATATCAATTTTGCCATAATGGAATTGCTTATTTAATAATATTCAACTCAAAATAAATGTGATAGTTAAAACATGAAAAGATCCTGAGTCAGCTAAAAAAAGCCATGAAATTCAGACCTTAAAGGACTGGCAGATTCTAATAGAGATTTTTTTTTTTCCCTATATCTATTTACAAAATTGAGCCTGATTTTTTAAAACTGAGGGAGGGGAATATCTGAGTCTCCCTTCCTGCACTTAAAAAGTCTGTAAAGCTTTGTTAAGAAAATAAACAGAAAAGCCTCTGAGAAATACATGAACTCCAGAGGAATGCAATGGTCCAGCTGCAGCCGAGGCTGAGGCACTTTGGTGGCTTCAGTTCACTGCAGACACAGCATGCTCTCCTCCCTTCTGCTGAGAGCTGCCCT
This sequence comes from Ifrita kowaldi, assembly GCA_013398055.1. Taxonomy (NCBI): domain Eukaryota; kingdom Metazoa; phylum Chordata; class Aves; order Passeriformes; family Cinclosomatidae; genus Ifrita; species Ifrita kowaldi. Next base: position 727,819 of record VZRS01009807.1, read on the forward strand.
GCATTTGTTTAGGTTGGACTCCCACCAAAAACGGGAGAGTGTAGGTCTGTGTGTCATGCCAGCCCTGGAGCAGCAGAACTGCCACGCTCTTTTTAGCCTCCATCAAGTGGGCACCATGGTTCATGTGCTGGTACCTCCTGCAGCATTTGTTGTGCTGCACCTCTGGCAGGACTACACGCTTCAGAGTCCAGAGTGAAACACTCTGCTCCTTGGATGGTATTTTGTAGGTGAATGTGGAGGAAGTGATAAAAGGTCGTGACACGGGGTGCAATATTTAAGCTTTTCTGTGTGACTTTCTGTCCAGTTGAAGTAAAGTGCCTGAGAGTTGGCTTCTCCATCTGAGATCCTTAGCTGGACCTGAGGTCATTCCAGAGGTATCAAGCTTTGATTATGCAGATACCACAACCAGAGGTGTGTAGCTTCCTCTGCCTTTGGTTCAGAAGCAATTTTCCATGAGAATCCCATAGTTAAAATTTTCAGGGGTCACTGTGGGATTCACCACACTGCTCTAATGCTTTGTAAAAACAATCAAAGGCAAAAAAGAACCAAGTTAGATTTCTAGAATTTTTAAAGTATGAACAGTCTTTGGGCTACAGACATACTCAAAACTATGTGAGTAGTTAGCTGCTACCTTGAATTACAGCTGTTGTCAGCAGCCCATGATTAAATAAAGAGTAAGAGGGAGATCTGTATGAATGTGAATGTTTCACAATGTTTTTGAATTGAAGTAACACAATACTGAAAGCACTCATTGGCAAATCAGTAGGGCAACCACAGTAGTCTAGAAATGATCCCATCTATTGGACTAATCCAGATGATAGACAGACATACACAAGCATTGTCTTCTGGATCCCTCTAGGCTGACGGAACTGGTCACTGCAACCATCTGTTCATCACTGGACTGTGCTGGTGGGTCTCAGAGGTACCAACAGACCAGGATGTGTGCAAGCTGGATCTTTATGGTTCAAGCAAGAAATCAGTCAAATCTACAGTATGAGCCATTCAAGTAAGCCAAGATGCTTTTGCTTAAAATTAAATAAGAAGTACCATAAATTTTTTCTTTCTGTGGACCCATGGGATCAGTAATTTCTGTTAGGACAGTGATGATTTACCCAGGATCACAAGAGAACTCCTTGTGCTTGTAGAGCTGGGAGCAGACAGTACAGAGAGAGCAGAAGAGCCTGTCATGGGCGATTTTCAGACATGACTTTGTTGTCTCATATCTTTTGTTGGAGTGTTCTTCTGTAGAAAAACATCAGGCCTGAGTACCATCAGCAGCAAAATACTGCTGCCTGCCTTCTTGTAAGTACCAACAAAAAGTGACAATCTACCTTTTTTCATCTCAGACAGCCTGCCTGGAGTCTCTTATGGGTTGTTTGGAGTATCTTATGGGTTGTAGCCAGTCCCTTCAGTCCTCACAGGGCATTCCAAGGGCCATAATTTCATCATAAGGCAGCAGCAAAATTGTGCTGGCACAGTGACTGATCCATATCCTTGGCTGTGAGTAGAGCTAAGCCAACAGTGATTTCTTGGACAACCTTTCTGGGTTGACTGGGTTCCCAGTTTCAGAAATTTAGTGGTGTCTCAGAGAGGAGCAGTGGGAGCTTCTGGCCATGGTGTGTTCATCTCTGAGAACTGCTCCAGCAGGTATTGGAGCCTGCTCCAACAGGCCCTCAAGCTGGGGTATTGGTAATGTGAAGGTGTCCATTCTCAATTTTGGTCATCCCTGTTGTGTTGCCATATCAGTTTCTTCATTCTTTACCTGCTAATGCTACCTTTCCTCACATTATCTATCACAGCAAGATAAATAATGTTTATTAACAATCCTTTACCTGTAGTAAGTATACTATATCATACTTTAGTAGAAAAAAAAAAAA
>VZRS01009808.1:0-17450 GCA_013398055.1 Ifrita kowaldi
TAAAACCCAAGGCATCAGTGGGAACCGGAGGACACCACCCTGTATTTTTATCCTGTTCTCACGAGCTTGCAAAAGGCTAAAAAACGCCTCATTCTCAAGAAAGAGATGGGGATGGGCACCTCAGACTGGTCCAGCCAAGGTCCCTGCCTTATACCCACACTGAGGCAGCTTTGTGGAGGCCAGCTGGGGATGTGATGGCTTTCTGCCAGCAAACCACCATGTGAGGGATCCTCACTGGCAGCACGCAAGGTGCCGATGCTGGGCTGCCCTCCCATCACGTGCCCCATGCAGAAGCTTCCTATTCATAACATCTGCTGCAGGGTCAAGGCACACATTCCCACCCCCTCTCCCACAGGGAAAGGGATCAGTCTGGAAAAAATGTGCAAAAAGGCAGGTTTGGGTCCAGGCTTGGGGGCCTGGTGGGGTTGGCCCACTCTGCAGCAGCCTGGAGGGCAGGCAGTGCCTCATACAGCACAAGGGGTGGAGATAGGAGCTGCAGATGTGTGGAATGAAGAACCAGCACCAAAGGGTGTGTGGTCCTCTGTGGTGGGAAAGGCAAGGGGAAAGCCTGGGAAAGCTGCAAGCCAGGGTGGGAGAACAACTTTTTTGGATTTGATATTGTTCCTCGTTCTTAAGATGAGCGATAAATCTGTCTCCAGAAGGGCTTAGGCACAATAACAAATCTCTCCAGGGCTGGAGCAAGCAGCCTTTTCCAGCATTATCATCCTCAGAGCATCACACAACAGCAGAAGAAATTGTCCTCACATCACCCTTGGGAGGGGGAATTGTTGATTCCTGTGCAGGTAACAGGGCCCCAGAGAAAATTCAGTGTATCACCCAAACTCATGCATCAGACCTCTGGCTCTCTCAGCCAGGATCAGGTGTCCTGGTATTGCTTACTGATAAACTAGACCCAGCCATTCATTCTGTAGTTGCTGAGGTTAAAAAAAATAGACTTGAATTGAGAGCAGAATTAGAGCAGAGATTCTATTCCACATCTGGAGATTTAAAATAATCCCAAGAATTTTAATTCATGAGAATAAGCCAGGCTTTGCTCTTCTTCTGCACGTTCTCCTTGCCCAAGGGACAGAAACCAGGAATAAATCCGTTCCAAAATCCCTGTTCTGCCAAGTGATGGAGTGACAGAAATCCTCTGGAGACCAAGCAGAGGGGTTCTCCACTGGCAGATCTGTACAGCCTGGAGCCTTTTCTGGGAGCTGCTCAAAGCCCTCGCTGTGACCCGTTCCCACTGTGCCACACAGGGAAATCCAATTTTCATGGAGCAGCCTCCTGTGCAACTGCCAGCTCTCCCACTGCAGCTTGTTTTCAAATGGGAAACATTTCCAAGGCAAGCCAAGTACTTTCCAATACATTAAACCAGTTGCTGAAAAACTCCAGGAGTAGGATTGTGAAATATATTATCTAGGATTAAATGGCAGCAGCATGTTCCTGCATTCAGTCTGTGCTGCTCCTCATACATCACCCACATCTTTGCTGCCAGCTAGGAAACAGTGTGCCTTTCTGCACTTGAAACCAAGCAAAAGCCATGAGGAATTATTTTTCCCCTCAGAAATTCAATTGCCTCCAGAGAGAACAGGAGAAGCTACACTTTGATCTGTCTTTAATTAGTATAAGGGCGGTTAGGGATCGTTTGAGGTCTCCCTCAATTAATAGCCAGTTCATTTGGAGAGATTATTTTTTTTTGGAAGCAGAGATGCGACTCAAAGCAGTGGAACACCTTGGCTAATGTAACATCACACAGCCAGTGGGATATTTTTTTTACAGCAATTGCTAAGCATGGGCCACACACATGCTGTTTTCCACTCTGTCACACTTGGACTTGTGCTTTCTCGCCTGACTCGTGACCAAAAGGCTGGATCCAGTTCAGAACTGGTTTAACAAACATAACTAATCACTCTACAAAGGCTTGTTTGTAATCCATCCCTCATGATCACATCCAAAGAAATAAAAACCCCAGGTTTTTCTGCCAGCCAAGTCCCTTGTACCATTCTAGCAGGATTCAAAGTGATCTTGAACATAGATTATTCACCAGATCTCACACTGTGAGGAAGGGGGATCCTTTGGGATCCCTCACGTGGATGTCTGAGGACCAGCCTGGGGCAACAGTGATTTTATTACATTACTAGTAAAGTCAGGATTTAGCCATTCTGAGGCTAAAAAGTTGGGGAGAGCAAAAATGCTGCCTCCAGAGCCTTGCCCATGCTCTTGCATTCCTGCAGACATTCTCACCTCCAACCCAGAATGTGAACTCAAATCTGCTTAGAAAATTCAGCATTTACTATCACAAGGGGTTCTGGACTCAATTAGGGTAATTCTCCACCATGGGTTTGGAAAGGCTCATTATGCTGAGTTAAAATTAGGGCAATTATTGAATCCATTTGATTACCAGTTTGACATGATTTAGGAGACACTTCCCAAACTTCTCTTTCAATTACTCTTACATTTGTGGTTGGAAACTACATATGTACTTTGTGGTGAGATGCTGAAGCATGAAATAATACATCTCCAGAAAGAGAGATACCCTGATAAGCAGAACAATAATAATAACAAGCATGAGTCATTGAAAAATGAAGGGAGGTGCAATTTACAGTTTAAGTTGATGGCTTCCTTGAGAGGGATTAGCCAGAAAGATGCTGATGTTCTCAAAGAACAAATGTGGTTTGAGGTGAATCCAGCTTTTCAAAAGTGAAAGATGACTGTTCATCTTTTGGCATGGAGAAAATAATGTATTTTCTCCAGAAAAGAGGATAAGGCAGAATTTGTGCTGAAAGTCCCCCTGAATTCACTGTTCTGTTCATTTAAATGACTCATTGAATGCTTTATAAGCAATGTTAAGGTCTTAAATTTAAAATGGCTTTGGAGATCTACTGGAAACCGAGGACGAAACCTAAGCAGACGTCTGTCTATTCTCAACTTCAAAAGTCCAGGCATAAATCTCAAAATAAAATACACACTGCCTGACAATTAGAAAGCTGCAAGAAGCCCAGTATAGGCACCTTCCAGTTGCTGGACACCAATTCTCCCTATCCAAGCAGTCTACCTCTTCACAAAGCATGCAGGAGCTGTTCAGCATCTCTGTTGTTCAAATCTGTTGCAAATTAATGCTGGGGTCAGGGCCTGTACATTGCCCCAAAGCAGATATAAATCATTTAGAGATTAATGCCAATATCTGCAGAACTTCAGCTAGTTTCCCAATTGCCAGTATAAAATTCCAAAACATAAATTGTGACCCCATTAAAATGGGTTTTTTTTAAAATATATTTTTCCTTTCTTCCTTTCCTTCCTTATTTCTTTCTTCCTTGCAGCCTTCAGGTTGGTGATGGGATCAAGAATGGATGCAGCAGAGCTCACTACAGTACCAGAAATGCATGGGCAGCTCCTAGAGAACATGGCCCAGCAACAAGGTCTACAAAGTGCTTGAAGGCTGAGTGTAATGACAACTCTGGTAGCACAATTGGGTGATGCCAAATAGCCAAAAATTGCCAGGGGGAAGCCAAAAAGAGGAATTTCCAGCAGTGGTTGTAAAAGTCTCCTCCTTGCTTGCAGCAGGTCTCTGGGCAAAAGCCTGAATACAAGCTGCCCACACTTTTTGCTCAAAGATGGGTCATTTTTAGGGCTGAGGTTTGGTAACAACACTTCCCAGTTATCATCTCACAGATCTCTACAGGGGCTCAGCCTGCCTTGGTAAACCAAGCAGTGAAGGTGGAAAACATCCTCTGGGAATGTCAAGGGAGAAGCACAATTCTTGGTGCGTGAAATTTGCATACTGGCATTTGTAGTAATGAACAGGATGAAACCATACCAGAGTGGGAAGGGCTTTGGTGTGGCAGCCAGGGTGCCTTCCAGCCACTCTTCTGGGAAGTTAAAAGTTCCATCTAGAGCCCTGCTTTGGCACATGGTTTTCTCAGTGAATATGGTTGAAGGACAAAAACAGAGAATGGCAAACTCATGCTAAAACCCCCAAAGCCCACACTTACTTCACAAATGCCAAAAAAGTGGAGCAGTGAGTTGCAGAAAGGAGAAATGTTGTCACTCCCCCACCAAGGCCATCTGTCGTACATGGGGACAGCGAGGTGAGGAGAAGTGGCAGAAAGAAAGACAGGCAGAGCACTCTCCCCTGTGGGATTAGGGATAGTGGCTGATTTTTGGGATCAGCCTACACGATAGGTAAACCCCCTTGATGTACAAGTGTCCATCAGCTGAGACAATAAGTGCATTGTGCCTGCAGAGGGACTTTTTCTCCTCCACTCCACCATGGAGTGGCAGGAGAAGGGGGAATGGGCTTCGAACTGACAGAGGGCAGGGCTAGGTTAGGTATTAGAAATTCTTCCCTCTGAGGGTGGTGAGGCCCCAGTACAGGTTGCCCAGAGGAGCTGTGGCTGCCCCATCCCAGTCCTTTTCCAGGCCAAACTGGACAGGACTTGGAGCAACCTGGTCTAGTGGGTGTCCCTGTACATGGCAAGGGATTGTAACAAAATGGTATTTGAGTTCCCTTTCAGTCCAAATCATTACATGTTTCTAGGATTCTGCACACACACGACAGAGCCTCCAGATGTCACCATCAACCCAAGCAAGAAAGAGGCACAGCACAAACCATGCAGAAAAACCCCACTGAAGGACTTCTCCTTCAGTCCCTGCTCCCCTGTCTGGGACAGACAGGCAGGAGGGTTTCCAATCCACCTGGATAAGAACTTGAATCACAGACAAAATCGAGGAATGTAGTTTATAGCTGTGCATGCAAGCATTTTGTACACACATTATGCTGATGTAGACCACATGTGTGCTTCTGTGTGTGTAGATGCTCATTACTTTTACATATGTGTGTGTATATATATATATATATATGAAGTTATATATATATAACTTTATCTGTATAACTTTTGGTCTTAAGAATAACAGGCTCTTTGCCAACAACTTTACCTGAAGGTAAAAGCAAGGTGTGTTCCCCAGTGCCTTTTCTAACCATATGCATATTCATCTCTTCCAGCACACATTCCTGTGTCCCACCCAGCTGATGAACTGAGAAACAGAGTGATCAGCCCTGTATAAAGGATCTGAGAGCACAGGCACAGGTGGGATCCTCCAGAGATGGAAGGCAGCATGCCTTCAAGTCTGTGTAGTAAGGTCAGTGTTGATTTATCAAGGAATTGGTTGTCTCCTCTATTTCCCTTGGCTTGTTAAGTTCATTTTATGGCACTTTAGATTTTCAGCAATCTAAATTTGCCTGTTAGGAAAGAAAAAAAGGCTCACAAAATCCCAACTCTGCCTCTTCTTCCCTTGAGCTCTGCCCTCTCCCTACTGCCCACGAGATTTCAAAGTGCATTCAGAATTTATTAGGAAGGAAAAGGCCCCCAGCTCTGCTCAAAGCTGGCATTTACATCGTCCCTGTCACAGTGTGGAGCTATGATGCAGAATAAAGTCACAAGCAGAGCCAAGCATTGAGGCAGCAGAGGTGTGGGACCCAAGGGTCACCTTGTCTGCTGGTCACCCTTCCAGGGCTGCAGAGGGGTGTGCAGGATGGCAGAGCACCCTCCAGCCTAACTTTGTACCTGCAGATAACTGGGGGGATATTCGGGGCCTGTTTATTTAAACACATCCTTCCCCCTGAACACCACATAAAAAAAAATATTACTGAAGGAAATACCAGATTGGGTTGGGGAACCCTTGTAGGGCACAGAGGTGTTGTTTTTACATGAGGAGACCCTCAGGGTTCTCCTGCACCAAAGTGTTCATCCTGACAAAGTTTGAGCAGGGCCTGGAGGGATCATGACACGGAAGATTAATGGATTTCTCCTGGCCATAGGTTGTCAGTTGAGTCAAGCACTGCTAATGCAGAATGTTGTCCCGAGACCTCTGTTAGCACAATGATGAAGCTTTTTTTAAGTCCTCTGTGTAAAAGGCATAATCCCTGCATGCCAATGGATCATATCCTTGAGATCTCTAGGGAGCAAGGCAAATGTGGAAAGAAAGGGAAAGGAAATCCCTTATTTCATAATGGTGCAAACAGACATGTCAGGAGAATTACATCAACATGCAGCACATGTGAAATTTAATACTCCTCCTAATGCATTTAGATGAGGCAAAATGTAAAGTCTGTACTGCCTCTGGGAATAATTCTGGTAGGAAGCTTTCACCACTAGGAACCAAGGTCTTTCTACTTACTCTGGAATTTAAGCCTTTGTTTTCAAAGCCATCCTGAGAGACTTCAAAATCAAGTTTGTTAAGTGTACGTTACTCTTTGAAGATCTATCTTCCAGAATGAAACACTGGTGCTCTTCCCAGCCATGCTGGTGTAAATGAAGAGCAGCATGGTTGGAAATCAGTAAATATTCACAAGACAACCTGTAAAAGAGGAGAGGCTTTGCACTGCGGAAAACCAAGATAAGCAAACACAACAGAGCCCTTATCCTTTGCCTGGTATCAGCTGGCACTGCTGCAAGAGTGCATCAGGCTTGCATGGACTTCCACCAGCTTTAAATGTGGCCCATAAGGCTCTCAAAGGGTTATAAACACAGTATTTGCTTTGGAGTCCTTGCAGACGGGAGGAGCCTGAAGTCTCACTGGTTTCCCTCCCTTATATCAAACCATGGATATGGAATTCAGCAAAGGATACAGCTCAGATGGGGCTTGAATTCAGACAAGTGACTTGAAGTGATGATTTCTCCCCTACCAGGCTGCAGATGATCGATGTATTATGCATGAAAATAGTGCCAGGCACAGATGGGGTGGGAGTAGAAGGTGTGAGCTGATAATGAGAGCAGCCAAGTTCTGCTAGAAGAGACTCTACGACACATTGCATGTTGGGCAGAGAAAGCATGCAACATGCATGAGAGGCTAGCTATGGTTTAAAGGGTCAAACAGATTAATTACAGTCAAAACTGAGATTTATGCAAGGATTTGAGTGGCATGGTTGCCAGAGGGAACAGTGAATTAGCCTTGATGATTCAAGGAATCATCTTCCAATCTTGTGTTCTTGAATAACCATTAGGGAGCTGAGTAAAACACGTTTTCTGGGGTTTAAAAGCTGAAGACAGGGAATCCAAAGGGGTGACATAGTACTGCATCAGATACTGCCTCCAGCAGGATCCTGGCTCATACTCAGCACAGTGCTGAGAACTTGGCACTTGGTCCAAAGCTGAAACAAACAGGAATTTCCTCATGGACATTTCTAGGGTTCGGATCCAAACCACTGAAGACCAGCATGCAGGGCCTAATCCCAAAAAAACAGTCAATGTTTGGATGAGAAACATATCACTGGGTTGGAGCCAGGTTGGTACAGACTTCCACAGGAGGATGAGTCAAGAGAGCTCTGGCATTATCTGCAAGAGGACCTGATGCTGTGGGAGAGAGCTCAGCAAGTGTGAAAACCCATGAGGAAGCAGTGATGGTCCAAAGAAAAGCCCACAATTTCCCTGGTTGTCCTTGGAGCACTCTGGAGATCATTGCAAGGCCAGGCACTTGAAATAAGCTGCTTCCCTTCTACATCAGAACCGTGAGAAAGGGATAGTCTGTTCCTCACACAGCTTCTCTGAAGAAACTCCAGCCTTGAGCACAGACCTGACAGCTGGCAAGAAGCCATTGGCTTTGCCAAATCTGACCACAGCTGGTCCTTGATGCAATAAAATGTTGAATCACCAGAATCTGAGAATGTGCTTGTCTGGAGAATCACCAAGAAAATTCAGCAAGGACTTGCTGGCAGCTTGCAATGCATTTGCCAGTTCCAGGCTCTGTGGAAACCTGACCTGTCGAATTTCCTTCAAACAGGGCTCAGATGCTCGGGTCTGCCAGTGGGAACAAGCATTCCTGATAACACTGCCCAACTTAAGCTTGCAAAGAAGCCTCAAGTAGAGAGAGCATCACAATGATAAAGGGTTTGTCTCACAGAGTTCCCATGCCCCAAGGGGTTGCAACCCACTAAAACCAAGAGCAAATGTGTGATGGGAAGGATGCATTGGGATACTGGAATAGCCCAGCACTCATGATGGCTCATGATGGGACCCATCAGCTCTGCCAGCCACTGGACTGGGTTGTTTCTGCTTCCCCTCCATCTGCCAGCTCAGCAGGCCATCTCTGCAGGGATCCACACGTATCCTGAGACACCTTCAAACAGGCTTCCCTGTCACTGCAGCCCAACACAGTCTCCCTAAAGTGTAGGAGGATGTGAAGGGCTTCAGTAAGATCAGTTTCACTGGTTGCCCAGAGAAGCTGTGGCTGCCCCATCCCTGGAAGAGTTGGATGGGGCTTGGAGCGGCCTGGTGTCATGGAAGGTGTCCCTGCTCATGGAACTGGCAGAGGATGGAACTGGGTGATCTGTAAAGACCCTTCCAACCCAAACTATTCAGTGCTTTCTATGATTACTATGATTTCACTAGTTTTATACCCAATCAAAACCTGCCACAGATTAGTAAAAGCCCCTTCATTCCCACGTTAGTTGTCTTTCAGGTCACGTTTTGTGGTGCCAGCACCACTGAGACCTGCGTATCAGTCCAGATCTGGCCTCCATCTATCCTGCATCCTTATCCCACACATTTTCAAGAAGCTCAGCAGAAATTTATGGATCAAAGCTAATCGATAATACCAGAGCCCTTTCACCATATTGCTTTCACTAAATTACTGCATCCTTTAAAAACAGAAATCTTAGCAGACCGCAGCACAATGCCAGACAGACTGTCACTTCCAAATTATGTTTATTTATTCTCTCTCTGCCTCTTGGCTGGCCCCATTACCAGCATATCTCAGTGTCTCTCAGTCATCAGCATATTTGCCTCCCCTCCCTTCCCCCTACCCCGAGGTACATGTCTCCTCTCAAGTACAAAGTGGACTGACATGGCAAGTTTTTGAGCCTATTTAACACCGGCTTTATCTGAGGAGAACTAGATTCAGTGACAGAGCCTCAGAATTAATTACACGAAGGTGAATTCCCGTCACAGAGCTTGGCACAGTGTCACCACAAACATTTTAACAGCCAGTCCCTGGCCCTCTACTGCCTTTGTGCAGTGTGAAGCAATTATTTGTACCTGCTTGGTGAGATGTGTCAGCCCCTTCAGAGGTGCTGCGACACAGCAAACACGCTGCAACCCTTGTTATTCGCAAGGAAAAGGGTGCATGGTGTATCTTGGCTGTGCACAAAGTCGCTGGTGCTGTTCTGCTTAAGTCCTCCAGGGCTGTGAATGCAGAAGTTGGTGTACAATCCACACAGAGAATATCCCTTGCAGATGAGATGCAGCCAGGCCCAGTGATTTGGCCAAAAGCAGAAATGGGGCTTGAGGCCAAAGAAGCAGAGTTTGAAGTGTGAATCTCAAACAAGCACGTCCTTGCTGAGTCTCACCAGCAGGGAGGAATGGAAGACTGAACCCCCTCTTTCATCTCCCTTTTGTCAAGTATTTTCAGCCCTTTTCTCTCCCTTTTCACCTCCTGCATCCCAGGGTACCCCGGGTGGAAACTCTTTTCGACTCTCACCCCAGGTCCAACTGCTTCCCCTTCCCATGCTGCAGCTGTTAGAGCTGACACATTCCTACCACATTCCTTCTTTATTCTTACAAAAAAAACAATAAAAGGGGATGTGTTCTGGGGTTTTCTTTACATACCTGTATTACAAATTTGCACAGAGCTGAGCTGACACTGGGGTTAACCTGTAAAGTCCATTAGAGATGATCCTAGGAGACCAGAGAGGGAAAATAAGGAAAGTTGCATTACAGCCTGGAGCAAGGAAGGGAAGCTGTGTTTATGCCTCCCACTGTAGCATGCTCCAGGGTAAGGAAGGAGGGATGGAGGGATGAGATGAGGTTTGTTACAGTGGAGAGTAAAGGGAATTGACTGCACAACGGACAGATTGGGGCACAGGGCAGTAACAAGCATTGGAGGGGATGTCTCTGCCTTTCCTATCTGCACATCCCAAATTCTCCCTCCATCGGGACTAGCTGGGATTGTGAGGCCCTTTTAAGATCAGAGGCTGATCAGATTTACCTAGGGCCTTTGGGGTTTAGTCAGAGCTCCTGGACCTCCCCAAATTGAAGATCATCTGTGGACCAGCTTGAGATCACCTGGGGAAGAAGTGCTGAAGACACCATGTTGCTCCTGGGCAGAAGGTTCCACTGGGGAATATGTGGTGGGCTCCCCATGCAGGGGGGGGCAGGATGAGCCATCAGCCCAGCCCCGAGAGAGCAAGTTTTCCAGCTGATTGGCAGGAAAACGGGGCTATTCTCAGTGAACTCCGCTGTGGCACAAAAACAAAGTCCTTTCTCATTAGGGAGGAATTCAACAGGCCTCTCTGGGAATCAGTGCTGCGGCACGCAAAAGGTCAGGTCTCGTTCTGGAAGCCTTTTCTCCCCTTCTGCCAGCAGGAAAAATAATTTAGAATATCCCCTAAAGAACCCTGTTCCCCCATACTCCCTTCCAAATACAAAAAGGAGGAAATCGCCTCCATGTGGGGAGCAGTGCTGGGGTGGGGTGGCCAATCTCCCTGTCCAGCCCATGGGACCCAGGTCCCTTTGCACCTGACTGCCTTGTTATTAGAAGACCATGCCTAATTAAGAGGGGAAGGGACAATGGGAACATCCTATTCCCTCTGCAGGGCACAGAGATTGCCACATATGTGGAGACTCTGCCAGCGTCAGCTGTCCCGGGGTGGCCGTTTGGTGTGAGACTTAGGGGAAATTCAGCCTGTTTGGTTGTCCCAGTTACACCTCTGGTGCTGTCACTGGCCTGGCTCTGCCTGTCCCAGCAAATGTGAAGTCTCCTAGTGCTCCACTAATCCACAGAAATGTCCTTTCCACTCTCATTTTGGGATGAAGACACATGGAGTCTACTCTGGCAATCAGAGCCATGTCAACAGAAAGGTTTCTCACCTTCATGACCATCTACCATCACTCAATTCTGCTTTTGTAGCCTCAGAAAAATCAGATTCATCAAGACTCATGGAGGTCCATCTTCATGTCCTGTAGTCCAGCACATCCAACCTTTGCTGAAATAATTTTGAGTCCATGTTACATGGGAAAACTGAAAATGGTCTGTTGTCTATTGTAATCTTTCTGTGCCAGCTCCATTTGATTCTCAAATTGTTTGTAAATATGAATTCCACTTCTGAGATTGAGGCTAATTATTTACTTAAGATAATTTATAGTTACTCTATAACTCTATAACAGCATCTTGACTTGGTAGTTTTATGGATTTTCAAATGGACTGGTAGAGAGCTTTAATCACACATTGTCCAAACCCCAGGACATGAACTGAAGGAGTTTTGTTTCAGCTCCCATCAGCTACAGAGGTCACAGTTAAGTGAAATCGGCTTAAGCTGGGGTTGGAAAGTTGTGTCTGCTACATTAGCAGAGAGATCAGATGACAGATTTGGTCTGGCCTCATTATCTAGCCATAAAAATGCAAGGGCCTGAAGTATTTAGGGAATAGGAATGCAGAGAGCAGGAGGGATTTCTGGAGGATCTCTGTGCAGTATTTGCTGTCTGGGAAAATGAGACGAAAGGACCCCCCCACCCAAACTTGTCTGATGTGAGCTCTTATCTCCAACAACAAACTGAAAGCAGGAGAATCAGTCTCTTCCTTTTGCAAACAGCTCAGGGAACAGGGGCTCCTGTATGTCTACAACATCTCACATTTATTTTTAGCTTCATCTGTTTGGTTAGTGAGGTCACTGGAGCCCAGGCTTAAACATGTTATCCTGACCTGCCAAAGCTCTGGCTTGCCTGTAGCTTACAGACCCCAAAGAAACCCCAAAGAGCTAATGTGCAAGAGAATGCTATGTCAGTATTTTATGCTAGACCTCGAATCACCATGTATCCTCATTTATTGCAGCACATTTTCTTTGGGTATGAAAAGTGCAAAATACACTTTGAGCAGTTTTGATACAAAAAACCATTCGATGTGGCTATTTCCTGGCTGAAGTAACCCCTGTGCCTTTTCCAGTTACTCTGCATTTAGGATTTAATTTACACAGTTCAAGGATTAAATCACAATTTCTAGCCTTTGGTATAAGAACAAATAAACAAACAAACAAAAGTCCAGCCTTCCTTCCCCCCAGAGTTGGGAAGAATTATCCAAATCACTGCTAGGAAACAAATGTCAGGGTACCTGGAGCCACCACCTTCCATCATTTCCATCCTCATCTGAGCTGGAAAATGAGTTTGTGGGGAAAAACTTTCTCATGGAGCTGCGGAGGTATTAGCAAATAATGCTTTTTGGAATGATAGCTTGTTTCTGCATATGCAATAAATTCCTGATGGAGTCCCCAAGCCCAGGGCTGGAAGCATGCCAGGACAGAGGTGCTGGAGAGCAGGCAATATTCATCACTACTCCACAAGTGAGGTGAAGCTGAGGGGCCTGCAGGAAGCTCAGCAGGTGATAGGGGAGGTAGCACGGCCCTGGGTCTTGCAGGGTGAACTCTTGTCCTGACAGGCTTTTTGAGTGCTCTGCTGGGAATCACGAGCACGCTGGCTGAAACCTGGCCTCCACACATGCTACAGCTCCTGCTAGGAGAAAAGCTGTCCCCTGAGGAGAAAAACACCTCCAGAAGTGTGCATCTATCCTTATTTTCACTCCCTGAGTCATTCTGGGAAAAGCCCTGTTCTGAATGCTGATATAACCCTCTCTTCCCTAGGGAAATATTCATGTAGCTGCAGGTGACTGAATTAGGGAAGCTCAGAGAAAGTTCCTGCTAACAAAGTAAGCCACAGGGACTACCCATGTGCAGACTTTTAGAGCTCCTGCAAATGCAAAACAAAATGTCCCTGCAGGGTGACTGGAGCTAATGCGCTTTGCTTTACATTTGCATTTGGCTCAGGCTCGCACAAGGCTTCTTGCTGGGGCAAAAGTGATAAAGAATTAAGCTCCTATTACTCAACTGCTTGCAAGTACTTGCTATTATCTCTGGTGGAAAAATGTTGCAGGAAAAGCACACCTCTTGCTCATATGGAACCAGAAAATGTCAAAGATTTGGTTAAGCTCTCCTCCTGGCTGCTCAATGTGTCTGAAGTTCACACACCAAGAAGAAATTCACGCTTTTCTATTACCAGAATAATGGACATTTTTGCAAGCAATGTTATTCCTCTCGAGAAGGCGTGGCCACTGCCATAGCAGGTTATATGAATCAAGGTACTTAACTCTAGAAAGCCACAGTTTGTTGACTTTCATTAAGACCTTCTGGGGTTTTTTTCATTGTTTCTGTCTCCTATCCTAAATTGATAAGAAATAGCACCTCCTTTCCAGAATGCCAAGAGAAGGACTTATCATGGAGTCATAGAAACACAGAATGGTTTGGGTTTAAAGGGACCTTAAAGATCTTCTCATTCCAGCCCCCTGTCATGGGCAGGGACACCTTCCCCTAGACCAGGTTACTTAGAGCCCCATCCAAGCTGGCTTTGAACACTTGCAGGGATGAAGCCTTATTAGGGGTGCAGATATGGATATCCCCATGGATCGACTGCCTATTTGCTAATGACTGCTCAAAACTGCAAATAATTTGTGATTTATTTAATTGTTGAAAAGTTTTGATAGTCTGATTAGCCTGTGGGTGACACCATGAAAGGCACGTACATGACGGGCAGTTGTTCAGGAAAACTCACTGTAAACTGCTTGGAGACCTGTGGTGTGGAAAAGAAGTCATTTAAGATTTCCAGCCACACAGAGCTAAGCACCCAGGCTCATTCTAAGTTGTTTGAGAATGGGCAGGAAAAAAGCAGAAGAAAATCCCCTGATAATTCATCTGTGGAGGGTAATTTACTGGGTCTAATCAGAGCAAACATCTCTATGGCTGGAATGCTGAAATAAATTAAATATAAAGCCTTCAAGGTCATAGCTTCCCAAGCTAATAATGCAGCACTGCTGCGCTCAGGTGGAGATGCTCTGCGCTCCACTGTGAAAAATCTCCATCAGCTGGGTGGGATGGGAGTATTTTGAGCAGTGATCAGGCCTGCCTGAAAGAAAATGGAGTGAATAGAGGATAGAGAGGATTCAATCTTCAAATTTGAGCAGCGTAATCAATGAAGTTAGATGCTCAGATTGGAAATAAAATACATACAAAAAGACATTTGCACTTGGGGTGGGGGAGAGGTAGTGAGGAGAGTTTGGAGAATGTTGCAAGCAAGTGTAAGCTGTAAGATGCAAATCTTGATGTTCTGCTTCCAAAGTCTGATGCAGAAGCAATTAGATATTTCAGGGGTGGCCACATCACACATCCCAACTCCTGCAGTGATCACTCCCCCAGATCAAAGGTTTGTAACCCTCTCGCAGCCCCATCCAGCTGACCAGAGGTTACCACCCCACCAGTTGTGCAGCACAGCCATTTGTCTGCCTTTCCAATCCCAACTCTCCAGAAATGCAGCTTCAGGAGCAACAAATATCACCTTAACATCGAGGTCTTGGCTGAAGGCAGCCAGGAGGAGAGAGATCAGTCAGGGCCAGACGAGGCAGGAAGCAGTGCAGACCCCAGACACAGGCCCACAGCAGTGCAGGAGGGTCTCCTGGCCCACACAGGTGGGTGGACACCCTGGAAGGATCCTGGTTTCTGGTGAAGTTCTGAGCCTTTGAGGTCAGCCTTAGCAGCCCTGGTTATTGTCATCCTGAAAAGCCTGGGTATCTGCTCTGTGACAAAACGTGATGCCCTGAGATTTCTTTGCTACCACAGGTTATTTTTTTACTGTTCCATTGACTTCGATGTCAGCAGAGGATCTTTCCATAGCAGGATTAGAAAATTCTCTGATTTTATTTTATTTTATTTTGATAAATACACATTTCACAGCCACCCTCAACTTCACGCTCATGCCTGTGAATCTCATCATTCAAAATGACTCCTTTACCCTAGCTGTTAATTTAAAATTAGATCCTGTGCCTATATATGCACATATACACACACACACAGAGTGCCATCCACTTTGGTTTAGTCTCCTCTGCATATGTTATAGCACAGTTTTGAAAGATGTGATCACAGACCTGTTTGTCTGCCCTCCATCAGACCCTGCTTTGCTCCATCCATGATGATCCAGATCCCCAGACAGGGTGGTTGTTGGGTATTTCTCTCCCTGTTCATCACACAGCCTCTCGTCCTCGCTCCCTTTGCACATCTTTCTAACCCTGGGTTCAGCATTCCTATGAAGTGCTCTCTCTTTGAGCCTGAAAACCTCACCAGCACTAATGGGTGTATCTTCAGCAGAGCCCTGTGCCACAAAATGATACCATTATCCCCATTTTTGGAGACGGGGAGCGGAGTTGCAGAGATAGGAAGGTCAGCACCGTTAAAAGCATCTGCTAATTTGAGAAAGCACAAAGCTGGATTTTTCAGAGTGCTTTTTCCCACAGCACTTTACTTGGTCACAGTACAGGTGCCCTTTGGCTGTGTCTGCAATCATGAGAGCTTCACCCTGGTGTCTGGCAGAAGGGGGTCACAAGCTGAGGACCAAAGCCACCGGCAGCATGTAATTAGTGCCCATCTCTGAGGGGTCTGACCCGAACAAAGACACACAGCAAAATTCCCATCTGACGCAGGCTGGGCTGGCAAAGCTCTTAAAAAACAAATGCTGCGTTTTCTGATGGAAAACATCACATCTCTCAGCTGTGGGTGAATAGTTTCCAGCTTGTGGCTTGTTTCTCTGTGAATTCAAGCCTGCTAGGAAGGTGCTTAGATTGCTGTAAAGGCATTCATGCCTCCACCAGAAAAAGCTGAGTGCGAAAATCAAAGCTGTGAAAACCACTGAATTCTGCACAGATGCCACTATAATAAGAAATAAAGAGCAGGCAAGAGGCTTTTCAATGAGCTGATAGACTCATCAGCCAAGCTGTCAGCTGGGAAAGAGGCATTCCCTTTTTTCCAAAACACGAGGTTCTTTTGCCAATACCTATCTGGGTTGAGGTCCATTGTGTTGGGGGCGCTGCTTCTTCCTCTTCTCTGCTCTTTTTCCCAGCACAGCCACAAAATCTGATAGTTTAAGCACCATTGTGGTTATCTTCAGTACCTAGTTATCTTCAGTACCTAGACACCCTGTCAGAAAAACCCGAATTGTCCTATATGTTCAGAGAAAAAGTTAACAACAAATGGATTGAAAATCCAGGGGATTGGGAGGGGGACCTTCTCCCTCTACTTTCTGTGGTTACACAAATTCAAGTCTTTTAATAAAAGTATATAATTCCCCATTTTCTGCCAAACTTCCCATTGTTTCTTTAACCTGAGGTAAGATTCCACAGGGTTTTTGTGTGCTTTCCTTTTTTGCTTATACTCAGCAATAATTCTACCAGCACAGGTTTCAGCTGGTGCTTACATAAAATCCCACCTGATCACGTTTATGTACCAGGTTTGGGAAAATAAAACTAGTTTCATCAGGCTCAGTACTAGATAAGGGCATGTGCTGGCCAAAATCTGAAATGCTGTTGAAGAATTTGGTTTTCAGGCTTTCCAACCTGTTTCTGATTTTGCCGGGGAAGAAATAAAAATGACAGAGAGCAAATTAGTTTTAATATTCCCTAAGATTCACACTTTTCATTTGGAAAAGTTGGGGGGTTTTCCCAAATGTCAAAACAAAAGGAATAAATTACAGTGAAAAATGTATGGAATTTCTGGTTCTGGACCTCATGTAGAGATTCCCCTTTGGGGCAGGGGTTTGCCCTGTGTGATGCTGAGACTTCAGGGACACGTTCCTGCCTCTCGAGCATTTTGGCAAGGCGTCAGCCTTGCTTCTCACCTTTATTTGGCTGCTTGTCCATTCACTTTGAGCCCCCACAGCCTTTTTCAAAGCCCAGCAGAACCAACAGGGGCGTTTCTCATTAATCCAAGGAGCCTTAGGTGTGGATGCCAGTTTATAAAGCTGTGGGGGGAGGAGAGAGGCACGGGAGAGATCTGCTCTGGCTCTGCAGGGTTAAGTTTAGGTAAATTGTACTCACAAAGTAAAGTGTAGGAAATAAGAACAAGTGACAGATTGGCTCCAAAAGTGCCCATTTAGGTTAAAACAGACTGTTGATGCAGCTGCACCCATCAGGAGCCACCTCGCCTTGGAAATGCGGCTCCGAGAGCTCCTCCTGGCAAAAAATCAAGTGGTTTCAAAGAGAAAGCTCTCCTTCAGGGAGATGTGGTCCCCACCTGTGTTTCATCAACCCCCTCAACAAAATCTAGCAAAAGCAGCAGAATGACCAGTTTTTGCCTCATCTGCTCATTCCAGCACCAGGCTGGTCCCAGAAATGGGGATCTGGTGAGGCAGAACCGGGAAGGAAAAACCTGTTTTTAAGGAACTAATGAGAAAACCACCTTACTGATTTTGGCACACGTATTTCTCAAACCACTAGAAAAGAGTAAGGACTTTGTTCCACCCTCATCGTCATTTGTATCTAGTAAATTGGCGAGCATTTAGGACATTGCCAGTATTTCAACATATGCAAAAAAACCTCCACTACCCCCCCCCCCCACAAAAAAAAAACATAATCCCAAACACCAA
>VZRS01009808.1:17466-187087 GCA_013398055.1 Ifrita kowaldi
TGCAAAAAAACCTCCACCCCCCCCCCCCCCCCAAAAAAAAACTCTGTAGCCCATTACTCACATCCCCAGAGAAATCATAATAAGAGACACAGAGTTTACCACCTTCAAGCAGGAAATAGCTGCCTTTCTAATGCTTGCTAATTGCTTCACTTAAAACTAGTTTGATTACTTGGCACCGAGACAGTATTTTAAACCTGAATTATTGCTTGGAACTTTCCTTTCACCTACCAAGAGCCCAGGCCATTAAAAATGTGTAGCAAAGGTCTCCCTGCGAGGTGCAGGATTGCCTGTTAACTCTTTCATGAATTATAAGAGATGTTTGGCTTCTGGGATGTCTTTTTCTCTTGTTGCATTTTATTAATAAGAGGTGCTATTTATTAATACTGGGTGCTGAGGGAAGTCACACTCTGGAGTTACCGGGCATATTCCTAAAAGCTGTCACCAGGGGTGGGATCACATTTTCGTGTTCTGAAACCAATGGGACAAATTAGTCACTCTAAGATTCATGTGAAAACGAATTCTTTTTTAATTTGGCTTGACTTTTCCCAATCAAGCTGTGCTACTTTTAGGGAGTGAAGGACATGAGGGCAGGAGTCACAGGAGGATGAGCTGCACATACTGACCTGGAGAAGCAGAGTGGCTTGGTTGTACCAAACATTGTCATTGAAAATGTCTTTGTCACGGCACTTCTTTAGGATCAGAAATTAGCTTGCATTTCGTACTTGACAGGAAGTCATTAAGAAATCTCCGCAGCTACAATAACGCTGATGCGCAAATTGCAATCTTTCAAGAAAGAATTTGAATCTCAATACGAAGCATCAATAAGGTAAGCAGCAGCTATGGAGCTGGCACATCCCTGAAGTGTCTGTTCCTGAACGTCTCCCTTCAGGTGAGACTCAGGTCTGGAGGAAAACCGGGCTCCACGGCCAGGGATGCAAAAGGCAGCAGCCCACAGTGATCCGCCTCCCCAAACCCTGTCCAAACCCATCAATTATGTTTCCCATCAAATTCAATATGAAGTTCCTTCGTCCTCTTGGCAAATGAAGTTTTTCACAGCTACACAGGAGCTGCCCTGTAGGATAGGGAACAGTTGTGGCTTGCTCCTTGCCCATTCCACTCAGGAGCCGCCAACTCTGACCTCTAATTTATCTCCAAGGATTTTGGCAGCTTTGACAGCCTTGCTTCAGAAAGCCAGTGGAAAAAAAATGAATGAGAAAATGGTGGTGACGTGGGTGTAAAACAGCCTGAATCTAACACAGGATGTTTTGAGGCAATTAGTCAAAAATATGTGGAAGAGGGTGGGCTTTGCTATCGTGCCATCACTTTTTTAGGCAGCAGGCGTCCAGAATAAAATTGACACATGAAGAAGTGTATCTTAAAAATACACATGGAAAAAAAAGATTCAACCTGAGTGCTACTCAGCCACAGAGAAAAGGCTTCCAATGGGAGCCTGCATGTAGGTCTATACCCAAAAAACTCAGGGAATTATATATATAACCCGTGCATCTGCACTGCACAGGGCTGGGGCCACGCTGCCTATTTCTGTTCTCACCAGGGCAATTGCTGAGCAAATTAGAGAATCTCTTGTGGCCAGGAGAACATTCTGAAAAGGGTCACTAGCTAAAACTGGCCTATTGATCAGGAAGCAGTGAAAAGGAACAAAAATATCTGGGCTTATGTGCAGTGTGAGGAAAAATAACACATTTTCTTTTCATCTTAGGAAGCCACTTGCAAAACTTTCCGTGGGAAGCAGGCAGATAAAATAGGCAGATCTAAGTGAAGAAATGCTTAGTGCACCAGACATGCCCCTGACTGGGAGATGTCTCATCTAATGTCCAGAGCCAGCAATGAGTTTTAGTGAGAAAAGGCACTGGTAGGACTGAAGATAGCTCAAGTCTGCATGGAAAACACCAGTTCCAGCTTCTTCAACCCCAATTTTGGCACCCAGCATGGCAGTAATGGGTGCAGGGCTGATTGAGAACACCATGTTATTAGAAGAGCCCCTTCACTTGCTATGTGAAAAAAGCCACCCCATACCTCCAGGATAAATATTTGTGTTCCTATGATCTTTCCTCCTCTTCAGCTCACTTCCTGCCTCCTTTACCAGTTCCCCATACACTTGATGAAAGACTTACCAAGATCATGGCAGGAACTGAAACTTAACATTTTTGTTTTCAAGCTTCAAAAATATTTCCCAAACATCTCTTATTTCTCTACAGGAAATCCCTTTAAAAACATTCTCCAGTGAGCAGTTAAGAAGTTGAACCAACACACATCTCATCTCGGGTTTCTGCTGGTAATTAATAAACCAACTGAATATCTGGCGGGATGGCAACTTTTATCATTCCTAGATAAATGTTAATGCATCTGGTTATTTCCAGACCTTCACTGATGTGATCAGGAAAGCAAATTAGAGAGTGTTGTAACAGTCTGCCTGACATTTCTTCTTTTGTGCTATTACTGTTAATTTATTCCTTTGAGCCAATTTTTGCTCTGTCACTACTGTGAAGGTTTTCTTGGGAATTTAATTACAAATAAGAACCCTCCAAAGTGAAACTGCTACAGGATAAAAATCCATATTTAAGGTGTCATCTTTAAAGCAGCTCATACCTTCTGTGTGTCTGAGAGGGAACGTGCACACACCCATCAAGCTTATTTGAATGTGTAAATTTATAAACTCTCCTCTTTTTTTTGGTAAGGAAAACATTTGCCTTGATGTTCTATCATCCTTAGAACTAAATGTTCCTTGGTTAACTGAATACACTGTTTTTACACTGCAGAAAATAAAGGGATTTTATTATCCCTTAAAAATCCTGTACGTCTGAGGAGGTCCAAGATTTTCTGAGAACCCAGCGTTTTATAAAGATTTTTGAGCATGCATAATTTTTTTGCCCATAAATGCCACCCACTCAGAAACAAAGGAACCAAAGTAGGCTGTAATTACTTCCCTACACAATGGATTCCAATTGCTTCTATCAAGAAATATTACATAATTATTATAACTTAGGGCTGTGATTATATATTTGCTCAAAGGAGAATCACACATAATAGCAAGCAGTGGGACTTATGGCTCTTTGCCTATTGTGTCAACTCATACATTTAAATTATTTGATTAGAAAACTAAATAAAGACCTTGAGTCCTAAACACTTTCTCATCAGTTGTCAGGATTGAAGGAAGTGATAAGTGATGGGACATGCATATTTGTGTAGGAAAATTGGAGAAGCAGGAGAAGAGGGGAGACACGAAGTTGTGTTTCTGTGTGCGTCCTTCCATCCATCCATCTCCATCCCTCCATCAGAGTCTTGGGCATCCTCTCTGTGTGCACCTCACAAGGAATTTGCAAGGAGCTGATAAGGAAGATCATCTCTCCATAGAAGACAAAGGTCAGCCTGTGGAAGGCGTCAAGAAAAATCAACTCCTCCTCCTCATTTTGTTCTTCATGTTCTTGCAGACCCACCCTCTCCCCTCCCTCACACCAGCTGGGTTCCTGGCTATTTGTACATTTCCCAATGGAAGCAGGGTCTGCCCGTGCTGGGATGTGGGAGGATGAGGAGGAGGCAAGGTTTCACAGGGGCTTGCCCTGTTTCTCAACAGTTCAGCACATTGGATTTAAATGGTTCATTTCTGATGCTCATAACTCACTCCTCAGATAACCCACGCATCTTGGATGCCACCAGCACTTTGGATGAGTCCTCCGGCTCTGTGTCCTTGGATAACCTGCACAAGATAAGAGACAGATGGCCATCAAAAGCAGGACAAACTACCAGCTGAAGAGGGCAGACACTGAGGATAAGATGCTGCTGTAGAAGATGCCTGAGGGTGACTTCCCCTTGCAGACAATGTCCCTTGGTGCTGAAGTGCAGATCTCTCCCTGCAGTCACCTGTTGCACTTAAGACAGCAACAGTTTGCATTTTCTGAAAATCAAGAAATAGAATTTAAAAAAAAAATGAAAGGAAGATCCCTTTTGGGCCTGCAAAACACCATGCTGGTCATAGTAGTATGAGAGAGAGGAGGGCACTGGTTCAAATTTTGGCATCAAATCCCGTGTCTGTGTTAGCACACAAGGTCCAGCAACGCAGCTGCAGATGAGTCTGTGACTTCTCACTGGCACTGAGCCACAGCAACTTCAAAGAGGAAATGCCATAAGAAGCTGATTTTTCATGTGTGTGTGTGTTCTTTTATTAGGAATTTTTGTATTTCTGCCTCGTAATAGCAGAAGGAATATCACGATTTCCCAAGTGTAACAAATTCAATGTGTCATACATGCTGGATGGAAGTAATTTAACACGAGCGCTCTTTAATTTCATCGATCTCTGGCAAATGGGCCCTGGTTAATGATCGGGGGGTTGCTGTTTTGCCTTTTTAAAGTCAAATCTTTTAAAGTCCAGATGGAGAGGGTTTGCTACAGCTGTGCAAGAACAGTGACACTGATACATGCTGAACTCCGCGGGTGGTATTAAAAATCTGTCATCTACTTTAAAGGGATTTTTTGAAAGTCATTTTAAAGGGACATCATCAATTTGACGATCACTCTGGATCTCGTAATATTACAAGTAATATTTCAGACTATCACATGAAGCCAGCTGGGGAGAGAAATCGATGCTACGTGCCAAACAAGGCTCTTCGTATTTTCATTATATTTTACACTGGATTTTAAAAATCTTCCAGGGAGAAGTTGCAACCTGTGAACTGCTACTGGATGGCCAGGTAAGCCCCAGCACTGGTCACAGGCTGTTACACCAAGCCCAGCACTTCCAGCAGCAAAAAAGGGTTGGGACTGGCCTCATCCTGTGCTGAGGGGGACATTCTTGGCAGCAGCCAGTAAAGAAATGCTGGTGTTGATTTCCAGAAAAGAACATTTGTCTTTTGCAACACTCCTCCGCATTAGGACAGCATTTAGAGATGCAAGGAAGCCTCCTGGTTCCAGCTGCTTTGGCTCCCACTGTGACCTCCTCTGGTTTTTATTAAATCGTGGTTAGAACTGTTCGTTGTTCAAGGTGAGAGCTCTGATTTACAAGGGGCTGAGGCTGCACTTTGTGCACAGAGAGAAAGAATGCTTGAGAAAGGGAAAGCTCTCCCCATCTGAGAAGTTTCTGGAGTGGAAACAATGACCAAATCGCTTGGAGAGGTAAATCCCAGCACAGGGAAACACTAACCAGGTTGTGGTCTAGAAAGGGATTGAGGAAACGAAACACTTTACAGCTGAATGTGTATTTTAGAGCAGGGACAGGCAACATGTTTTTGTGCCTTTTCACAACCACCTCTGTTGGGCTTCATTTCAAAGCTCAGGGGTTTTATGAGATGAATCCACCTCATCTCAGCTTGCAGAAGAAGTGGGGGACATCTGGGCATGGTGGTCTCCAACAGGACTGGGATGGTGTGGGACAGGGCTGGATCCATCCGCTCTTGGCACCCTCCCTTCCAACCCAAACCATTCAGTGATTCCATGATCTAAGTCAAGAGCTGAGGCCTGGAACTAAAGTTGTGTGTTGGTCTGTGCTTTTCTTCCCCTTCAGAGAGCACCTGGTATCTCCAGAGGTCATGAGGCCAAATTAATTAGGGGACTGGGAAGCCAACAGGTACTACAGGAATTAATATGGTGGTTGAAATCCCTACTCATCATTTTCTGGATTGATACATATTGATCAGCTGGATCCCAGCAGCTGATAACTAGTCCTCAGTACCCACATTTTCTGTAGAATCTTTGTGACATACATTTTAAAAAATATTCTTCCATTTATTGCAGCCTTTTTGCATAAATTTAAATAACTGGAGTTCATTTATTTAGTTGAAAGCATTCTGCACGACACATCTTGCTGAGCGTTACAGCTGCAAGTGTTAAAAGCCCCCGTCAAGAACAGCTGCTTATGGAAAGCTTCCCCAGCACACCATAAACACGGGGAGGACCACGGGGACTGAGGGTCTGTGCTGTGACAGGGAAAGGGGCCCCTGCCGGGCACCAAACCCACCCTCCAGCTGTCTCCTGGGACACCAAAAGAGCCGTGGGGAGGATCTCGTTTGCCTGACTGGAACACTGCGGTGCAGAGATCTCTGCTACAGCTACCCAGAGCAGAGGGAGATGAGGTTGGATGCTGACGCACAAGCTGGTACAGAGCAGAGGGAACTGAAGATGTGCGAAGAAATCTGGGAGCAAGCAGAGAGGGCTCCCAGCCGGGTGGTGTGGTCAGAGCTCCCTCTCCTGACAGGCCAGCACCGTCCCTTCGGGATGGGACCTCGGCTTTTACCCTCTCTGCAGGGATGAAAGCAAAGCTAGGACTTTTCCTGGTGTCTCTCAGCTCTCTGGGAAGCACCTGACTTTACATCCAAACTCCTCTCTGGTCAAACAGCAAGCAAAAATATAAAGCAAATCCATGTATCTTTAATTAAATTCCAGGCAGCACTGGTGCTGCTTAATCTTCAGAAAAGAGCCAACGCTGCTATTTCCCTCCTAAGCTGGAGTTTCCTTCCAGCCTGACAAGGTGATACACTGCAGCCCTTTATTTGAGGAATGGCACATTTTGTTTTTCTTTTCCTTGCCCTGGTGATCCGTGTGTAATTTCATTTAGCAACACCACTGTGCTAGGCTGCCTGGATGGGAAAATCCTCACAGTTAAAGAACTGATCCAGAGAACCAGTTCCTGAGGAACAGCCAAACGTCTCTTGAAGCATCTTGGCATATTGAGACTTTTCTAATTTGGCTTTACATTTCCTAGAAATTTTTGAAGAAACGCGTGTGTCAGTGAGGTCGCAGACCCAGAGGGAGCACCCAGCTTTTTATTTTAGCCTCTGATTTCATTTGGACTTCAATTAAACTCATCGTGGGGGTAGAGAAACAAACCAAAAAATCCCTGCTAAATAAAAAAAGCCATAGATACATTGTATAGCCATTGCATTTTGCAATCTAATTACTTTAACATGTAGGGATGGAGGAAGGGGTTATAGCTCATAATACCGGAAGGCTTTCATGGAATAACACAGAATTATTAAACTTTTCAGAAAGAATCCAGTTTGCAGTTCCCACTGCACATTTACCTGGGCGATTTTCCCTTTTCCTGTGGCCGAGAATCACTTTGTATTACACTTTCCTGCCTATAAAAGAAGCCCTTGTTCATAGCTGCCCTGAGGTGCTCATAATGTTATTGGTTCTGTGCTAAGAAGTTGGGGTTGCTGTGAATTCCTGCCTTGTGGCTCTCCAGCTCACAAAAGTAAACACATTTGCTGAGTTAGCTCGGCTTCATGGTGCCCAAAATCCCACAGGGAATGAAACGTCCTATCGAAGGAAGCTTTGAAACCCTAGTTGCTCTACACCACTTTTCTCGGGCAGGAGAGCACACAAAGCATGCTTCTGTGCTGTATTTACTGCTTTTTTTTTGTGGATCCAGTGCATAAGAGCTGCATTGAACCTTGGCAGAGGGGAAAGGGCTCCCCTTGGAAACGTGCAGGATGCAATGGAAAAAAAATTTAAAAATCTGTGCTTTTCAGTCCTTACTGAGTCCCTTGTGCCCAGCACACAGGTGGCTGCCTGGAGATGAAAAAATCACTCACGGGTGAAGGGAGAAGCAGCCAAAACAGTAATTTTCCTGGCTCGGATGCACTTACTAAGAAATAAATAGGTAAAGCCAAGGCCAGCCAGTGCAGGGGATGCCTGAGGCTCGTGTGTCCCTGCTGCCACAGCAGCTGAGCGCTGTAGGAACCCCTCTCTGTGATGCTTAGAGAGGGGACACGCTGGGGAAGTGTGCCCTGACATACAGCTCTTCCTGCGTGGTGACCCCCTTCAATATACACCCATAGCCAAAAGAACCTCTGAAAAATGCCTGTTTCAGACACAGCTTCTCAAAATCTTCATTTTCTTCCAGCTCTAATTAGATCCAGGTGGATGCTAGTCTGGGGAAGTGTGCAGCAGGAGGAACCAGATGAGCACCAGTTAATTTAGCTGAGAGGGTGCTGCCCAATTAAAAATCATGAGCACCAGTATGAGATTTTGTTTTGGAGGGAGGATGTCTTTTGCTGACCCAGATTTTCTCCAGCACAGTTCCTGCAAGAAATGAAAGCACCTGGGAAAATTTTCTTGGAGAAAGTCCCTCCCTAGAATGACATCCCCCTACCCTGGAGCCCTCTCCCCGCATTGAAAACACATGGAACAACCTCCTGGGATGGGGAGAACCAGAGGGGATGCTGACTGCCAGGGACATAGCCCGAGCTGACAGGTCCTAAAGCGCAAGCTGGCACCCCAAAGGATGGACTGTGCTCTCCTTCCTTGCACGGCATCCTGTGGTGTTATCTGTGGGGGATGGTGTGGACAGCTGGCATGGGATTATCCAGGGAAGAAGGGCATTGCCAATGATGTGTCCATGCCATCCCTGCTGTGGGGAGGCTGTAACACGTCTGACAGCTCACCCTCACTCCAGGAATGGTGTGTGTGTGCTCAGGACATGTCCCAGCTGCTCATCCTTTCAGGTTGCGGTGGATCGCTGGTGACGCCCGTGTGCTCACACCCCCAAAGCGCACGCACACGGGCAGCACAAACTGGCACGCTGTTCCCTCTCTTCTAAGGAAATGCCCTTTCTGCCTCAGGCTCCTTAATCTGAAATTAAATTCCAGCTGGGCTGCGGCTCATCGCCGAGCAGGGCGTGGGGCGGCTGCGGAGCAAATCGCGGCTCAGCACTCCAGACGCTCGCGCTCACTCCCGACGCCCATGTCGTGCTGCCATCAGACACATTCCAGAAGTCTTCATTTCCTAGGCATGAAAACATTTTAACAATAAACAGAAATTCTTCTGATTACATGGTTATATTCGGCTGCTGAAAGCAGACTCTTATTAAGCGAGGCAGAGAGCAATTAATGTCATGTAGGGAGCAGTCTTCCACATGGCAAGAAGAGGGACTAATGTATCTTCCCCACATCTAGCAGCTGGGACCATGAGTTAAGGTTTCAAGTTTGCAAAAGCTTATTAAGAGTCTTGTTGTAAGGATGTGAGCAGCTCCACTTAAATTGGAGCCTGGTGAAAATCTGTCCGTAACGAGATCTGTGGAAGTTTTAACATTGAATTTAGTGGGAACAGTGTTCTATATGTACTCTTCAAAGGGGTTTTTAGCTCAGTTTCACTGCTTCCCACCACCAGCAACCTGGATGGATCATTCTTCATTTACGTGCTGGACATTGAAATGATGCAGAAAACATAATTGAGCTGGAAGATCTTCACCAAAGGAGTCTTGAGGCTATTCCTATGTGTCTGCAGCTCCTAAAGGAAAGGAAAAAACAACATAATGAAACTGAGCCGCAAATTGCTTCACAATTATTTTTACCACCTAATTTGGCGCACGAGGCTGGAGGCTTGCTCTTTGCATACCACACTCCTGCTGCAAACTCAGGAAGAGCCCGAAAGGCCACGGAACAGACGAGATATTCATTATCATCTCTTTCATGTTGCAGCTGCGACAGAGGCCCTGGAGAATTTGCCCAGCATGATATTTGCAAATGCCTGCTTGCCTCTTTATTAACTTAACTTGAGAACGGCTGCTGAGGATGACGTTCCTCCTCCTGCCCTACTCCCATCCAGCCAGCACAGCCCTACCACCTGGGAAGAGCAATCTGGACCAACTTCCATGGGAGTGTCTGCTCAGTCTCTCTCCTGATGGCACACTTGGGAACGTGGAGCAATGATCCCACCACAGCTCATGCTGGAGTCACTCACGCTCAACAAGCCAGAGGGTCTGGGTGCTGCAGGAGGTACAGATTTTTGCAGTGAATTATGGTGCTCCTTGATAAGACAGGGAAGTTACAGTAAAACCACCAACTCCACAATGAAAGGGCTTTTATACGCTCTGCTGCAGCGGTGGTTATAGCTGCCAGCTTCGCACAATTCACTTTCAAGCACAAGAGCAGCACAAACTGGTTTAAGACGACTTCTGAATGATGAATGCTGACTTGAAAGGTTTCCAGTATGACATAATTACTCTGCATTAATGTGCAATACACAATGGTCTATATGTATCTCAATGGGAATCTCAGTGGGACTTCATGGGCTCTGTTCCAAGTAACCTCTGCCGGGAGTCACGCTCAGAGTTCGACAGGCTGACGTACAAATAGATCCCATATTCATTCCTGAATTATTCCTGTGCAGAATCAGACTCGAGAGATCCAGGGCTGTATGCACTGGTGTGTGGCTGCACACAGCTGTACTCAGCGGTAGTGCATAGAGCCCAGGTTATTTTCTCTCCTTGACCTGATGTGTTTTCCTTGGGCTAATGTATGCACACCTTAATCTTTAGTTGCTCAGAGACAGACAGCTCTAATGAACTCCCTGCACCTTCAAAGATAAGTGAGATTAGGGGGAGGAGACTCAACCACTTGTCCTGAGCAAAGGCTAAATTGAATGAAGAATTCATTCACTTATTCCCAGTTAACCAGCACGTGCTTTTAGATTTCACCTAACCCTCAAAGTGAGCTGTAATCCTCTATACTGATTGTCCTTCTACTGAAAGAGCAGATTTAGATTGGATATTAGGAAGAAATTCTTGACTGTGAGGGTGGCAAGGCACTGGCACAGGTTGTCCAGAGAAGCTATGAATGTCCCATCCCTGGAGGGGTTCAAGGGCAGGCTGGATGGAGCAAAAGCTGATCAGGATGGGATCCTGACTAGATTTTGAATATCTCAACATCTGGCTTGTTTTACCACTGCCAGAGCCCAGGGGATTTTGGTGATGAGCAGAGGATAAATGCATTCAGGAAAAAAACCCCACTTACTAATCAGTTCTTCGTCCTGGGCTAAAACTTCCTTCCAAAGCTCAGAGCTGTTTGAAGCAGGGATTTTCCCCTGGGCTCATTTCCAGTCAGCATGATAGCTGTACTGGTTTTGTCCCACTGTGCTGCTCTGAGCCCTGGAGCCATGGCAGACTCCTGCAGCTCTCCTTGTGGGAAAGAGCCAGTGGGACACTGGGCAAAGAAAAGCATCCCTCACCACAGCCAGCAAGTCCTCGTCCCAGTGCCAAGGTCTCCAGCCCATGGGATGGAGGGGGAATATTTAATTGACAGTATGGGTGATTCCACTTCCCTAGTTTGGTTTTGCACTGCCGAATGCCTGCGGTGGAGGCAAAGGCAGCTGTGAAGGGGCTGTTGAAAGGACTTGGAGGAGTAAAAACAGCGGTGCGGGGAAGTGCACTGCAGATAGGCAGCTTCAAAGGCACGGAGATAACAATGGCTGGACACATCCCAGGTGGGGAGAGTTACTCTTCACAGAGCTGAGCTTGGGATCAAAGTAGATCTCAAACCTCCAAGACCCTGGAAGGCAGAGCAGGTTTGGGCGGTGGGTGGTGGCAAAAAGAGTTGGAGAGTGAAGGAGGATTCCCTTTGACATAGTCAGGGCAAGCTGTGAGCAGATGAGTTCGTTATTAACCGCAGGCAGTTAGCTGCCTGATACACAGCAAGAGAAGGTGAAGTTTGTGCAGAAGGAGTAGGAGCCATTTTTACCTCAGGAAACAAGGTTTATATGAGGATACAGCCTGCTGGTTCCTCTCCACCCTCGAACTTTTGAACCAGCTTGCCAATTTTAACCACATTCAAAAGAGGGGCAGATGCCTCCCAGATAACGCTCCCACTGATTTGTTTCTCCCTTAACAGACAAAGAGAAACTCATCACCTGCACAAAAAGGAGGGAAACCCAACCAAGCACCCCTGAAAGAGGAGGAATGTCTATCTGTTCCCATTAGCACCTGGATGGCTGGCAGATCACCTCGCCGTAATCTCCCACCCAGCCAGGACACAGAGGGGAAAAGAATTATGACCTAAAGTGGTTTCTGAGTCATTTTTCATCAGTTTATGCCCTAGGCTTTAATGCAAAATCTTTTCACAGGCTCAAAACGTACTAAATTCACAGGAGGGTTAAGGCGGGGGGGGGTTGGTACCCTAAGCTTGTGACTGGGTGAGGAATGGTGCCTGGGAGGGGAAAGTTCTGAATCAAGCACTTAGAGAGACCTCGAGGATGATTCACCCCATACTGAAATAGCAAACCATGTGAAACAAATAAATGAAATGGAATAAGGAACGGATGAAGCTAAACTATTTGGCTCCTGCAGCAGCCCTAGTACAGAAGGAACAGGGACTTGAGACCTCTTGCAGAGCAAAAGGATGTTCTGGCAATTAGGATGTTCACTTGGAGTTTAAGACATCCAAGAGCAGCCTCTCTGACATGGATTTCCTAAGTGGCCTCATGCAGGTTATCTGCCCTCTGCCAACTTCCCACCTGTTGAGCTTCCCCATGCCAAAATCATGAATAAATCACTGCAGCCCTTTCTGATCTCATCGTATTTGAGGTCTGTGGGTTTGTTTCTGTTAAGACAGCGACACTGTCAGTGCAGGTAGGTACATTGATACAGTTGTAGTTTTATTGAAAACATGCATTTGTAACCCCAAGACTGACTCATAATCTCTTTGCCCAGAAATATTATCCTCTTCCAGCCATCTTAAAACCCACAGGACTCTTCCCTGGGCTTTTTTTTCCTGGAGCTGTGGGGCCAATGCACTTTCATCTGCGTCCCTGGCTTCCTGATGGGTCTCTATATCTGCTTTCAGGGGTTTGTTTTAATTACTCCTTCCTTATCAACCCAGTCCCTAAAGGTCATATGTAGCCATGCCGTCACCAGAAATCTGTTTAAACAAACAACACCTGGTGAAAGCCCTTCTGACAAGGCACATTACACATGGAGAGAGGTCAGGACCATCTCAAATACTCTGCTCCCTTGGGGAACACTTAATCTTTCCAGGCCAGGTTTATAGGAAGCAAATGATATAATTTGAAAAAGCTCATTATTTCAAAAGTTCATTTCTGAAAATGTTTTTTTGGGGTTTTTTTTCAGGAACAAGCGCTTCCTCAGGCTTGAAATACTAGCTTTCCAAACCACAACAGCTAAGCACTTCTTGATTTTTATACTGGCAGGGTGATGAGCCAGGAAGGAAAGAGCTCTTCTGTGGCTAAGAGCTTGTCTTCCTTTTCTCAGAGACAGTTTTCTTGGGGTTCAGCCCAGTTTCTAATTCCTGGGTGGTGCTGAGAGCCCCACTGGGGATATGTGAAAATGCAGTTGGGGCTTGTTTAACTGCATTTGCAGAGGACAGGTCTCCTTTCTAGACCCCATCTGTCCCCAGACGCCTGAGGACCCCATTAATGCAGTGGGGTTGTTTGCACAGACCAGCAGGAAGCCCGCTTTGGCCAGTGAGAGGAAATATTACCAGTCTCTAAGGACCTTTGCAGTGTGGTTTCTGGCCTGTCTCCGCTCTGCTTTTCAGTTTAAAGTGCTGTCCTTTGGCACTTGCTTTCCATCCTCTCTCCAAGCACCACATCCAGTGTAGGATCTGTTGCTCAGTTTGGATGGTCGGGATGGATGGAGACGAGAGATCTCTGAAGTCAGGTCTTAGAGCATGAGGTTTATTGATAAGGGCTTGGGTACAGGGGACCTGCTTGGAGCTACCAGCCACAACTAGAAGCAGGCCAGAAAAGCAGGAAGCAAGAGAGAGCAAGAGAGAGAGATAGAGTAAAGAAGAAGAAGTGTGCAGTTCTCGTTTACAATACAATAAAATCATCTTCTGTGCTGAATATTCTAATTTTCATTAACCAATCTAGTACAAGATACAAATCCTATAGCATTTACATACAGCCTATAAGAATCATTGCATTACCATACTGCGTTACATTTTAAACTCTAAAACTACTTTTTGGACCCTTCTGCCAAGCTGGCAGGGTCTGCTCTGACCCTTGGGCCTGTCTGCTAGCAGAAGGTATTGTTTAATCAAAAGGGGATTACCTTCAGTGGCCACACCATTGTTTTCCAGTTGTTCAGTAACTAAGGCCTGGTATCTCAAAGCATGCTTTCGTTTCAATCTCGCTTATAGTTTCCATATTCTCAGCATCTTTTGCCAGGCAATCATATTTATAAGGCTTTCCTGTTCCATCTTCCCCAACAATCCAGCACTTGCAGATGTGCCAACAACCCCCTCAGCATCTCAGTGATGGTCCCCCAACCCCGTTCAATCCCTCTGGGTTCAAAGGACAGCAGTGGGACGGCATGCACACGTGATTTATAATGACACTGCTTAGAATAATGCAACCTACTGGCAGTGCCACTTTTACCAGCTCCGAGGCCAGGAAAAAGAACAAATGTGTCTGTTCTCCACTTTGTTTGTGGAGAAGGCTGTGTAAGCTTGACACAGGTGAAGCCTGGCCAAGTCTTGCAGCTCTTTTCCAAAGCCCAAAGGACTATCACCTTTGGGTCTCCAAACGTCATGTCCTAGCTCCTCTGTAACCTTCACCCTGCTACCAAAACTGCACCCTCCAGACTGACTCATTTTGATAGGATTATCCCTGGAAGTGTTTCAGGCCAGACTGGATGGGGCCCTGAGCAAGCTGGTCTAGTGGAAGGTATCCCTGCCCGTGTCTGGGGGTTGGAATTGGATGGGCTTTAAGGTACCTTGAACCTAAACCATTCTGTGATTCTGTGATTATCAGAGATATGTTTCTGGATGCAGGAAAATTCAAAAGTGGGACAGTGGACTGAAAGTCCTCGACCTTGAGTGGTCACAGCCTCGAGACTGCCTGAGTTCAAGAAAAATTTGGACAACACTCTCAAGCACATGGTGTGATTCTTGATGCTGTCAGGTGCAGATCCAGGAGCTGGACTCAATGAACTTTGTGGGTCCCTTTCAACTCAGGATGTTCTGTGATTCTATGAGATCCAGGTCCAGGTTCACCTGAGAAATTTGCCCGAGGCAGTGTGGTGAAGGTGAGCAGGGAAACAGCACATTTGGCCAGGGAGGGCTTGCTCAGCTGGCACATGTTGTCCCAGGTGCTGTCCTGCTGGAGCTGCTCTCAGGAGTTAAAGGCAGCAGGATCTCCACTTTATTTTAAATTCTGACAATACAACCAAACTTTTTGTCAGCTCTCCAAAGACTTGTCTTCACTAGTGGAAAACAGTTCTATTTCTTTTTACTGGAAGGTAAGTAATGGCCAGCAGCTCTCTTGAGGTAAACAACACAGCCAAGACAGAGGACTTGGATTTTACTGTGGGTAAACTCACCAAGGTCAATGCTGTGATCTCGCTTGAAGTTGACCTCTGCAAATTTATCTCACAGGGTGCAGTTTTACTGCCTTGTTTGTGTTTTTACCTCG
Organism: Ifrita kowaldi; assembly: GCA_013398055.1. Lineage (NCBI taxonomy): Eukaryota > Metazoa > Chordata > Aves > Passeriformes > Cinclosomatidae > Ifrita > Ifrita kowaldi. The sequence goes on from VZRS01009808.1 coordinate 32,626, forward strand.
GGATATTGGATGAGCACTTGTTCCCCTGGGGCTGGGAAAGAAAAAAAAAAAAATTAAAAAAATTCAGTAGTAAAGACAAGACCAAACAATCCTCTTCAAGGGGAAAATATTTCTACAGGGGCTAAAACAGCTGTTCTTTGTATAAAGTCGACTGACACAGATGTATATGCTTTCCCCACTGGCAGAAAACAGTGTAAACCAAGGAGACAAGCCTGCACCCTCTAGAAAACATGATCACCAGACAAAAATTATCACTAGGAAAGTGTGTTCAGCTTATATAAATCTACCAGCTCCTTCACAGCAAAACTATGGAGGAAGAAACACAGTGCCAGCGAGTTAACAGCACTTTTACAGGAAATACTCTAGTCCTGGTAAAAGCCCAAATACAAAAACACAGCCCTGGATTTAGGGCCAATAAAATTAATGTGAAATTGGGAAAAAACAAAGCTCTTGCTGTTTTTTGCTTTGTTATGAGTAATTACACAATAATAGTTATTTTTTTTAATAAGAAGCCTGTCTCCAACACAAGACTGCTTAAAATCATTTAAACATTGTGTCTTAAAAGCACACACGGGGTTGAAAGTGAATTAAATCACATTTTGCCCTCTGCCATGCACATGGAAATACCAAATGATACAGCTGAAACCAGGAAGCTGTTGGTTGCTTTCCAAAGCAGTTGGGGAGACTTTGGCCCACCAATAATTTAAGACTGAATCCGAAAGGGAATGTGGATGTCCTGTCTGTGCCCTGGGTATTTGAAACACAAGTGGAGAGTTCTGGAAGAGGTTGTAGGGATTTTCTCTACTATCATCAATTACACTGCTCCTTCCAAAAAAAAAGATTAAACAAACAAAAAGTTTAGATAATAGTGTCTTTAACCTAATGACTCTTGAATTTTCATCAAGAGATTTCCAAGTTTAAATAATATACTCATTTGACCCGAGCAAAAAAAGTAAAAGTTAAGGAGAGTGCAGAACTCTCAGCATAGTTTTCCCTTTCTTTGCCCTTTCTTGTATAATAAAACCACTCTTAATCACAGACATTTTCAAGTAACAGAGCAGTAAAAACACTGCCTGTATCTCTGATGTAGGTGGGGCAGGAAGTTATATTATCTTCAGCTAATATAAATGAGCATAAAATATAAATGAGCATAAAATAACAGCAATCTCTGTGTATTTACATAGCTGCATATCTACCCTCTCACCATCCATGCCCTCGTCCTTCTGGAAAATCCCCTTGGGCTCAGAATGTTCATCATCAAGACACAGGGATGGCACAAGCCCATTATTTAGGTTGTGTGTCATGTGAGGAATGAGGATACTTTCTTTAATAGGGCATTTGCTGGCTGTTTGCTGAAGAAATTGTCTCTTGCTGGAGGTCATTTTCAGCTGTGAGAATGGCTTTAAGAAGACTCTTTAGTGCAACCAGAGTAACGTCAGGAAGGTCTGAAAAAATCGTTTTCCAAAGGTTTTTTTGCTTTTTTTTTTTTTACAGAGGAAGTTGCTTTAACCTAGATATCTACTCAGAAAATATATTTTCTGTTCCTAGGTTATTTGACTTTAGGAGAACAATAAATTCACAAGAGTTCTTAAAAAGATCAGTCATGCCTCTTTGTTTTAATGGCATATTTTGAAGTTTTGCCTCCAGAATATTGATAAGAATCAAAGTAACTTTTGATATATGGCGTTAGATATGCTCCAGGAATAAGATCCCTCTCAAGTTAGACTGTCTGCAGACAACTCAGACCACCCACTTTCAGCTTAAACACAGCCTGTTCAAAGTCTGCAGCGATTCAGATCAGAGCAGTAGCTGTCGGCTCAAACTGTGAGATCTTGGCATTCATCAGACATGTCCAGCACACATCTGATAACACAGCTTAAACTGCCCAGGGCCATTGGAAGGCAGGTGAGGGAGAGCTAGAAAATATCAAAGTTTGAAACAGCCCGATCTTCGACTCAGCACAGTACACATTTTGAATTTCACACGCATTCCACAAAATTCCCTAAGTCCCAGAAGCTTTAATCCAGTCGCTTTGCAACATATGTGTGTTTTATTTAAAAATAAATTATTCAGTATTACTTTTCCTTTCTTGTATCCAGCTGGCAACATTTTCAGTTAGTTCTACAGGAGCCAACATAACCTCCTATTAGCTATGGTATTGTCCATTTGTCTACAACCAATTTCCTGCAAAGCCTTTGGACAAGTTGCTCAGTCAACTTTTCAGGCAGTTAACCCAATGCTCCAGGGACTTCACAGTGACACTTTTCCCACAGAAGCTGTGGCTGCCCCATGCCTGGAAGTGTCCAAGGCCAGGCTGGAGGGGGCTTGGAGCAACCTGGGCTAGTGGAAGGTGTCCCTGCCCATGGCAGGGGATGGAATGAGATGGTTTTAAAGGTCCCTTGCAACCCAAACCTTTCTCTGATTCTATGGTTCTGTGAAACATCAGCATCGAGGTTGGTAACTCCTGACAAGGAGAACTGTGAAATGTTTGATCAGGAATAGAGAATTAGCCAGAAATCCTTGCTGAACAGATGTATAAGACCATGATTGGCTTCCACCTTGAATATTGTGTTTCTTTGCCTTTCACCGTCTCAGCGAGATGAACCAGATATGGCACAGAGGAGGGTGACCCATTTCCAGGGGTACAGAGCTGCTCAGCACCAGGAGACTGAGACACCCCAGAAAAGGAGAAAAGGGAGAAACCGAAGATGATGAATGACCCAAAGGAGGTGAATTAGGAGATTTTACTCTGTACCCCACATATTACAAAAACTGAGGGTCAGCCTGTGAAATTATCAGTGGCAGATAAATACAGCAGCAACAAATGGCCACAAATTTTAAAAAAAAATATATATAGTTGCTTTATCACACTTCGTGTGTTTAAATGTGGTGCTCCTCACCCTGAGGCACAGCAATGGCTGGAAGTTTCCTTTGCTTAAGCAATTTTAAGCCATATCTTTAAGGAAAAAAGACCTTCAGAGTCTTTTACAAAGATACCAACGTTGACCTGTGAACTCTCTGCATTGCAGCACAGTGGAGGAGTCTATCAGAGAATTATCACTATAGGCAAGTTTTGTCCTGCTGCTTTTCCCCAGGCATCTGCTGCTGGCTATGGTTGAAGGTAAATCAAAGTGCACTTTTTTACAGCTCTGTGTACTTTTCATCCAGCACAGTACAGCTGCTACACCTGCAGCTGGGACTTGCACCTCCCCAGGTAAGAGATCCTTTCTGCACCCACTGTGATCCATAACTTTTACTTTTTTGGCTGATCACGGAGCTTTTCCTGTCCTGCAGAAGATCACCATTGAGCTGGAAAGACTTTTGCCACACAGGTTCGCCTTGTTGCCTGTACAGGGATTTTCTGCAAGGAAGCAGCACGGGAAGCTGGAGGTGGTTTTACCATTAGCACATTTGTGATGTTTGAGAAAGGCAGGGCGAGATCTCAGATGATTTAGGCATGACTGACACGATGTGAGTGTTTGAATTGATGCAGATATGTGCAGACAAGGCTGGTGGTGTGTCACTGGGAGGAGAAGGTGTGCTGGGGGACTGAACAGAGACTGTGATGTACATGACAGCACAGCAGCAGGGACAGGTGATGGGCTTTGTATTGCCACTTCAGGAGATGCCAGAAATCCTTCTGAAGCCATGAGCAGCTATGTGTGGCCTTGGGTAAGAGCATTCTTCCTCCAAGGAAAGGCCATGGAGGTGTCCAGAGCTGGACCTTTTGTCCTAAGCCAGACAGAGCCAGCAAGGCCAATCTTCCCACCTCATACTACTGTCTCTACACACCCTCCAGGAGTCCAGGACGTTGCTGGGGTGTCTGTGGAAGAGTGGAAACAAATGGCTATTCCACAGTTCCCTACTCAGGTCCTGCCATGTGGACTTTTCCAGTTTTCCAAGCAATGACTCTTCTGCTCTGTAGCCTGCCCCAACTTCCCTTGCTCAGTAGGAACAATAACCACCATGGGCCACAATGGGGTGGACCTGGATGACATGTTCTGTCAGACAAGATTATTTTCCACTACCTAGCAGGAGACAACATTATTCTGCAAAAACTGGTGCCTTCTGACAGCCAGAATCGTGATCTATCCTGATGTTTGCCTTGCAATGCTTGACACGGTCAAGTGCAGGCTGGCCAGCAGCCTGGTGCCTGTTCAGCCTCTGCCCCTTCCAGAGCCCCCTGAGCAGGGAGGACAGAGGCTGGAGGATTGTTTCCTCCAAACATCTTTGTTTGAGAGTCACCGCGCATGCCCGCAGCTCGCATGATGAGAAACTCTTGTGCCTGTGTGTAGCAATATGTATTTAAATCCTGATGGTGTGCACTAGCCAAACTCTCACTCCAGACCAGGATTCTACACCTGAATCCAATTGGGACTACCTCAACCTAAAGTGCTCGTTAACCTCCTACAGACAGCTGTAGCTGCAGGGCGGGCACAAGCCCTATAAATTAAGCCCTGGGAGGAGCCAAGGTTGGGCTGGTTGTTCTTGGTTGCTGTGTGTTGCTGGAGCTCTGCTCTGAGAAATCATAATCCAAGACTCAGAGGACTGTGAGCTCTGGCACACCTGTGGGCCAAGCTGAGCTGAGATCGTGGAGATGAACGTATGGAAATGCTGCAGAGTGCAAAAGGGAGGGGAGGAGGGAAGCAGGAAGGAAAAATCTGAACTTCCTAACTCCTAGTGGGGAAAGCAAGAGGTTTAAGAAGGTGGTATTGTGAAGACAGGTAGAGAAAAGTCACCAGGACCAAAAGAATCCCTGCACAGGATGGGACGGAGCTGCAGTGGGCATGGGACAGTCTCTCCCTGCCACCATAACTTGCTTGAACACTCTGCCCATGACTGCAAGGCAAGGTTTGTTTGAGAAACAGTTTTTCCTCCCATTTCACGCCCTTGACTTTCACCCCAGGCCGTCTGCATCTCACATCCTGCCCGCCCAGGGCTCCTTTTTCACCCCAGCCTCTCCCCGCGTGCCACGAGGAGCCGCGTTCTGTCGGTAAATGTGAGGAGACACACGGCAGCGGGCGGTGATGAAATGGCTGTTTCAAGAGGCCAGAGGCAGCACTGAGAGTTATTGCAGGTCCAGCCCATTTATTTTCTGCAGCTTTACATATTTTCAATAGCTGCTCAGCCACATCCTTACCTATATAACACAGGGCTGCTTTGAGCAGTGCTCACGGGAGGGAGGGGTTGCAAATCAAATGTTTCTGAGGGAGATCTCTTTGCTCCAGGGTAGCCTGGCTTTCACTTAATTTAACAAGTTTTCTAAGAGGGTTTCCAGCTGTGCATGGAAGGAGCTGCAGGACTGATCAGAGCTGGAGGGCTACAGGCTGCCACCGGTAGCTGAGGACATCACCAGGAAAAGTAGGGACTGTGGAACTATGAATGCTCCTGGAGAAGAAAGGCCTCCACAAGGTCCTGCCCCAAATTTTCCTGTGTCTGACTCATGAGACCATCCAGGATGCTTCATACCTGTTTTATGTCAGTTCTTACAGCTGTTCATGAGCATGAGCAGGAGTCTCAGCCAGTTGAATCATAGTGAATGTCTCTTTTTTCCAGAGAAGAAATCTTTCTGGCCCTCTACACTCTGGAGGAAAAAAACACAAAACTACAAACTCACTACCATAGGAACAGGATTCAGCTGCACTCGAGAGTGTAGAGAAGATGGCCATAAATAAAAAAATAAATAATATATATATATATAAATTTGTAATATATTACACTAAGCATTTGATCTTTTGGCCCCAGCAAATCAGGTTTTGGGAGTTACTCTATATATGCACCAATAGTCCTAGCCTGAATATTGGCTAGAATTAAAAAGTGACCAGCAACAATGTGGGGGGACCTCAGGGTATGAGCAGGAGTCCCTCAAGCTGTGTCAGCTCCAGTGGTGACTCCTGGGCTGGGGAGGTTGCACAGAGGGATCTGCTGATGGCACAGCAGAATCCCCTCCCTGGAGCAGTCATTTTGCAGAAGCTCAAAGTCCACATAAGACTCAGAGCCCTCTCACACCCCACCTCCATCATGCCAACATCTCCTCCACTCTTCAACTTTTTGTTCTCCCCAGTACAGAGCAAAAGTGATCATTGCTGGAGGACATAATAGCTGGTTTTACAGAAAAGGCCACTGAAGAAAACACCCCTGCAGTGGATTTTGAGGGCAGTGCTGAAATGGCAGAAAGATCCAGCATCAAGCTGAAGCAAACGATTAAATATGAAAATGGGATTTAAAAATGGTATTATTGATTTTACATAATGGAAAGCAGTTTCCATGTTCTGGTTAGAAAGAAAGAAATCCAAATTAGACAGCCCCTTATTAAAATCCTTCCACTCTATTTCTTGGTCTAGTGAAAATCCCAAGTGTGATTTTTTATTCTGCTGTCTTAAATGATTGTCTCCTTTTAATCATCAGCAAGAAAATTAACCTGCTGAACAAAGACACTTTCAGCATTTTCATATTCAGTCGCATAATAAAAGACAAACTTATGCTAAAACATCAAAATTGCTGCAAAACCAAAGGAGAGACAAAGACATTCCACAGGGAAAGAAAAAAAAGCTGTGTCCCTGAAGTGCAGCAATGCACTAAACTTCTCTGAATCCCCACCTGCACAGCCCTTCACTTGTCATGTCCCATCCCCACCTCAAGCAGGAGAGTTAATTTATCACTGCATCCCTTCATTACTTCGGTAGGCAAAAACACAGCAAAGCCCACGCCTATAAAAAACACGTGTAAGGGGGTAATTAAAGCAGGATAATTGACCAGCTTGAGGCTGCAGGAGGGAACAGAGTGCCAATCTGGTATTTTTATTAATAGGAGGCATCACCCAGCGCCCTGTAACAATGACGGCGGGGCTGGAATGGGGGCTGCGGGCAGAGGGAGGGTTGGGCGCACGGCGGCTGCGGAGCGTGAGCTGAATTCAGGTGCTCGCTGGGAGCATCAGCTCTTTAATCTGAAGGTCCCCGGAGAGGTGAGGTGGCTGGAGTTTAATCAGAGCCATCTATTTGTCCCCGAGTGAGAGGGCTCCTTTCCCCGCCGCGGCTGAGCAAGGTCATTGCGCGGTGCCGGCGGTGCCCGATCGCGGCGGCTCCGGCGGGTGCTCATTAGTATTCCCTGCACTACACCGGCTAAATTTGCCATTTCATTTAGAAGGCTCCCGTTTGCATTTTTCTTCCCTATCTCAGGCCTCATCAGAAGAAACAGGTGCTACCGGGTAAGATCCAATAAGCATTTATACATATTTGCAGCAAATACTGGACACGGCTTTTTTATTGCTTAATATCCTGAATATTCAGTGAGCGGCTCGTTCTTATGCATTACAAAAGGCAGAAAGGCTAATTTGGAACCGATGCTGTAAATATTTGCAGGGAATGAAGGATAAAAATCACAGCAGAAAGAAATCGTGCTATATGCCAGGATGGGAAAGAATGGCCCAGAGACATACAGGTTCATAGAGCCACAGAATACCCTGAGCTGGAAGGGACCCACAAGGATATTCCAGTCCAAGTCCTGACCAGAGCCAGCCTGGATCCAGTGCAGGGCCCATTTCAGGGCTGGGTTGCACCTCAAGATGCAAAGCACCACATCCTGCAGGGCTGCGTTAGACCCCTGGTAAATCCAATGCCTAACTCTTCACCAGAATTTATTCCAAATGCCTGATGAAAGAAGGCACTAATGAGTTAATGGATTTATGCACTGGTGGGTGCAGTGCTGTCCAGAGCAACTCTAAATAGGTATTTTCTTTCTGTTTCTCCAGGTTTCTTTCTGAACCATGGAACATCCATGTTTCCTTGAGGTCCCACTTCCATAAAACACCATTTGCAAATAATCCAGTGTCAGTGCAAAAATGTGCTTTAAGGGGTTGCTGAGTCCAGCAGATCAGCCCTGGATCTGCTCTGGATTATCCCAAACCCAACAGTTTGGCCCATTTTCCATCTTTTTTCTGCAACAGCTTCCAGGACAAACAGCCACCAGGCAGGAAGACTCCTGCCCAGGCTGGCACAAGCAGGGGGCACTCACTGAAACCTCTCTGCTCCACAAACTGAAGGCAGAGGCAGAGCTGTCACAGTGATTTACATTTCTGCAGTGCATGATCAAACTGCAAGTTCTTCCTTTTATTTATTTATTAATAATTCCAGAGGTGCTTTTTGCCAATATCTGTTTCTAGGTCTAATTCATTACAAACCCCACCCTGTGCCACTGAGGGTGTCAGCCATTTTTGCATTTAATTGCCTATTTCAATCATTAGTGTGTGCCCATGTTCTTATGGGAGGCTGTTAAAAGGTAAACTCTTAAATTTCCCAGGCTCTCGTAATAACACAGAAAATACCGTTTTTCACACCGGCTAGACTGGTGCCACAATTACACATTGACTGGCTTGGCTCTAACATTATATCCCTTCCTGGTATTTGAAATATTCAGTTAAAAAAAAGAAAAAAGTAAATAAATAAAAAATCTAGTCCCACCAGGAAACAGAGAGAAAGTCCCAGAGCCTCTGGGACTCCTTACAAAGAACTCCCTTATAATCCTTCCATGAAAAAAAAAAAAAAAGAAAGAAAATAAAGGAAACTCAGCTAATAATACTTTTCCACATAAATAATGTAGATTATAACTGGTCTTTGGAGAAGCCTGAGCATAACAGAGGTCTCTTTGTAAGGCCGAGCACGGATTACATGCTGCTGAGCCCTTTCATGATGATAGCTTTGCAAACTACAACATCTCAAGCACACTTAAAATTAATAAGCCAGGCTGCCTCCTCCTGGGCTTCACTATCCCAGATGTGTTTTGGGATGGATGTAACCCTGGCAGATGTCATGTACAAGGACCATGGGCCTTTCCCAGTGCCATTTCCAGGCTGCATGGGCTCAGGTCCCTGCTGGTGCTCGCCTCTGCCCTTGCACAATAATAAAGGGATTAACAGCATGTCTACCTGCAATGGCAGGAGACAGGATTTGGTGACCCCTGAGGTTGCCCCTGGTCCTATTCCTTAATGAAGCAGTGAGATAAGCCCTAATGCATACATACCTTTGGGAGAGGAGATTGCTATTGGAGCCTCTTGCGAGGGCTTTAATCCCAGAGGTGACTCTGCTGGGGCTGTGAGCAGCCCAGACAGCAAAGATCCCCCTTCCAAAAAAATCAGTATTCCCCTGTCCTCCCTCCCCTCTATATTACATGTGCAAGAATAACCTGGGGTATTTTCCCAGTTATTTTTCAATGGGAAGATATGGATGCAAAGTGGCACCTCAGCCCTGGTGGGAGCTGCAGCTGGGAGCAAAGCTGACCTGTGCAAACCTTTGCTGTTGCACCATCCAAGTTTATCACCCAGTTTTTGAGGTGCTGGGCACTCCACAGTCTCTTGTGTGAGGTAAACAGAGCCAGATTACTTTAGGAGGTCTGCACCTGGATCCTCTTCTAGCAGGAGCTGTTTTCCTGGTCTTTAAACCTATGATGCTCAGCTTTAAGTACCACTTTGAGAGATCTTGGTCCTCTTGGCTGACTCTACAATGAGGTGGCAAAGAGCATGCCTCTCTTAAACACAAAAAATTCCAAGAAAACCAAGTTTCCTATCATAAATGGGAAGCAGAATATCTAAATCAGAAGCTGGGGGCTGAAAGGCACCCAAGGGCTCAGGCTTGAGGGCTTGGCTTGCAGCTGTGTTTGGAACGGGAAAAAATGAAAATTCTCATGTCCTTTCTTTGCAAGAAATCCTTGGCAGAAATCATCAAAGTTTTCAGGCAGAGGCAGATCAGACACTTAGATGTGTGTTGAATTGATAGGTTATTGCTGTGAAGAAACTCCAAACCTAAAAGCTGAAAATAGCTCCCTTCTAAATGCGAGCACGAACCTTGAAATTAAGCACAATATTGCCTTGCTGCCACAAAAGAGCTCTATTTTCTGACAGCCAACATCCCAAATTAAACAGCTTCCACGTGTGTCAATAAAAGGCATTGGCTTCATTATTTGCAGTCCCCCAGTGATAATTTCTAGCCCCCTTTAGTAAATGTCATTACATTTCCAGACAGACATCTGCACCACGGGCAAATTGACTGATAAATGCTCCTTGCTGGAAAAACAATTCGGGAGGGATGGGAGGTTCCTCATGCTGTGGGCAGCTTTGTGAGGGCAGGAAGTGCAGGCAGCCTCTCCCAGAGCTGCATCCTCTGTGCCAGCGGGGAGAGGCCATCGGGTGTGCACGGGGCGCTGGGTGAAACTGAGCTGGTGGGTAAAACAACCTGCTCCAAAGACACCAGAAGGGAGAGAATCCAGGTTTTTCTGTCCCAGTTCTCCTCCTGTTCACTCTGGGTTTTCTACCACTCTTCTCCAAGTGGTTTTCAGGTCCTTTCCTCACTGTCCTTAGACATATCTAGCTTGCTAGACATAACTCTAGACATAACTCGTCCTTTTGTATTCCTCACCAAAGTGAAGGTTATCAGCAGGTAACTGGAAATTGTGGGTTATTTGTTACCAGCATGATACAGCTCTGAGCACACCTGGGGCATGCTCTTCTTCTCTTGAGGAAACCAACAGTCCCACCTACAGCTTGTGGCTCTTCTGGTGGGTCCCAGGACAGGATCTGCAGCTCTGGTGAACACCAGAAACAAGACAATGCACAGAGGGACATGCTGGATTCACCCATGTCAGAAATGACATGTCCCTTTTTCCTGCCTATGCTCTGGCTCATGACTTCATTCTTACACAGCATTGTGCAGCATCTCCCAAATAAAAGCTGCTGAACAGGAGAGAAGGAGTTTATAATTTTGGTCCAGGACAGCTGGCAAGTCTTTCACCTTATATTAAAAACTCATATTGTGTTTAGCAAACCCTCACTTGGGCCTCCTTTCCCTTCTAGCTATCCCACACTCAGTAGAGCTACCTGAACAGTGAGCAAGAAAGAGAATTTAGTTCATTCCCCAAAAGAAAAATCTTGATTAAAAAACCCTCTTGCCAAGTTGATTGGAGTTGCTAATTGATGAGCAGAGCCACTGTTAGCCCAGGTACTTGGCAGTGGCAGCAGACCATTCCTGATTCCTGCTGTCGCTGCCACATGGGAAAAGACACAAGGAAAGCAGTGGGGCTGACTCTGTCCCCACTCTCTGCACTGGCCCAGGACTGATTCCAAATTCCACTTGCATAACTAACAGCTAAAGCAGGCCCAACATTTTCTGTAGCAAAACTGTCTTTGTGTTGAAAAATTACCCACTAAACTCTGCTTTCCAGTAAATGCCAGACTGCTTTTTGCTCACCCCACCGCTACAGTTTTTCTTAGTTTATTATTTATGTCTTCTCTCACAATTTCCTACCTGCACCATCTCTATCAATGTCCATGAAATAAAAATCAATAGCAGCTGGTCGAACAGCACAGCAGCAGCTCTGGTGTCAGATCCCAGCCAGGAACCAGTGGATCATCCTGCTGAGAAAGCAGGATCATTTTGTACGTGTGTGGTGGTTAATTCCTCTGCAGACCAGGACATTCTGCGGGGTTGATGCATGGGAAGTGTGGAGCAATTGATATTTAGGGATATGGGCAGCTGGTCACACACCTGAGAGACTGCAGGGAGCATCATATCTTGCTGGTCCTCACTGTCCCTTATCCCTGATGCACCTCTGGTTCATCCCTTCCCAGCACAGACCTGTTTTTCCAAACTGCCATCTACAGGGATTTCTACATGCGAAATACAGGTGTCTCACTGTCCTCCTTACAAGTTCTTCCTCAGCTCTAGCACTTTGATTCAGCCCGTGTTGGATCCTATGGATTAGTCCCCCATGGCATGGGGAGGCTGGGTCTTGAGGGTACATGGCTAAACCTGCACGAAATTCCAGTTCAACTTTGCAGAAGTATTTATGCCCTCACGTGGTTCAAAAAAAAAAATGTATATCCCACTTGGAATGAGCGATCCTACGTCTTTGAAAGCAACGGCAATTGGAGATGTATGTCTTGCAAAGAGTGAGAAAGAGCAGAGCATGAATTTGGCCACTATTCCTAGCAGAGAAACTGGAGAAGGTATTTGGTACCTCTGGCGTTCCCAATGCAGTATCCAACTCAGTCAGCAACATCCTGTTGCAATAGGACAAGAGGTAATGGTTTTAAACTAAAAGACGGTCATGTTAGATTAGATATAAGGAAGAAGGTTTTTTTACTATGAGGATGGTGAGGCACAAGTTGTCCAGAGAAGCTGTGGATGTGAATTCCTGGAAGTATTCAAGGCCAGGTTGGAAGGGGCTCTGAACAACCTGGTTTAGTGGAAGGGGGGATGGGGTCCAGAGGGTCTTGTCTTGGGGTGACTCCATCATGTATATCCCCTATCACGGCTTTATGCCAAACAATTGATTTTGTGCCTTTTCTGTGCCTTTAAACTGAGCTTGAGAGGGAAGAAAAAAAGGGACTAAGCAAACTTTTCAAAGCAGTGTCTCAAGGACACAGAGATTCACTCCTCTGGGTGCTCAGGCTGCGGTAGCACAGCGGGGGAGCATCCTGCGTGCTTCTTCAGCCAGTTTTTTCTTTCCCCTCTCCCTGGCGTGAAACAGAAAGCTGAACTTTGTTTCCTGGGACTTTTTTTTCCCCCCCTTCTTCTCTTCTGGACTGTCTCAACAACATCAGAACACATCGGGAGAATTCTCCCCGAGGCCCGGGGGGGTGGGCCCTCGACAGCCCAGCTCTGAGGAGGAGACAGACCACACCTACAGAAGGACTCTGAAATCTTCCCAGGTTTCTCTCTGCAGCGAGAGATTTCATTATTTAGCATTATTATCCTTTTCCTGTGTGTTTGTTAAATAAATAGTTTTTAGCTCTTTCACTTTCCTTCAAGGAAAATTTCCTTTTTTCCCGAACCTGGTGGGGGGAAGGGTGGTTGTAACCTGGTTTTCTCTTAGAAGATATATTGCTAGATTTTGGCCACACCGACACAGTCTCTAAGATCCCTTCCAGCCCAAAATGTCGTAGGATTCTATGATCAGTCCCGAGAGACCCCAAATGACTCAGGAGCCACAGTCAGTGCCAAGCAGGAGGATACATTAATCACATTAATCCCAGCAAAACACAAATGAGGCCATGGAACCACTAAAGAAACCTACACCACAACAAATTCTCTTTTAAGTTACACTTTTTCCTTTCCCACCGGTTTCATCTCTGTGTGTGCTGTTTTGCCTCATTCCCTGTGGCACCAGCCTTATTTTCATCAGGAAAGAGCACAGCCCAGCTCAGACAGAGAGCAGCTTTGCTGAAACCTGGCACCTCCTGTGTCAGTGGCAATTATTGCTAAGCACCTTGGGTTGCTCTGGGAACACTGTGGAAGTAATGTGACTTCTCATGGCTGCCAGGTTTTCCCCATGTTCTCACCTTGAGAGCTCAACCCCAGGAGATGGCAGCTCGCTCTGTTTGATGGTGCAAATGGACTGGAGGGCACCAAACCTGGGCAGGCACCAGTGAAAGAGACATAGAGGTGGAAGGAGGGGGAGTGTGAGTGACTGGAAGTGCCCCATCCCCAGCTGCACTGCTCCCCACAAGCCTTTACACCAGCCCAGAGGCACCTGGAGCTCCCTGGGACAATGCCACAAGACTGCTGTGGAGAAAGGAAGGGCAAAATGGAAAATAGAAAGAACAGGAGACCTGAGATTGAACGAAATCATGCCAGAATCCAAATAGTTCCTGTATAACAGAAAGGATTATTTATATTCAAGGCAGCCCATGGCTCCTAAACTGCGTCCTTCCCTCTGAAGGATGTTGCACATGCACTGCGTTAATGATTTGAACTGATGATCTTAGAAGTCTTTTCCAGCCTTAATGATTTTATGTACCCTGCCTCCTGTGTATGGAGTTCTTTACACAGTTCACTCTGTGTTTTAGGGCTGGAAAGAAGTGGGGCAGCTTCAGGATTCTCTGCCAGGTCCTACCTCCAGGCCAGGAACCAAAGCCGCAGGTGTTGGGCCCAGGAAGGTTCCTGTGCAAATTCAAGAGCTCTGCAAACAAAGGGAAAAATTTCCTGCACTACCAAAGAGAAGCACTGGGATACAGCTGGGCCCAAGCTAGAGAGACTCCTCATGCTGAGGGCACATCCTTCCCCTAGCAGGGGTTTAGAGCACTGGTAATTGGTGTACCAGACCTTATCCTCCTTCTCCTCTCACTTACTGGCGGTGGAACACAGGACAGCCTGGACAAAACCTCAAATGCAAACCTGATGTGTTTGCCTGAAAACCATCCACCAGGGTTTAAAGTCAATGGCTTCACAGGCTGTATTCCTGCTGGGGTAGAACCTCCCTAGGGGGAGGAAAAGAAACCGACACCTCTGAAGAGGATAAGGGAAGTATCCAGAAAGAGCTATGCATGAGGTTTTCAGGAGACACATCCCTCTGTGGGGGATTTCACCCCCATGTGCTCCTGGTGCTGAAGCAAGGGTGCACAGGACTCCTAGGATGACTGTAAAAGCATCATCCCCTCTCTGCCTCTAACTCAGACCTAATCTAGCAACAGCGGACTCCAGATTTTACAACTTGTAAGGCATAGGCATGCCCACAAGAATTTTTTAAAATAGTGTAAAAAGCCTCATGTCTTATAAGGCAAATGTATAGTATAGTTGGGATCTGTTTCTCATTTTTTTGTGCAACACACTCTTGCACTTTGCTGTTCCAACCTTTAAAATAAACCTGTGCTATATTTGCAAGAATCTCTCTGCAATCACGAGAGAGAGAGAAGAAAAGGAATTCTTAAAACAAAAATTCACAACTTCCACAGAAATCACACCTTCCTAAACACTAGAGATTGGTGTGAGAGGCAGTTCTGCTGTTTGCAGGAGCAGAGACGGAAGTGGAAAATGCTGAAAACACGGTGTGGCTTCTGCTGTGCCATCTCCCAGCAAAGCACAAGACCAAGCTGCACTCAGAGCTGCCGGGCCAGTAAAGCTCAGGAATTACCCCAGGGCTTTTTAGGAGCCCTGTAAGTCCCTGCTGAGGTTTTGCCCTTGAGGGGAAAAGCCATCCTTTCCAGTGGCAGCACCTGACTGAGGCCTTGGTGTTCCCAAGCTCCTCAAGTCACACATCTGAAGAGGGGGTCCTTATTAATTAAGCCAACCTGGGCACCATCTCTTGTCCCTGTCCCTGGGAGGATGGGCCAGAGCTGTACAACTCCCTGAAAGGAGGTGGTAGCCAGGTGGGGGTCGGTCTCTTCTCCCAAGTAACAAGGGACAGGAGAAGAGGAAAGAGCTTCAAGTTGTGTCAGGGGAGGTTTAGATTGGATATTGGGAAGATTTTCTTAATGGAAATGGTGGGCAGGCACTGAAACAGGTTACCCAGGCAAGTGGTGGAATCACCCTCCCTGGAGGTGCTTAAAAGACATGTAGATGNTGGTAGCCAGGTGGGGGTCGGTCTCTTCTCCCAAGTAACAAGGGACAGGACAAGAGGAAAGAGCTTCAAGTTGTGTCAGGGGAGGTTTAGATTGGATATTGGGAAGATTTTCTTAATGGAAATGGTGGGCAGGCACTGAAACAGGTTACCCAGGCAAGTGGTGGAATCACCCTCCCTGGAGGTGCTTAAAAGACATGTAGATGTGGTATTTGGGGACATGGTTTAGTGGTGGACCTGGCAGAGCCGGGTTAATGGTTGGACTCTGAGATTTTAAAGGTCTTTTCCAACCTCGATTATACTATAATGCCATGAAATGTGAAAAAGGAGCTTTGGCTTCAGGGCCAACAGGACCAGGATTTCATCTCTCCAAGGACATAATTCTGTTTGACTTCTGAACTCTGAGCTAAAGCAGCCCCAGCAGAGATGTGTGGCCTGTGCTGGGGTGGGAGGAGGTTTGTGTGCAGACTCCAGCCAGTCTGCAGAACAACTCTTTGGAAAAACAGCCCATTACAAGCAGGTACTTTGTCTCAAACTCCCAGTTTGCTGTGCTCTATTGACCTCCTCAGTGCTGTAAGGCCAGGAGTTTTGACATCTTCTTTGCCCAGCAGAAACCCTGTGTTTAAACAAGCCAGAGAAAGCATCCTTCTTTTTCTTCCTTTTATCCTACAAATGGAGACTCTGCAAGCCAGTGGGAGCAGCTACCAGCGCTGCAGGGACTCTTGGTCTGTCTCCACCCTGTGGCAGTATTTCTGACTGGTGTACCCACTGGACACCCAAAATATGGGTCCAAGCATGGGCTGTCAGTCCTGGCTGGAGCTGAACATCACCTCAGTCATTAAGTTGCTTATAGAAACACAGGAAAAAACCCACTTTAAGACTAGGAATCCTCAAGGATCTGCTTCTTAGCTCAGTCTGCTCCTGGAATTATGTCAAGCTACCCGCAGCAAGGGGAGAGGGGACTGCAGCACCCCTTAACCTAGGGAGGTATTTATATGAATGTTTCCTTGTCTCTCTGCCCACCAGTTGGCTCTTGAGGGTTTTTTAAAAATGGCTTAAGCTGCAAAGAACCGTTTCCTCAACAGCTTTAACCTTTTCCATGCCAGCTGCCCTGAGCACCAACAGCAGCCTGCACCCTGCATCTAGCAGAAGGTGAAGGAGGTGTCAAACCAGCATGCGACGGGCACTAGTGCTGTCAATGAGCTCTCAGCCCCACTGATGATGAGAGGAGGAAGAAAACATACACTGAGGACAAAATCTGTCTTGTTAGGACAATTTTGTCAAGCCTTGAGGTGGGGATTTACTGCCTTGGTTGGACAAGCTGGATTGAAGCTTGAAACAGCTTTCCCTTGATGGCTTTGGGTTTTTTGGCTTCAGTCCCAGTTCCTGAGCTCCCAGTTTCCAGCTCCTCCAGACCTGGGGTAAGGTGTACAGGGGAAGTTCTTACTCCACTACATCACCCCAAATGTTTATGCCTGGAGCAAACTCAAGAGCACCTCCCTGACTCTCAGGCAGTGGAAGCCAATGTCGAGAGCAGGTCATGCTCAGCTGTGGATCAGAAAAGCCCTGGGAAGGCAGCAGGGTGGACCCACCTTAGGTGGGGACATAGCAGGGACCTTGCACAGCTGGTAAAGAAATCATAAATCAGGAAAAAAAATATAAATCACGCATGAATGCAGATCCTGCTGGCAATTATTCCCACTCTTGGCTCAACTACCACTGCTCTTCTTGCAGCTGCACACATGCAGTCGTTACTGAGCATTTTGGCTAAACTTATTTTGTCTTCTTTTAATGTCTGCCAGCTGAATCAAAGGTCTCCATGCAAGTAGTGTGCACCATGACACAATCCATGACACTTTCCTGGGGAGCTCTGAATCCCATAAAGCAATGAATTGATTACAGCATGGAAAACATACAAAATCCTCATCTTTCCTCTCTGGAAAAGAGACATGAGTGTGGTCCTCATGAAAAGCTCCATCTCATCCTTTCAGAGGAAGAGCACCACCCCTGAGCAGGAATAAGCTGAGTTATTGCTAATGTGATGAGCTGAGATCATAAATAAAACCTGCCTTCCCTCTAGGATAATTTTCTGACAGTGGTCTCTGAGCACACACCTTGCTCCTGCTTTCCTGATGCGAGATGTGCCATGCACAAGGCCACGGGTTTGCATGGTTCTAATCCCACACATCAGATGCAGCATGTCAGGGGGAAGGCGAGGAACGGAGGGCACAGCAAGGGGTTATTTTATGCCCCCAAAGTCCAAATGTGGAAGGTTGTAGCACACCACACCAACACGGCCACAGCCTTCAGAACACGGATCAGCCTAACTCAGGAGAAGATGACTATGGAAGGATCTAAGCTCAGGGAAACAGTTACTGATATTTCTCCATCTTCCAGCCCCTTTCAGCACAAGATTTTCCCAAGACAGATGTGGCTTCTGTGCACCTCTCTTGCATGAACTTCTTTAGTGTTTGCTGGAGCCCTCTTAAAATTTTTAGCACCTGTACCCACAGCTGATCAAGGCACTGTGGTTGTCCCAAAAGCACCAGCCTTACATGGGAAGGTGCACCTCCTTTTGTGTGTGCTGAGTTTCTACTCACTTTCTCCTGGTCTTTCTGGTGGAAAAAAAGGGTGAAAATCCAGTTCCAGACCTTCCTGGCAGTGCCAATATGTTTTCAACACTTAAGGGGCAGCCTGCATGGCACACACAGCAGCCATGAGGTTTATGATTCGAGCTCTGCCTTTTCCCAGTAAGTTTTCCAAAGTAGGTGTCGCAAGATGCCCATCTAACAAAGCTAGAAGACATAATTGTCCTGACACTGATAAACACATTTGTAACCCTAATCCTAATTGCTCTGTGACCTCTGTGATATTTATGTCATGGGAAGGCTTGCTGGTTTAGAGTTCCCTCGGGTAAAACCATGCCAAACTTCTGGTGAATTACTGTCAGCTCATGTTAAGGCTTTCCCAAAGGAACTTGTCCATTGCCAGCAATAAATCTCATATAATGGAAGAATTCAGTCAAAGTCTTGGTGTATCTACCCCTGAGAAACCATTTCAAACAGAAACCTCCAGAGTTGCCCAGGCAGGTTTGACACAAACCTTGGCCTTGACAGTCAAATTTCAGGAATAGCTGGTGACTGGCTAGAGGACATGAGGTTTTAGACACATGAAATTCCCTCCAGGTTGCAAATCATTAAAGCCAGAGCAAAATGAGTCCCTGCAGAGAGCTGCAGCACTCACTGCATGATGAGTGACCCTCCATCACTTTTTCCACACAAGCTGGCGTGAGCAGCAGGACACCCCAGAAGTGAGACTCTGACCTCACATGTGCTTGGCTCTGTAATGCTGTATCTGCAGAAAACAAGGAGTGATGAAGGAAAGAGGCAGTCCAGGAAGCTTTGTATACACATCAGGAATCATATATAAATAATTAGCTCTTTTTTTTCCCCAAGAGTCAGCTGCTGGAAACTGCAAGAGCATGCCAGAGAAATGTCTGGCATGGAAGTATTCCAGGCCAGGTTGGATGGGGCTTGGAGCAACCTGATCCAGTGGAAGTTGTCCCTGCCCAGGGTAGGGGTGTTGGAAAGAGATAGTCCTGAAAATCCCTTCCAAACCAAACCATTCCATGATTCTGTGATCCTACAAAAGTCTGTCTTTCTAATTTAGACCTGGTCCTAAGTAGAAGTTTGAGGGTCTCTAAATGGTCACAGGGTGCACTGTTCTCATGCTGCCATCACAAACCCCGCTGAGCAGAATTATCTTTATTCCCAGAGAGGAATGCACACTTGGTCTGTTCTTTTCTGACAAAATTCAGCTGTAGAAGCAAGGTGTTCTTGGAACCTTGACTGTAAAAGTGTTCTGGAAAGTGAGCTAACTAGGGGAACAAAGGGTGACCCTACAAATGCACTGAGATTTAAATATTACAGGATGATTACACAACCCTATAAGCTCCCAGTGAATAAAACAGTGTTACTTCTTAGGAGAGATCTGAGCCCATGGTTTTACACTTGAATTGTCCCAGACACAACAGCAAAGATTTAAAATGTAAATTAATGCATCTATCAAGCTTATCCAGCATTATCCTGATTAATGATAAGCATGTTCAAGAAGACTTTTACACCTAAAAGTTTTAACCAGCTCTTGTAAGAGAGCAGGAGGGAATCAAACATCTGCAGGTGGATACTGAGATGGTCCTGCAAGGATGTCTGTGCTAAGGGTTCACAGGTGTGATTCTCTTCGGTGTCTCTGTTGCATTCATTTTGTCTTGCACTGGTTTGTTGGGAGGGAATTAGTTTCTTCTTAGCTTTTTGCCTCCTTCTAAAACAGCACATTTCATCTCTGTGTCTCTCTTAGGAAATATCCTGCTGCTCACAGGGACTCTCTCTGGCCAGTATCCAAGTTACCTGGTGTCCTCCCTTTATCCCCTGCCTTCTCCTCTGTTTCCCAAGACTACAGACAGCCTGTTGCAAGGAAATGCTGTTCTTCCTGATTGCTTGGAGAGCAGCTAGTCTCAAGGTCACTTTTGTATATAAATTGCAGATATCATATTAGCACCACTATTCAGGCATTCAGAACCAATTCTAAACAGGAGAGCTCATCAATTCAGCTGTCTCATGGCTAGACCTTCACCATTATGCATGACTTCCTTTCCTAACTGATTACAGTACAGCAGATTCATTATTATTATTTTTAATTTGGTTATATACAACTTCATGGTGTCTTTTAATTGCCTTTTCTTTTTCCAACTGAACCGCTAAGGGATGTAAGCAAATTATATGGCTTAACAATTCTGCCTGCTGCAGACAGACTTGTGTGGCCAACACACCAAAGACACAGTGAAAACATTACCTTTTACTGGAAGTGTAAACTCAATAAACCCCCAGGAGAGCAATAAAAATGCAGTAGCCAGCAGATTTAACAAGGACATGCTCAGTGCACAGTGTAATCTTATTATGTGCTTAATGCCCAGTGGAATTACAGGAATTTGATTTAGCAACATCAGATTTCAGTTTCTCAAATTATACTGACTGCTTATAAATTAAGACTGCGATTTGGGATAATTGCTTTTCATTTGCATTGGCAAAGGCCATATATTATATTTATTCTTACTACACTGTTTGTATGTTTGAAGTGTCACAGAGCATTGCATTTGGGACTTAAACTGGGGTGATGGAGAGCTTTCCTTTGCATCAACGACACTCATGTTACTTCCCCGTTAAATCCGGGTAAATGTTCTACCCTGGTGATCTTTATATGCTTGAAAGGTCTATTTTATGGTTTCCCAAACCTGACTGAGCAGAGTGAAAGATGAGTGAGTTCTGGTGAAGGACTCTGTCTTCCTCTCCATCAGTCTGAGCTGTGACATATTCATTGGAAAGCCACTGACCTGCAGACGTGCAGTGAAGGAATGAGCACAACCGTGTCCTCCCAACCATACCAGCATCGTGCTTGGGAGCGTTTTCTCTTCACGTGACCATTTTTTGGGCTCTGCCACTGCAGGGTGTGAATGAAGTGGGGAGAATGAGGCAGTGAGTGATTAATCACCGCTGGGGAGGGGGGTGGTGATGTCAGCAGGGCCACCAGCAGACTGGCAGGTAATGCTTGCAGGGTCATGAAGTGTATCAGTGAATGGCTTTGAACTGCATGAGCACATCATGAGCACTTGAACTCTGGGACAAATCATTTCATCTCAAAAGAAATGAATGAAATAATTAAATATAATGGAATGAGCAAAAGGCACAGGAACAACTCTGGAAGAAGACAGGAAATACCTTTGCTGCTGATTTTGGCTTCCATGTCTAAGACATCTGTAAAATCTTAAACCACCATCTCTGTGCAAACTACAGTGTACAGTAGAATGAGTTGATTTACTGAAGATCGTTCAAACTGGCTCCCAAAGCGCCAGGTTATCAGCATATCCTGGTCTGGAAAACCTCTACTGCTCCAAAGTCATTAAAAGATTATAATGAGTTGATTAAAAAATTAACAAGGCAACAATTCAATTAAGCTTTGTACCACTGGGTGACAAATGTAGCTGCAATTGGTAAACACATCAACAAATTGCTGAGCACAATGCACATCTCTTTCCTTTCTACACAACACGTGAATCCAATGGCTCTCACCCAAGGATGAGGGGAATAAAGTGTCATTTAAGCATTTTGGGATGCCCATGGATATTCGGTGTGAAACACAAGTATCATCCTTTTTCTGACGACGTAGAACTGATCCATCAAGCCCTTTAGCCTGAGATTAGGTTTAGGTGGCAGATCAGCTGTAGGTAACTCAGAGACAGCTACAGAATTTGCCTGACTCCAGACTTATTTGGAAATTTAACTTATTCCTTAATAATACTGTGTAAAAAGACAACGAAGTCCTCTAGCATTTTCCTAGGCTTCAACTCATATTTGCTAAAGGAACAAAAAAATTAGAACACTATCCCAGCAGCTGCTGGTGCAAGGCTACAGCCCAGGGCTTTCCTGGATTTTAGGGAGCCTTTTCCCAGGGTGCATAAGATGCTAGGACACCATTTCTGCAGCTCTGAGATCCTCCAGGCACTGCAGGATACCTGTACTGGTGGTTAGCACTAGCCCAGTGCCATGACATGGTCCATGCTGGGATCAGCCCATGCCACCTCTCCACCTCAGAGGCTCCACAGAGGCAATTTCTCTGTCTGTACGGTCACCAAAAGGGTTCCCCAAGGCAGAGCAGAGCCCCAGCGTCCCCCTAAAGCCCTGGAGAACCTAACCAGGCATGTTCAGAGAAATACTGCACTGGAGCTGGTCTTTAAAAGCTCAGAAGGGTTCGCCCAAGATCAGCAAGAGAGGAAAAAAAAAAAAATGTCACATTTACCTCTCAGCGCTCCTGGCAGCTGAAAGCAGGGAGACACATTACAGCTCTTTTTTTCATTTCTCCAGCTCTGGCTCCCAGAAGGATTGTGTTCAGAGCTGTTTCTGGCAGCGTTTTGCGTGCACTTTTAATCTGCCCCATCTGCACTTGGGGAGATGCCGTTCAGCCGCCTTTTCCAACATCGCGCCTGGCAGATTTATGCGTGTCGGCTCCGCGCTGCCATGCTGCACTGTGCTGTTAACCTTCATTAAGATGTTTTAATAATTGAATAAACGATGTGCCAGACATGCAGTTTAACCTCAGAGTGTAACGAAACAGAGGACACGATATTAACTGCAGCCCTGGAAGAAATATCACCATAAATACCACTAAGTAGGTATCACACAAAAACACCTGCCCTTGACATTAAAAAACATGCTCAGCCACACTGAGAGGGGAATACAATACATGATACATTACATCTTATCTGCATCTCAATGCCATTAAATGAGCATGGTTAATGCTTTAATAATCTGCCAGGGAGCACTGTGGGCTCTACATCTGAGTTAACCCATAAAAGAGGAAACTCTCTCATCTGTTGCCTCGAGCAAGATGAAATACCATGGGCCTTCCTTGGCAAAGAGGGGGCTTTTTTGTGCAATGACATAGAGAGGGTTCAGGAGGAGTTCTGTCACTGGCGATACTTCAAAGAGTGACACCGAATTAGGGCAGGAGGACGAACTCACAGAGATGCTTATTTGTCCCCGTGGAGGGAGGGTAAGGGATCCCACAGGAAGTGAGAACGTGTTGGGGAAGCGTGTAAGAAATGAGGGGTGGACAAAGGGCCTTTCCCAGGGTCTAGCACTGCAGATCAGTCTGCTGCTGAGCAGGTGGCCACCTCACAAATCCCTGTTTGTACCTGACGGCCATCTCCCAAAACCCTGTTTGTACCTAATGACTGCAGGTGGTTCTGTCACCCACAAAACTTCCCATAAATGTGTCTATCTACTTTAAACCCTTTAAAAATCTTTGGCCTCTACAGTTACAGGATGCAGCATGATCCCTTTTTGATCCATCCGGTAAAGAAATACTTCCTTGAGGTTTTGCACCCTCCTAACATCCTCCTGGACACTGATGGGCTTTAAGGAGCTTGTTGCACAGCTGTACTCCACACCGTGCATGACTTCACAGATCTCCATCACACCCCATTCCCAAGATTTCCCAGTTTCAGTGCCAGTTTCTGACAGATCTTATCCTTTTAATCAGTGAGACTGGATCCACCAAAAGCATTCAGAGCCTCCTTGCTTGCCCAGCTCCAAACCTAGGGAAGTTTGGGTAAAAAAGACATTTTGGGACAGGGTGGGTTTGTCTGGATGCACACAGTGACCAGTGGGACACGGACATTCAGCTTGCCAGAACTCACAGGCCAGGTTGGAGATTAATTTTCCAGCTTTTAATTTATCTGTCTCACCCGGGAGTTCACTGTTTTCCCATCTTTAAATAAATATTTTCTTCTTGTGCTTATAATTTTTTGGGTAGTAATAAAACAGCTTCAAAGATCAAAAGCTCTTGGGGGGTCTTTCGGCACCTTCAAGGAATTAAAAAAATGAGCTGGGTTAGAGGGGGCAGCCCTGCTTCCAAGCAGACTTGCAGGCACACATGTTTCCAAGTGATGCTTTCATTCTGAAAGGAAGCAAGGAAACCAACTCGAAAGTCAGTAATTTTCAAATTTTCTTCTATGGGATAAAAAATTCTAATGAAGAGTTTTCGTTGGAAGATTTGGGAAGGTGAAATCCGGAGCCGAAGTGCAGGTATGACGATTTCCTCATTTGCATTTGCACCTGCTAGCAATCAAACTGGAATTTGCTGGGATCTAACACTTCCTGATCCCAGTCATTTTATGGTAAAAGGAATTCCAGATGTGGGAATTTCTAAGTAAATTTTAAACTAAATTTCTAATTTCTAAGTGAAATGACCCTTTATCTGGGTCAGTTTCTGGGAACCTTTTCTGTTTATTTGCCCATTGCTAGAGCCACTGGTCCTGTTAAGGAAATCAGCAAAACCCAGCAGAAACCAGTTGCAGGACTGATCTGTAGAGGGGGAAAAAAAAAAAGAAATAAAAAGTCTGTGTCCCTTTGGGAGACAGTGCTGGTGCCATTGAAATCCACATCAAAACTTCCAGTGAGTTTAATAAGGGCATGATTAGGCCCCATGCCTAGTTCTGCTGGCAAAGGAGAGTTATCAGTAAAATGCTAAGGAGCCTCAATGGAGATGGATTTCAGCAAGAAATGAATATGCAAAGCTCCCCATTCCAGCTCTAATTTTGGGTACTGCAACATGTGATCCCAGTCCAAACTGGAAAGGAGAAATCTACAAGTACAAAAGCCATTACACTCCATGTTTAGAGAGCAACTGGCATGTCTGAAGCAGAGATTTCGATCAAGCTGTGCTTACCCAAAGGAGTTTTCTTCTTGTGACAAACCCCAGCAGATTTTCTGCTGGGACAGAACCACTTTCTGCATAATTTTTGGGCTACGTGGAAAGTCACACCCCACACTGGTTTTTCTGTCACCAACACACAGACCAGCCAGTCCCAGTTCAGCTTTGGCTCCTATAGGATTCATTTTAGTGCGCTTAGGCTGTATTTTATCCCCTCCCATATTATCCCTTGACCTCTTTATTTATCATCTAGGAACTTGGCCCTGCACCTTCTAGGCTTTCCTCTGTGTTCAGGGAAGGGACAGCCAAGCTGGGCACAGGTGGCATCCCTGGTGGCCCCTAAGGGATGTTGCAGGAGGTGAAAAATGTACTGCAGGATGTTAGAAGATGGAAGAGAGCTGCTGTTCCCAGCCACATCTCCCGGGCCACTCTGCTGGAAAGAGTCAGAGACCCACTCAGGCAGGAAAGCGGTGCCTGTTATCTCTGAGAGGGTGTCCAGCACCATGGTGGGGTGAAATAGGGAAAACAAACCTCTCATTCAACCTGTCTCCAGGGGGGTTGAATGTGAAATTTAGATTAAACAAACCATGTAATGAAACATCCTAGATTCCCATTAACAGAAGTCATAGCTGCAATCAGGAAGGATGAAGCACAGGGTCACATTTCCCCTTCTGGCACTGTCCCTCTCTCGCACCCACCCTCATACACCACACACACTCTCATATCCACAAACACACAATCTTTCTCCTCCTGCCATGCTCTCCTGTGCATTTATAAGGAGGATGTCTTTTCCAAATGGTGACCCACCACACCACAGCAGTGCCAGGGCCAATGACACCTAACAGTCCTCGTGCCTTGGGATTTCCAGGGCTTTTAAAAATGATCCAGGACTGAGCATTTTATAATAGATTTAAAAGTTAAAATCCAGCTGAGAGCACGTCCTTCACATTGGCAGTCATTTCTGCAAGCCACTGACCCCCCTGAGCATCCCCACTGCCCTAGCTGCACCCCCTTCATCCCATTCCTCTATTGGACCAGACTTCACCTTCCAAAAAGCCTCTCCAAAGAGCTTTGCATGTCTGAGCCTAATTTTTTTATCAGAGCAAAGCTTGAATTACACTTTTAAAGTAAAGAAGACTCAGCAGAAGAGAGGTTAAAGCATAGGGGGCTGCAGACCTCCCTCCCCACCAGTGTCCCAGTGGTGCCGGAAGCATCCCATGGTGGCAGCCTTGCAGGATGTCCCAGATCCCGCTGTGCCTGGCTCCACCTGGACAGCACGGAGCCGCCCACACCGTGCTGGGAACAAGCTGAATTAAACAAACACCATCTGCCACTGCTGCTGTCAACCAGAAAATGCTCACCACACTGCAAACACTGACGGAGCCGCGAAACGTCAGGAGGGTCAGCGAGATGACGCCGTGTTCACGAGCTCTAATCTTGTTACGTCTATGCCAGGTGGCTGAAAAGCTTTGATTGGGATGGGAGACCTGCAGTTCTCCATAAATGAGTCTTTCCGGAAGGGCAGATTTTCTATATTTTAACTTCTAGCCCTGCATTTCCTGGTGAAGGTCATTGGCTTTATGCCATGGTGGTTTTAGGGAGAAAATCCAAGTGAAGCTGATTTAGTCAAGTCTGTGAATGAGCTGGGGACCAAAACAGCTTATTTAGCCATCGCAAAAATTAGTAAAATCATGCACTTCCACAATGGCATGGAAAGGTTAAAATGACAACCTTATCTGTCATTCCTAGTTTCCAAGCATTTGGAGAAATTGCAACCCCTGTCTCAAACAAATACAGCAGGTGCAGGACTTAGATGAGGTGAGACTGCAAGAGCAGCTCAGACATCAAGTAACCAACCAGCCCTTTTCTCCCCCAAAAAGACAGGGACACATTCTCCAAAGGCAAAAGATTCCAGACAATTCATCAAAGAGCTGCAGCTTTTATTGATGATTGTTTATCTCTAGCCCAAATTCCCAACCAGATTCCTAAGCCAGACTCAGATAACTCACACCTGCTGAAAAACAACAGAAAAAAAAACACCTTTAAAATTTTAGAATCATTAAGATTGGAAAAGATCAGATCATTGAGTCCAACCATTAACCAACACTGCCAGAGTCATCACTAAACCATCACCAAACCAGCCTAAGCACCACATCTACAGCTTCTACGAGCACATCCAGAGACAGTGATTCCCCTGCTTCCTCAGGCAGCTTGAGGAAGCCAGTGCTTGGCCGTCCTTCCAGTGAAGAAATTTAAAAATCCCAGAGAATCTCTTCGTTCTACAAGATGGCAAACCCACAAAGACATATCGCCAGTGTCAAAGTGCCAACATGACTGAAATTAGAAGGAACGAGTGTGTCCTGGTCACATGGATCCATGGTGGTGGGACCTTCATAACTGCTCCTTCAGGTGTTTCTGCTCACAGCCTCCTGCATGGCCACAGGTCTCCTTGCAAGAGCTGGGAAGCACAAAATGTTCATTCCTTTCCCACTGAGGACACGTGTGGGGCATCCAGTGAGCAACACCGTCCCCTCTGCCCCTCTGGCTGCTGCTTCCGTGGGTGTGAAGCACACTGGCTGGAGCACTTTGTTCAGCTTTCAGCCACTTTGATGGTTCTGTTCCTGCTCACTTTAATGGACACTTTGCCCAGATGAGATGTGGTATTTGCCCTGCCACGGATTCACCTCTGCTGGTTTGGAATCAAAGCACTTAGCAGGACTGTCCTCCAGCTCAGCTGGACTCTGCAGTGGAAACACCACAAACACAAACACACACAAGTGCATAAATGTCATTCCCCCTGCCTGCCTCTTTCTAGGATGCCAAAGTCAGAGGGGGCAAGACCTGGTGTGGAAAACAACTCCTTTTAATCATCCAATACTGCATTTCCGAAGGTTTCAGTGGTGCTGTTCCACGTCAGTGATGGATCTGTTCAGCTGGGGTTACAGGAAGGTGGTTGTTTTCAGGATACAGGGGCCCTTCTGCTTTCCAGCCAAATAGATGCATCTAACAAAAACATTGCTGGTAAATCATGTGTTAGCAACTTATTCCTGATATAATCCAACCAGGTTTATTGCTGGCAGAAGGAAGATTTTAGCAAGGCACAATATGATTTTATCAAAAGACCACACCTAATTAACTGCATGTTAAGTAACATTCATTATTCCTTTTTCCACAGTAGAAACTAAACAAACAGGCATGCTGAGCAAGAAGAGCTGAGGATTTTTTTTCCCTGATTGCCTTCTGTGTCCCAGAGGCTGAGTTTTGCCTTTTGTTGTGAATGAGTTGACTTTTCTCTGACTGTCAGCTCACAATCCTTTTTGATTTCACATCTTCCCTGAAAGCTCCCCGTGCAAATGCTCTCTACCATTTCCTCAGGGAGCTCTTCCCAATATCAATATGCAAACGCTGAGATCACAAACCCCTTATTCAATCCACCTACTCCAGTAAAGACAATACAGAAGACAAGCATCCCCTGCATCCCCTACATCTACAGTACCTGTCCTGCTGCATCGGGGCTAGCCCCCTGTAGGAAAGGACTATTTTGTTAATTGACCTGCTTATAAACTGCTGAGATAATCCTTTTCTTGCTAAGGAGCTGTATCTGACCCCTCTCCAGCAAATCCTACATTGCAGCTTGGTAGGAAAGGCCACATCTGGGTGCTTTTGTCACTTCACAGAAGCATCCTGTTACAGAGATGATTTATTTAGTCCCAGATAACAAACAGACACCCCATTGCTAATATCTCTAACAACATGCTCACCCTCCTATAAGATACCACGAAAACACTTGTAGATCATTGCTTCTGTATAAATCTCCTCATTTGGTAGCTCAGTATAGCTTTCTCCTAAAAAGCCCCTGTGGCTCTTCAAAATGCTAATTAATCTGTAAATGGCTTTTTCTTTTTACATCAAACCACCACTTATACTTTCTTCTTATTCTCCTATAAATAGTAGAAGTTCCCAACAGGTAAATGGAAAAGTCTTCCTAGGTTTGTCAGGCACAAATGTCTCTCCCATCTCTTCTCCAGGCTGTATCTTATACCCAGAGGCTGGACATGAGCTGGACACTGCTCCATGGCCAGGCAAGCCCCAGAAGGCTGAGGGAGCAGCCAGAGCCCTCAGGGTGCCTATTTCCCTGTGGGTCAGGAGGGGTGTGAGCACAGCAGCGTGACTGCTGCCATCCTGGTGCAATGCAGATGTCTGCAACCATTCGGGGTGCTGATTGCTGTGACTCAGTGCGGGGTCTTCAGCCAGCTGATAGCATCATAGCCCAAGGAGGGTAATCATTCCTGATTGCTACAAGGTACTGCAACAAAAGCGTCTCAGGGCTCCTGTTCCATTTTGGCATCTGCTCCACGCAGCATTACTCATCATCTACAGAGACCTCTTAGTCTATTAAGTGAGGAAGTGGAAGACTTAGTCTTTTTCAATCACTGTACCACGAGTGCAGCTTGAGGAATGAACACTCAGCCCAGCTCCCCTGTCCCCACCCAGCCTGCCCTCCCCTCCTCATGCTGAACACATTAACTCCCACAGAAAATATTTACCTGCATTGTATTTGGTGGGAACTGGAATCCAAACCCCTAAAAGAAAAAGCCAAATACACGTTAAACCATAATAGGGACAACTGTGTGTTCTGCAGCTCGGAGGCATTCCCTCATTAAAATCTAAACATCAAATAAATTAATTGTATATGGCAACAATAGGAACTAAACCTGGTCTGTGTTTTTAAGGCATCCTAATTGAAACCAGACCCGGGTTTGCACTTCCTTTGTGGTCCAGGTGGGCACTCGTCCTATGATCATAATGAAGGTGCTACAAAGGCTTTTCCCCAGCCCTGCAGCTCCTGTTCAAGATCACAGCAGCTTGCTGGGTTTGAGAGCTTTCTTCCTCTGGTTATACAATGCGGGGAGAGGAAGCAGGGGTTGTTATTGCTGCAGCGAGCTCGGGCTTTTGATAATATTAAACTGTTTAGGTTGGATGTGAAACCTGACTTTGTCAAGAACCATATGGTGCTTAAACGATGTTGTTGCCTTGCAAGTCTGCAGGGTGGAAAACAGGGCCAGATTCCACAATATCTGCAAATTACCAAAGCTGTGAATTTAATGAAGAAGGAAGAAAGATTAAGGAAGTTCTGCCTTTGGTGGCAAAGGTATAAGCAAGAACAGGAATATCCAAGGGGAGAGAAGAGGCTACTGCAGTAAATTACAGAGCATACTCAGGTGTGGATTTAATTATGAGCAGTAAGAAAGAAGGATACTTCAAGGAGCTCAGAGCCCAGAAGCCTTAAGCTGAGACCTCACCTCTCACAGGCTAAAGGGAACATCATCACCACACATCTTCTTTAATAACTACAATAATCATCATACTTTTCAAAACTTTATTTGGTCATGATAATGCTCAGTAGTGATCCCCTGCAAGATTTTTACGTTTCCATTCTATTATAACACAGTATTTGCTGCATCAGACTTCAGTCCTTAATAGGTGACACTCCACCCAGAGAGTGCATTGCACCAGAGGGATCTCAGTCAGGATCTGTGGGACCAGAAGATGTTCTCTCAAGTGTGCCTGCTATTTTCGGCCTCTTTGGCAGTGCTGTATGTAGGTGGTGAAGTGCCCCAGCATCCTTCAAGATGAAAAGTGTCATGCATGTATAAAATAATACTGTTAAATCAAGGAGGAAAATATGCACACAGAGCCTGAAAGCATGCCACTCTGGCAGGAATCACCAATCCAGACTTCCTGACAAGCAATGAGAGCCACGAGATTAGTTTTCCCCAACGTGCCCAGATCATATATTATTTTTCTGCTACATCAAGGACTTTTATTTAAAAAAGAAAAAATTAAAAAACAATAAAACAACAAACAAAAATCCACAAAGGGTTTTTTTTTTAAAGGCTCTTTAAAAATTCTCCTTTAATTTATTCTATTCATCTCGGGAAAGGCAGAACTACTGGAAGAAACACCTTTGATGTAAGAAAGCCTCTATGACAGAACCGGAGCTGGCAGATGAATCCATTGCCTTCCTTGCCTGGATCATGGGAAAAGCCCTCAGGGGGCTGTTACTAGAGGACAGAGATGAATTTCTATGGCCCAAGGCTTCCAAGAGGTGCACAAAATTTGAAACTGTTCAGATAGTCTTATTGGCATCTCCATCCCACTCTGGCACCACGGCTGCTGAAGGTGACAGCTCAAACAGGATGCACCCGTTCCTTCCAAGCCACTGCCTTCGTGGCCCGTTGCTTGGGCAAGTTCCATGACGAAACCCCATGGGAAAATCCCACCTAAACCCAGCCCAGGGGTTCTGTTCTGTCAGACAACAGTTTCAGTTCTCCAAAGGTGAACACCTGGCATGGTGCAAACAGGACCCAAGAAGCCCAAGTGATGGACACCCCACAGCCTCCAGGCTGTTCTACCACACCAGTTTGCAATCCTTACATTAAAAGTTGTGACTAACATTTAGTCTTGCTACAGGTCAGGTTTCATTTGTTTCCTTCCTTTTTGCAGCTACTTTTGGTACCTGAAGACCATCTGGACATCTCAGTCTTCTCTGGGCCAAAGGATCCCCAGCTGAGTGGCTTCATTGCCCCAGGTGTGATTCTCCCATCTGAACTAGCAAGAGACAAGTTACTGTGGACCAGGTGGACACTTATCCTGTATTAACACCATCAATCCTTTCTGTCCCTGGTTTTGTTTCCCACCGTGGACTCAGTCTGAACTCAGCTCCATGCCAGGCAAACCAGCTCATCTCATTGTTCTCTCCCATTACGAGCTCCAGCCACCTCTTTTTCACACCAGGCTTCCTAATATTTCAGGACAGTATTAACTATTAATACCCAGAGACATCTCTTTTCTATCCAAACAAGGGAGCTGGTCCCTCTTAGTGGGAACATCCATGATTCTGCAGCCATGCTGTCCCCTCCCAGCATCCTTCTTTCCCTCTCCAAAGTCACCCACTTCTCCCCAGAAGATACTCCAGGACTTTGTGTCAGGGAGAGCTCGTGCTGTCGCAGCTGTCACGAGCTCACTGACAACAAATTAGACCTCATTTCAAGGCCAGTTCTTGAGGGACTTCCCTAGCAATTTTTTCCCACCTCCCAAAAATTTACCTTTCAGCAAAATCCACTGGTCCTTTCTTTTAGACACTTTTGTATCCCCTCACCTCCAGTTCTTCTTTTTTTCTTCCCCTGTCAGCTCATCTTGTCATTTTTCACAAGGCACTATATTCACTTCACTGAATCCAGCTAGGAAATGCCATAGATCAAATCTATGTCTAGAAAAATCCATTATTTTATCAAAGATATCAGGTTTATACATCACAACCTGTCTTTGCTAGACTCAGGATGCATTCTCTCCAATTTCCTATTTAACTTCATGCTTTATTTTTCATTTATATCCATATAATTGGGGTCACTGCAATGGTCTTCACTCTCTCCTTAAACAGACCTGTCTTTCCTGTAACTTCAGTCATCATCTATTTCCCCAGTTTGATGTACTGAAGAGCCACCATTGCTCCTGACTGTGCATTTTTCATGCTCTGGGCTGGAGATTTTCTGCCTTGTTTCTGTCCCCTTGCCACCAGCCTGAGTGCACTCAAGTCTGAAATTGGCTCCTCTCATGAATGTGGTAATTTTGGCACCCACAGCCTCATTATCACTCCCCTACCTGCTTTTGCCTTAAATATTCACTTCACTGCCTTACTCACAACTGAGGCAAGGAATTTGATTTGCTTTCAGGCCACATTTAAGGTTATCTTTAATATCAGCCTCAATCTCATTACACAGAAAACTTTTCTCCCTTCAATTTAAAATATGGCTATTGAACAGAACCATATTTCTTTACGTTTTCTCAATAAAAATACTCTCTCACCTTGCTAGCAATGCCTGCATATTTTTCCAGACATCAGCACATGTGCTGCTTCCCCGATGAGCCTTACCTCCAGGAAAAGGGCCAGGTAGCCTTTTTCTTGTAGACATCCAAAGGGACATCAATAGAGAATGGTTTTAATTTCCATCTCTGTATCAAGAGCCTGATCCAAACCACATCCACCTAGCCTTTGGGACACATTCCCTCCTTGTTGTAATCGCAGAACCACTGATTTCTATTTCCAATTTCTACTTCCAAATCAAATTTATAACAAGAAAGCCCTGAGGAGCCCCACAGTGAACAGCAGGTAATGAGTGAAAAAGACAAATAAAAGAGACACGACTCAAAATTACACTGTAGGGAAAGACCTGGGAGATCCCTCAAGTATCCAGAGGAGAGGTGGGCAGAGCCCATCTGTCTGCACCCCAGGCACCACCCTCGTAAAAGGCTGAGCTCCAAAAATACATGAGATCATTACAACCAGCAACTAAACCCTTCTGCGGTGCCTGTGCATGCTGCAAGGGGGGAAAAAGTGCTTGTGTTAGCACTGGAGCGGTTTGCCAAGGAAAGAAACAACTGCTGGCAGCCTCAGCTCCTGAGCATGTCAAAGTGAGCGTTCAAGTCTTGTCAGAGAGACAAATTAGTGTCCAGATGGGCTAAATGTGGCCCATCCGAATGAATGGAGCTGTTGCTGATGGATACCAGTTAGGAAGATGGCCCGCTGCCTATAGCGCTCCAGAAAGCACAGGCATTCCGTTTTTAGGAACAAAACCACTACAGGATGAATAATCTGGAAAAGTCTCCTGCGGTTTCCAAGTTGTTGTATTTTTATTTCTAAATGTTTGGTGAGGACACAATTGGCACGTTCTCCCCACCTTCATTTAGGGCGTGGGAGCAGCAGGTTTTGTCACATGTAGAGCTAACACTTTGCTTTGGCATCTGTAATGCTGAAGGACAGCTATTTCCTCCTGGGTATTTCCAGTCTGTTTTCCAGGTCCTTTTAAGTCAGATGGTCAGAGCTGTGTCTGACAGCGTACAGGGATGGAGCTAACACTCACTCCCCCTCAAAATGCCAGCTCTCATGGCAGGGGGTTGGAACTAGGTCATCTTTAAGGTTCTTTCCAATTCAAACCATTCTAGAATACTATGATACTGTGATTCTGGCTTTGGTCAACCACACTGGGGGGAAAAAAAAAACCAAAGCATTAATTTCACACCAAAACCCACAAAAGCCAAACCTCCATGCTTCATGCAGGAGACAAACTCCCAGCAGAGCCTCCTGCCCCGTTTCTTCAGACCACCCGGCTTCCCTGCCAGCTGAAACATCCCCGATAGCCCTTGCAACAGCCAGGAGAGTTTTTATCGGCCTTTTTCCCTGCTTCCCCATTGTTCCTAAAGACTTGCAAATGCTGCAGAAATTCCCGGCATTTCAGTCTGACCACAAACCTTCTCTCAATAGACTCTCACACAGTTTATTACAAATCCGTTTTATTAAATGAATGGGATGGCAGGCTACTAATTAATAGCTGGCAGGAATTAGGTGAGAACAACTTCTAATGCTGCTGCCTTCCTGGCTGGTCAGTTCTTCTATTCCTCTGTGCATCAGTCACAGAATATCCTGAGTTGGGAGGTACCCACAAGGTTCATCGAAGTCCAGTTCCTTGTCCTTCACAGGAATAAATACTGACTTACAGCAACTGCAGATAGTGTTTGATCAAAAGATTCAGCAAGTCCAGACCTCGATTTGGATGGCAGGGGAAAGGCTGGTTCTCCAGGAAGTGACCTTCCAAAAATCTCTACTGAGGGTTTTATTCAGCTGAACATCTGGCAAATGTGAAACTTTTACTGGCTAATTTCACACAATACAGCTTTTAAGCCTGCAGAACAGGAAGTAGAGGGGAGTGAGAAGAATTAAATAGCAGCTATTAAAAGAAAAATAATATTGCCTTTCATACCTCTTTTCCATTTTTTCCTACCTCTTTTTTTCCCCCCCCTCATTGCTTTGGCAGGTGTATTTGATGTGCTAAATCCATCCCTGGTGGTACTATACCAAACCAGTATTTATATGTCAGGAGAGCAGTGAATTTTGGTAGTAAATACTCCACAATGACATTCATCTGTGTTCTCTAAATGCATCAGGTGAAGACCTGCTTAGAAAAGTGGATATAATCACTGAAATGAGAGAGCCTAAAAAGTATTTACCCTATGAAAAGCAGAATGACTTCTCCAAATAACACTTCTTTTATGCAGTGAAAAAGCACCTTTTGTCTCCATGATAAAGCAACGTCAAAGCAGTATCTCTGGAACCATTTTTAAGCAAAACACCCATTGCAGCTGGTTAGATGGGTAATCTACTGTGATTTAACCTCAGCTCAAGATTTACTCTAAGGCCCTGGCCTTTTAAATACATGATAATATTCATATAAACATAGCTCTGCTTCTAATGGGTACCTGTGAGACTGATTTATCAAAAATAAGAGTATGTATTAGGACTGGGCTAAGATCAATTCATATGGAAATAGTTTACCACATGTTAGAGGATTTGGCCAGGGAGTATAAACAACAGCATGTGCATGAGTAAGAAGTCAAAGCATTAGGAATAAATTACGAATATGGCACAAGCTGCACAGTTGTAATGGCTATTCCACACCTCAGAAGATGCTCCTCACAGAATTTCCAATAATAAATGTATTTATAAAATATATGATTGGGTTAGAGTTGGTTAAAGGAACTGTACTTACTGGAAAGTCTAAGGTGAAACCTACACCAGGAAAAAAGGGATTTGTATTAGGAAACACTGCAGGTTTTACTGTGGAGGAGCTGAGGCCCTGGCACAGGTTGCCCACAGGAGCTCTGGATGCCCCTCCCTGGAAGTGTTCAAGGCCAGGTTGGACAGGGCTTGGAACAACCTGGTCTATTGGAAGGTCTCCTGGCCATGACAGGGGAGTTGGAACTGGATGGTGTTGAGGTTCCCTTCCAGCCCAAACCATTCTGTGATTCTATGAAGTGACATTAAAATATCACTCAGTATTTCAGCTGGAACACTTCTCCTTCACTAGCCTAGTTTAAAACGTTAGTGAATCTGTTTTTGTGGTGCAAAGAATGTTTCACCAATAGAGGGCCCATTTCCAAACCTCATCATGCACTGGGACTCTGATAGTTTCAACTTTCAAACTAACAAAAATCCCAGTGAAGGACTGGATCCTGCACAGCACTTCCCTTCCTCCCGCCGTGCGTTTGGGTGGTTTGTTTTCCTTACACTCCCTCAGCGCTCCCTCTCTTTGGGCCTCCACCACCATACGGGCAATCTCACGTCTCTTGGCTTGCAGGATGCTATTTCTGGAAACACCATCTTGCAGAGAGCCGTGGCATGGAAGTTATGATTCATACATTTCATAGGAGCAGAAGTGTGAGTGAATTTGGGCAGGTGGTGGGGTGGCACCGCAAGTGTGAGGTGGCATGACAGATGTCAGCAGCCAGGAAAGTATTCTCCAGAGGTGCAAGACATGAAGAGTTACAAGTTCCTGGGGAGTTATATCCACTTACATCAGACTTGGGAAACTGGGCATCATAAGCACGCTGATATTCAATGTTTTGCCTGCCATTTTTGCAGCTTATGTCACAAGAAACTGCTGTGTCCCCGCTGTCTTCTGTGTCTGAAATGTCTCTTCTTGGTTTCTGTTTGCCTCCCAATTCCACCTTCACCACCTGTCTCCCTCCTTCCCACGCCACTGCTCAGGCAGGACCAAGACATTACACCACTTCCCCTGCAGCTTTCCCCTCTCCAGCCTCAGCCATCCCTCCTGCTGCCCCTCCAGACTGGAACTTGCCCTCTTGCCTACACAATCACCTTCTTGAATTCAGCTCCTTCCCAAACTCTGTTGCTTTCTCTCCCTCCAGACCCAGTCATTTTTAACCAATTTATTGTAAAGATGCTTAATTAGGCAGTCACAGCCCAAATAGCAGCAAGAAATGCTTCACAACACTGCATGGTCCAAGGCACTTCAATTCTGAAACACTGTCTTACATGATAAACTCTTCGGCAGCCCTTGCCCAAAACTTGTATTGCAAATTGTTGAGGTTTGTAATAGATCACAGTTTCCACTAAAGCCAAGCCTCAGAAAGGTGTTGGCCCAACTCTGCAGCTGCTTTCCAAACCATCCATCTTCACCTCTCGCTTTGTGCTGCAAACAGAGCTTTGAAACTTCTGTTCCAAACCCCTCTCAAAGGAATCTCTTATTCTGGGGAAATAAATAGGGAGTCTAAAGCGTCTTCTTATATGGTGCAAAGAATGGATGCTCCTCTGTGGGCCAGGGGAGAGAAAACAGCTCCTCTGAGGGCAGCAACACCCCATCCAAGGCTCATGAGTGCATAAGGAGAGGGCAGAATAGGAAGGGGAGCCCGAGAGGAATCCAGTGGCATGAAGACTGATAATAAACATACAAGAAAAACCTGGCACAGGAGGGAGAGCAGCACCAGCCCCAGAATTTGTGAACTCATCTCTTAAGATGGGCAGCTGTTATGGGCTGCATAGAGACCTCATATGGACCATTATGTCCCACACTAACGGGTCAGTGGTGAAGGATGCTGAGAGCTGCCTGGTCCCTCCCTGCTGTGCCAGCAGCTTCCCAGCCTGTTTCAGGCACACTGAAATGGAGAGCCCCAGGGTCTCTAGGGCCAGGACAAGCCAGCTGAACCCCATATTCTGGTGACAACCCATGAATCATTCCCCTGCACACATACAGCCCATTCATCTCCGGCCGTAGCGCGCGGCGCTGGCCGTCCCCCGGATAAACACTGCGTGGTGTGTGTGGCGCACTGCAGTACTTCAAGGACATTGGAATGCACTTTATCAGCACTTTTAAACACTGCAGCTTTATGAGGGGAGTCTGAAAATGTATTTACCATTCCAGACTCTGCACAGATGTGCTTTTAATACAACATCCTGATGGGGTTTTCTCTCTTCTCATGACCCCTTGCTGTCCAGACAAGGGTGCTTGCCTTTCCCCGTGCCGCCAGATGCACCAGGAATTCTTTCTGGAGCACCAGCCACCAGAGATTTCCATGACCTGAGGCTGGTCCTTCACACCTTCTGATGATGTTCTTCTATGGCTGCTGTGAGGTTTGCTGCATTAGGTACCTCTGTAACCACCCTTAGCTGCCACACAGATGTTTCCTAACCCATGTCACCAGTGTTTACATCTTTCCAAGGAGCTTCCTCCTGTGCACCAACTGCGTGTGCAGAGCTGTTGATTGCTCAGTGTGTGGCATAGCAGGTTATGCAGATTGCTGGGAATAGACAGATGATCTGAGGCTCTTCTGGGCTCCTCCCAGAAAGAAAAAGCTGTGGAAATGCCTCCTGTGTTGCTGAAGTCACCATGTGCTCCGAGGCAGAGCCCTCAGGATGGCTCTCCTGATCTCAGGAACATGCTTACCCCCCACCATCAGCCCTGAAAATGAAAGATGAACAACGAAAAATTCACCTTGGCTCTGCTGGTTGTAGTGGGTCAAGAGAAAGGAAGCCTTCCAAACTGAAGGAGCCAAAGTAAAGACTATAAAGGGCAAGAAAATAGGGGGAAGCAGGAAGGAAGAAAAACCTGCAGAAAGGTCTTCTCTCAGGAAAAGCAAGAAGCACTTAAAGCTATTTTTTCTAATCAAAACTGCTGCTTTTACAGCTCCATTGACAGAAGCCAATTCCCAGCTATATTCTTCTGTATCTGTGTCATCTCCCTTCAATATTTACTATTTATATAGAGCCTCCCAGGTGCTACAGCAGGTCAGCTGCCAGGCCCAGCTGAGACAGATCCCTCTCTGGTGCCAGCTCTCGGTGTCTCAGAGAAAGCTGCTCACAGAGAAGTGGTTGTTACCAACCAGGACCTTCTGTAACACATAGAAAGGCATCACCTCGTCCAGAAGCTGGCATCTGATGCTAAGGCTGAACTGTGGGGTTACCCCCTCCATTTCTGGAGCAGGGCTCACACATGTCCCCATGGGTGTTGCAGCTGGTGCCCCGAGAGCTCAGCACTAATTTGGGGTGGACAAGGCCCACTGTGACCCCTGTAGGTGACCACAGCCAAACAGCACAAGGCAGCACGTGGAACACATGAGGCCAGCAAATGACCAGAATGTAAAATAAACTCATCAGGGACTGGCTCAGCAGGATCATGATTTGTTCCCCTGTGAAGATCCACCTGTACACTATTTAATCCCTGGAGCTGGGGCCAGCTCCCATTCGTGTCATGGGAAGATTTTCCATTTACTTTAATGGACCTGGAACAGGCCCAAGCAGAGCTGTATAATCAGCAATGGTTTTATTAAATAAGAGAAATAACCTTCTCCTTTATTCCCTCCTACTCCTCTGCACCAGCTGTGGGTCAGAATCTGCCACTTCTGCTTTGGAGACTGAGTTTTCTCCTGAGGAGTTGGGTGTTTGTTTAAAACCAACCAATCAAAGTGGCATTTTCAATGGGGACCGAGATTTATCCATTGCCAAGGACGGCAGCTTCAGATGATGAGCTGGACTATGCCTGACTCAAACCTTCCAACTCATTTTCTGAAGAACACCGTGTTGATTCTATACCCCTCTTAACTTCTAAATTGGGAACTTCATACCTCTTGTTTATATTTTCCTTTAAAAACATCTCTTGGAGCAGTAGCAGGAGCCCAGACAAATACACAAGTTGAAAAGACAACAGAAATGTTTTGTGCCAAGGAAGGATGGATGTAAGGGAACCTGGCTCTAATAACTATGGAAACAAAACACGCGGCGTATGAAAATGATTCACACTGTTTTGCAGACTTTTCTGGAAGGCAGTAACTTACTGCCTTGGAGGCAGCACAGCTAAACAGCACAACCAGAGAGTCAGGAGAGATGTGTCAGAGCAGGAGTACAACTTAGGATCATAGAATTGTTTGGATTGGAAAGGACCTTCAAGACCATCTTGTTGCCATGGGCAGGGACACCTTCCACCAGACCAGGTTGCTCCAAGCCCCATCCAACCTGGCCTTGAACACTTTCAGATATGAGGCACCCATGTGTCAGAGATGAAAGCCTGTGAGCTTTGGACAAAAGAGAATCTACAAAACAGATGTTAGAACATGCCCAGCTCACTTTGGACAGGTTTGTCCCACAGCATCCATGAGCCCCTGGCCCCCAGAGCCTGCTCCCCACTACATGTGCATGTGTGGGATCTCCCTGGCTCTGACACTTCTCACACTAAATCCTCACCAAACAAACAAACAAGAACCACACACACCCCTCCCAGCACACTGTAAAATACCTGAAACACAGTGATAGCATTTAATCCCCCTGGCAGCACATTACAGGGGCTTTCAAACACCAAACAAGCTCTGCACCACCACTGCCTTACTCGTGAAAATATTTATCAGGGGTTGATTTATAGAGTCTTTTATAAGCTTCATATTGGCTAATAATGGCCTGGAGGTCTCACATCCTCCAGGCTTGACGGATTCCATGTTTACGAGGCTGGGAGCTTGACTCCTGGAGGAGATTTGCAGTCTGGAGCCGTGCTGTCTGCCTGGCCCTGTGCAATGAGCACCATTTGGGCAGCAAGAACTGCACTAGTGAGGGCTGGGCTGGGTGATGAGTGCTCCTGTCCCACTGGAAATGGGGTCCCACACTGCTCATCCCCTCACATTGCACCGGGAGTCACGTGTTTTTCACCAGATGTAAATCAGAGACATGCGTGCATCCAACAGAGCCCCCAAATTAAGCAGATGCTGGCAAGGCTTTTTGGTGAAGTGTTTTCAAGCTGTGGTAGTCAGCTCTGGGCAACAGCCACCCCTTTGGAAATTATTGGAAACTTTAGGAGTTTTATAGTTGTTAGCCACCTCAGGGATCCCAGCCCAGGAGGAACCTC
This sequence comes from Ifrita kowaldi, assembly GCA_013398055.1. Taxonomy (NCBI): domain Eukaryota; kingdom Metazoa; phylum Chordata; class Aves; order Passeriformes; family Cinclosomatidae; genus Ifrita; species Ifrita kowaldi. The sequence goes on from VZRS01009808.1 coordinate 72,966, forward strand.
TTCTCTCCATCGCCCATCAGTGCCTCTGTGTGATCTTTCCTTCAAATCCCCCAGGAGGTGCAGATAAAGCCAGGCCCAAGAAAAAGCACAGTTTGTTTATCATAGCAGCCAGTTCACAGCAGAGATTAACAGATGGGAAACACTGCAGAATAAAAACGTTGTCGTTGGGTGACAAGCTGGTAGCTTTTCACTCGATGACCTAAAATATAGGTATGTTTATGACATCTGAGTGAATACACTGGGATTTGGGGCTTATAAAATAGCACTCAGCTATAAATTGCATGGTAGCTGTAAGATTAAAAGTCCAGAGATGTAGGTAGGAGCTTCATTAGGGGGGTTCAGAGTGCATGTATTTGCATAAACCTGTATGGAAATGTAAAACAAACACAGTGTGGAAGGTGAGAAAGGTTTTATACAATTGCATTTTTTATTGACCGTAACAGGGAAAAGCTATAAGGGAAAAGGTAAAAGCTTTTGTTTTGGAAAATGACTGCCAGCTTAGGAGAGATGTAACTGGCAGGCACCACTTAAGAGCTAAATGTATTAAAAGAACCTCCTGTTTCTAAATCTTAAAAAAAAAATAAATAAATAAAAAAGGAAGCAAAGAGGCACTCAAAAGAGTGGCATTATATTTTTTCACTGTCACTTATTTTCTTTTTTTTAAGATGAGCTTTTTCTAGGTAACAATGAGAAGAGATCAAGTTCTTCCTCTCCTTTCAACATCAAGAAAATTTTGCAGTGGGGAATGGACAGCCAACAATGCCCAGGGCAGTTACTACCTGAACACGGGGAAGGAGGGAGTGTCCAGAGCTGCTGGACTTGATCCAAGGAGCAGCAAGCACCACTGCATGAAACAGCAGGAGACAAGCAGATGCAAACAGGGGTGTGTTTTGGTGCAGGTGTGGGCACCTGAGCTCAGCCATGGCTCGAGAACCAGTAAAGTTTTCTGGTCTGTGCAAGGTCTGTGGTGTCAGCTCTGGCAGCCCAGCACATCTACTTCAGCCTCAGAAGGGGAGGCTGTTTCTGGTGTCTGCTCTGCACAAGCTCCACAGCACCAGGAAAAACTAGCCCACAGCATGGGTATGTGCCATGGCCACATCCATGACTTCTATGGCTCTTTCACACTGCCAGGGTATCCAAAGGAGGTGAGTGTGCAAGTGCACCTTCCCCAGCTGGCTGGGCTGGTGCCAGCACGAGGTGAAAGAAGTTTGTTTGGGTTACCTGCCTACGTGAGACACAATCCTCACTTTTGCCACCTGCCCAACACTGGTTGCCAAACAAATCACTGACACCAGGCACTCATGAGGCTTTGCAGTCCCACCCCTACACACACTCTCTGCTTTTGTTACCAGCAACAGCATTTCGTATTAATCGCAGGAACCAGATGGCCCCAACACGAAGCCAAAGCATGGCAACCTCTGTTCTTTCCATTTTCTAAACTTTCCCTTGAATTCATTATTCATACAGGTCATTCTCTTGCAAGGTTAAATGAAAACCACAGCATGTTTTGTACCTGCCAGAAAAAATTAGAGCTTTCATTGCATAGCATTCAGACACCCTTCCCTTTCTCCATGGGAAGTCACAAAATTATCACCAAGCTGCTTAAGCGTGACAGCAGAGAGGATTTGGAAGTGACATTTCGGAGCAGGAGAGTTAAATATGCTTACTGAAAGCTCATTCAAATGAGAAAAAGTAAGATGGTTTAAGTTGCTGAGTAAAAAGTGCTGGTTTTACAGTGTAGTCAGCACATGAGGTGACATTTTCTAGGAGACTGGAAAGTGCTTTGAGCCAACATCATATGGCACACAAGAGAAGACTGAGTCCGGGAGATTTAGGGGCTTTGGAAAGACTGGTTGCCTCAAATATCTTCTGTCTTGTTTGACAGCCAGAGGGCATTGAAGACCAAAATTTTATAAAGCTGGGAGATCTTGGGGATGCAAAAACCACTCCACCAGCTGAAAGAGCTTTTCATTTTATATACTTCCTGAGTACACAGAAGCTTCTTCAGTTTCACAGCTCTGCCACTGGTCTCCTTCAAACCCAGTTTCTAATAATGTGTCCTCCTTCTAATACCAGGTAATGCTCAGTCCACTTTCTACTACCACAGGTAGCTTTCCTTCAAGTCACGAGCTCTAGAAATGTGAGTCCCATGCTCTCATTTTGGAACTGCTCGCCAGGTTCTTAAGGGCAGTGTCCCAGCACTCACCGTCATGATCCACAGGCAGAAGAAGTGTCTAGGACCCAAGCTTCCTTGTCATCCATATTTACATGAAAATCAGTCCTGAAATAAAAATCTCTATAATATCCTGAAATAAGGATCTCTGTAATATCCTGGTACTATCTTCTGCTTTCTGGGCAACACTCTCCCTTGCCTGCAAAATCTAAGAGAGATGCTCTTGGCTCCCATCCCTTTGTCCACCTCTTCTCTGTGAGCTCTGAGGTTATTTTCTTCCAAAGCTCACAATTTCACGGAGGCCTAAGAAGCTGAAATAGGTACTTTGCTATTTATCGTCAAAAATGAGAAAGGAAACTGGAGACAAGGATCCCAGAATTCCCCGAAGCTGGAGTTTGCTGGAGGCATTGTCAGCTCTGAGGTCCTCTGGCAACACGGCTCAAACAGCTATTTGCACATGGGGTATATAATCAGGAGTTTCATGAAGAATTTAATTAGTGTCCTTAAACTAATGGCTGGGAATAGCTAAGTGTGAGATGATCAAGAGAAAGTGATAGGTTATTTGTTTTCCTGCAGAGACTTCTCTGTTCCTTCTCTTGGTAATTGGAATTAGTGGACTGGAATTAGTGCAGCATGCAAGCCCACCAAAGCAGGATATCACTGTTACTTCCAAGGAGGCTGAATTTTAAAAGATGAACCCAAGACTTAAAAATCAGGCCAATGTAGACACAAGAGTCCTGTTGCAATATACAGGGAATTACAACAATATGTTGGGGTTTTTGTCTCATATTGTCTATCTTGACCCTGGAAACATAGCTGAAAGAATTAAACCTCAGAGTCCATTTTTGTTTCACCAGCTTTCCAGAAAATGTTTACTTTTGATTTCATGGTTCTAAACTCAATCTGTCCTCAGTGTATAGTTCACTATAAAATGAGGATAAGAGGTTCCTATGCTATTTAAAAATTATTTGGGGGAGCAAGAGAAATGGAAGACAGATTTTTTAGTGGATACAAACAATTCAAAAGCTGAGTAGTCTTCTTAAGGGACCAGACTGCATCCTGGTGTCCTGTTTTCCCACCAGTGATGGGAGTAGAATTTGATCTTTGAGCTCTGCTGCATCAGTCCAAGGACTTCTCAAGGGGGAGGGAAAGGCAGCACTGGGGTTAGTAGCTGCAGCCTAGTCCTTCCCCAGTTACACCAGCACCATGAATGCTGGGATGAACACTTCTTTTACCAAGGAGGATACAGGACAGGAAATACCACTGTAGGAACAAATTCCAGCTGTGCCATGACACGTGCGGAGCACTCAGTATGTCAGTGAGCATCAGAGGCTCAGTGTTTCCTTTTATCTCAGAAAGGAGGGGATTGCATCCCCTGCAAGCCTCACCTTCCTCAGTCCATACTTGCACCCTCAGTTATCTCCAGGGACACACTGGGAGTAAAATCTGTCCTCTGAGGTGTCACAGTGCTGCATGGCAGGGACACCTGCCCTGACACCAGGGATTTCCACCAGGGTAAGGAACACTGGGACAGCTATGAACTAACAGCTATGGTTTTACACCCTAACAACCAGGGTTTCCATCCCAGACCATACGGTGCGGAAAGAAGAGCAAAAATCCACCTTGGTCACACTGACTAAACTTATGAAAAGCTGAGCCTGTGTTTCTCTAGCTCTAAAGTGGAGATAGTGATTTCTCTGAGTGCATTTTAGCCAGAGCAGAGGTACCAGACACTTCCTACAGTCTAATCCTGAAACTGGTTCACAGACTGGCTTGCAGCCCTACAGCCAAGCTGTTCTTTGACTACCAGCTCCCAACAGGACTTCTGGGATCCTCATTTGTGGGACAGGAAGTCAGCTCTTTTTTTGCTGCACTCGCTGCTGTAAGCTGGGATTTATCCAGAGTGCATTTACACCACCACCACAGCCCCGGGTGTGCTGAGCCTTGACTCTGAAGTGAGACAAGCAGTAAACCCTGCCATGGCCAGGCTGCTGGTCCCCTAGCTGGCTAGGGAAGAGTCAGGTGAGACAAGCCCTGCCCAGGCCACATGTGGCAGAACTTAACCCTGGGACACACCACCATGGAAGGTACCACAAGGCTGTTTCACTCCCTGGAGCAATGAACTTTGAGCCCCTTTTTCTTTGCCATCTCAGCCCTTCACATGCTGCTGCCTGGAGCAGAGGCACAGGCAGAAGTTCTGCCATCATGGTCTTGGAATGCCTCAGCACAGGGAAGGAAGCAAACACCAGCTAAACAGAGAAATGGATTTCAGGCACAATTTTCATTGTGGAGATTAAGAGCTAAGAGCAAATCAAAGGGCTGCTGAGTGAGACGTTACCACACAGCAGCTGTTTACCTGCTCTTGGCCCCCTTCTGATAGAAGTGAAGAGAATTACTCTTCTGCCACAAGCTAAAGACTTCACACTAAGACTTACTGGCGCTCACTTTCTTGAGGAGAAGAGGGTTTTCAGTGGCTTCTCCTAGCCTATATTGTCAGGTAAAGCAACAAACCTGAAATGGCAGCTGGAAGTCAAGCACAATTCTGATTGAGACAGAAGGAGATGTGTTTCAAAGAATGAAAGCAATTAACCATTTGACCCAGCCACCAAGAAAAGATGTGAATCTCTTGAGAGTCTTCAGGTGGAGATTTTTTGTGGTGGTGGGAAATGGCCAAACACTGGTTCCCAATGTGACCCCAGTGACCAGTGGGTAACTTCCCCAGTCCCCACCAGGCCAATGTTTAATCAAGAGGGTCCCTTACACAAAATAAAGAGGTGACACCTGTCAAGGAATGCCAGTTTGTGCCCTGACCAGCTGGTGGAAGCACAGAATAACAGAATAGTTGAGGTTGTAGGGAACTTCTGGAGGTCAGTCCTTGCTCAGGACAAAGCCAGCTTAGATCAGGCTGCTCGAGGCGTTTTTCTAGCAGAATTTTTAACTTTAATTTCCAAGGACTAAAATTTGTGCCTGTGTCAATGTTTTATCACTCTCACAGTGCAAAAAATTCCCTTAAGACCAAACCAGACTTATCTTTGTTGGACCTTCTGTCCAGAGGAAGCAACTTGGAAGCCTGAGTTCCGCGTCGCTGTTACTGGAGATCAGCTCAGCTCCGGGGAGCTCCGGCGTGGTCGGGTTTGAGCTCCGGTGTGGGGTGAGAGAAGGGTCTTGCAGGACCACGCCAGCTTCCCTCCCGCGCCTCCCCCGAGGCTCCCCAGCCCTTTCTGCTGATCCCAGCAAGCTGTTGTGTGGTCTGTGCAGGGAGGTTGCAGTCTGCCAACACTTTGCTCTTTTCGGCTGGTTTAATTATTCTCTCATAATAACTCTTCCCCTTCCTCTATGAAGAACAGATGATCAACACGGGTTGCACGGCATTTCAAAGGCTGCTGTGTACGTCGAGGGAGCGCTTTCCAGCCACCTAACCCCACCTCCCCCCAGATCTGTGGGGGCTAAGCTCGCTCCACTGACTCCAGAGTCCTGACTCCAACAATGGCAGTGCTGCCAATACCGACACTGAGCTAAATGCTTTCCATGTTGGGGCACAAGTAACAATAGTCAATATTTTGGTGAGGCTGAATTACAGGCAGCAGTTGCAACAGCTGCCTTCAGTTTTGGCTCCAACACCCCGCTCCCCAGTGAGGTACAACACACCATTTGATGAATTCCACACTCTGTTCTTCAGTTACAGTTTATTAAAAGATGGATTAAAACATTGGCACAACAATGGCCGCAGGAATATTTTTCCAGCAGCATCATCCCAGAAGGCTTTGGAGACGGAGAATTGTGTCTAAATTGGGACACCATTCATACGTGGTTTGAACTGGTGTTCAGGAAGACAATGCTCACTGTTAAAGGAGTATTTTGTTACAAAAGAAAATAAATCTCTGTCCTCTGCAGGCTCAATATTGACATATGCCATTACAGATATGGTAGAGTCTGAGAAGCACCTTTTGAGCTTTGAAATCAAAGAATAGAGGCCAGTAAGACTGGGAAAACAACAGCTGGTAGATATCATGTGTGAGCAGCAAGATCTGCATGGAGTTCAACAAGTTACTCTTCCCATTGTGCTTCCTCTGCATGCAGAATTTAAGGCAAGTTGTGCAGACATTGAGTGGCCCTTCCAGGAGACACACATCACCTATCCCACATGGATGAATCCTGTATCCCATTTTATAGGCCTCCAGCTCTTGGCTTTTACAGCAAAAGTGAGACTCGGTGAATATGATCCTGGCTTTAACATCATGGAAAAATCATCATGAGCAACTGAGTTAGTTCCACACAGTGTCATGACAAGCTATAATTGAGGAGGAGACAGGGAAATGGTGGGAGCTGAAGTCAACAGAAGCCAAGAGGCAGCAACAAACTCTCGTTTTGAGCTGAAATTCTCCTTGTTCACCCCCTCACTTTTCCTGCTGAGCGTGCAAAATTGTTCAGGAGATCTTAGCCAAACCACTTGGTGCGAGTGAAGGCACAGGTCAGAGGCTGAGCTTTCAGAGCTGTGGGTTTGATCTCTGATGCACTGGGGAAGCCCAAGTCCAGCTGTTCACTTGTGTGCCAAGCCAACAATCTGGACACTGTCAAAGAAGTGAGAGCACTTACTCCCCTTCAGCCCAACATTTCCCAGCAGCTGAGATGCTCCATCCTTTGGACCACTCCAACAGAAGGATGGGAAGAGCATTCCTGCACACAGCACTAGCTATCATGGGCATCAACTTTTACTTCTTATAAGGCAGCTGCATATCTCCAGTGTCATTCAGCCGGGGACAGAGACTGAAGGGTTAAACATTATTCCAAATATATGCCAGAATTCAAATTAACTAGTCAGTGTGAAAAGGAATTTGAGCTTCCACATGGATTTAAAATACTCCCAGTGCAGCTTATCCACCGACGTGGCTGCAGGACTCCGCGGAGACACTGAAACGCGCTGGCCATTGTCCTGTGGCCAGACCTCCTGGAGGATGTTTGCTGTTTCTCTTTTTTCCTTGGTACAACTCCCAGCTTCACCCTGGGAAGGAGAAAAAGTATCTGAAAAAGAACATTTCATGGAATCGTGCTGCAGTGTTTCAAAGCTGTGGACTGGCTGCCTGCTGGCAGGCAGCAGGCATGTGCTGTGGTTGGCCACAGAGGCTGTGGGCACTAATGAGGTGACAGTGGCAGCGAGAGGGTTTGCAAAGCACTGGACGTGCTCCAGGGTTGGGCAGAGGAAGGGAACCTTTGGCAGACTTCTTTTAGATGGTTTTTTTTGGGGGACTTACAACGTTATCCACAATCCCCTGAGGGGGAGCCTTCACCAGCCCGCCCCCTTCCCCATGAAACGAGGAGTTAAGGCATCAGCCTGGCTCCTCCTGCCCTGCCCACTTGTACTTTCCATTTTCATCAGTAACATACACAGACATGTGCTAACACCCTGTTCTTTGGGGAGCTGGCCCGCATTTTCCAAAGTCTGTCCTCACACCAGAGCATGTCAGAAACCACTGGCAGATGTGTGGAGGAGTGGGAGGAAGGGAAAATTATTTTGAGTTTCATCTGCCTTTGTGTTTTTGTATTTGTTATAAGGGTGTGCAAGCTGGGTTCAGTCCCATTGACACACTATCTTAGGTGAGATTAAAAATGTTTTATATATTTTTAACTGCACTTGGTTCCACAAAGGCTCCCAACCCACTCTAATGGCCCTGCTCCTGCATTGCTTTGGAAATCAGCTGGGACACAAGGGATCTTTATTCTGATGCTGTGTTGCGTCCCAAAGCTGGATTGACAAAACATGCTGTCTTCAAAGTGAGTAAATATTTTCTTGGAATGGGTACCATGGGAGTCCTTTCAGCATTCTCTCCCCAAACTAGACAGATGTGCATACAGCTGCTTCAGTAGCTCAGTACCAGCCTTCAGAAAGGCTGAAAAATAGATTTCTGAGAGCTGCTGATGCTGAAGACAAGTCAGCTTGAATACAGCCAAGAGAAAATTGAAGGGAAGAGCACTAACATCCAGGAGACTGATCCCATCCTAAACAAGCCAGCCACACACCAGAACCCAGCTCTGCTAACCCAGCTCTGCCAACAGGTCGGGCTCTGTTTGCTGAAATCAAAGTCTGCTGGAGCCCAGGCCCTTCCCTGGGAGCAGCATGAGGGCACAGACATCCCTCCCACCTGGAACAGCTCCTCTTTCCTACAGATGCACCCAGCCCAGACTTCCAGATGTGTCAAGCAGAGCTTGATCATAAGGACTTCCTGTGATGGGAACAAGGGCTTTTCATTACTGTATGAGGAGAGAAGTAATTTGCTTTGCATGCAGCTTCAGCCTCATCAGGCCACACATGCAGAAGCTTGGGGTTTACATTAGCATAACTCCACTGGCTTTTGCCAGACCATAACAGATGTCCCCCATGTCTGTGGCAGGTTGAGAGCAAGTCAAGCCCCCAGAATAGCACAGATCTTTAGCAGTCAGAAGGGCAAACGTTAATTCTTCTAGTCCATTTACCATATGTTCTATTTTGGTGTGTATCATCCTTCAGTAGAGAGGAAAAAAATGTTATACTCTGACACAGGCATTCATTATAAATATTTCATGTCTGTCAGTCAATTCTCTTTCATCTCACCACTTAAGGGAGCCTTCATCTGGACAGGGGACCTCACTCAGAGCCTGATGTGAGTGTGGGACTGGCAGTGAGAAAACACCTGCAAGTGTCCATACCTTAATGCAATCTCTTCTGGGAAACTGGAGCTTCTGCTGTGTAAAGGTGCAATTGTTGAGAAGTAACACAGGCTTTCCAAAGAGGAGGGAGCTCCAATAAAAACCAATTCCAACCCAGAATATGAAAGGTGGTATTTTGTCCTGGGTGCAGGCTACAGTTGCTGTTGCACTGTCTGCACTTTCCTCATGTTGCAGCTGTAAATAGCTGCCCAGAGAAGCTGAGAATGGAACTGTTCAAAGGCAGGATGGGGCTTAAGGCCCCTCCTGTGGAAGGTGTCCCTGCCCATGGCAACGGAGTTGGAACCAGATGATCTTTGAGGTCCTTTGCACCCCAAGCCATTCAATCATTCTGTGATAGCACAGGAGACCAGAGACTTGTCCCACCGCAGTGTTCTACAGCCGCTGTACAGGCACGGTGACATTTCTCTAGTTTGAAGGTTTCAGAGGGGTGTTTCCCCATTTCAGTTCCCCCTAAATGACCCACACGGGAGACGTGACCTCTGCAGGAATTTGCTTTCATATCAGAAAGCCCATTAAGGCATTCCAGCCTTTCAAAAGCCAGCTCTGCCCTTGTATCTGCAGCTCACAGCACTGACTGCACTGCCAAGCAATGCAGCAGGAAAATGAAACCCTGACGCTCACATCAAGGAAAGGTGAAGTCCCCAGAAACACAGACATCCCAAATCAATAGCAGCAGACCCATTGTATGTGCAGAAGATTTCCTCCAGGCAGGCAACAAGTGAAAGATGGACATTTTCATTCTGCAGATCTATTCATCCCCAGCCTTAAGCCTCAGCTTCACAAATCACTGCACAGCAGTGGAGCAGAGCCCAGAAACATCCCTTGAGCTGGAAGCAATAACAGGAATGATGCATCCCTTTACATTGACCTAAATATCAGATCTTCACAGCCCATGCTTGCTGCACACTGGGGGAATGTGCATGGGCAGCTGCCACAGCTCTGCTGTGGCTCAGGAAACTACATTTTCTCCTCATGGGCCATTCACAGGTACAGTTTTTAAATGCACTTGCTTTGTTGTACAAAGTCAAAGGAAGCAGCCATGATCCAGCAGGTGCTGTCACCAGTGTCCTGCCTCGTACTGAAACAGCTGGTGCAGAGAACAGCTTAGAAATTTAAGATTAACTGGATAATGAATGATTAATAAATAGCTCACCTAATAAAGAAGATTATTCTTCACTTGGCAGCTGTTATCTGACCTCCAAAAAGCTTGGTGATTTATAGCTTGGGTACCACTAAGTCAAATAAGTCCTTCCTCTGACATTTTACTGTTTTTGTTTTAACTCCTCTCAGCATTGCCCTCCACGATAGTGCCTGGCACTATGGGCACATATCCCTTTGCACCTGCAGTGATGCCAAGCTCACTGAGGCAAGAACAGATCACTGTGTGAGGCCAGGAGAGGTGCACACCACACAGCAGAAATGTCACTCTGAACAATCTACAGCCCTTCCTCCCACTGAGTTTCTCTCTCCCACCATTCTCCTGACCAGCACAGCTCTCTCCCACTTTCTAGGAGCAAGGAAACCTCAGTCTCCAGCAAGACAGCAGGCATTTCCCCGGCATTGCCAACTGTGACTTTCTCCATCAGCATTTCTGACCACTCACAGTCCCAGATCTGCACCACTTCCTCCACTAAAACCAACATTCCAAGTCCAAGTGACACCGTGGGCTCTTTGCTGCAGACTGCAGCCCTCAAGTGCAGCCCTGTGCACTGCCGAGGACTGGGACCAGCACAGTCTGCTGATCACATCCCAAACACACCACAAGAGGCCAGAGACCCCCTCACTCCTCTGAGCCATCTGCCTGTCATGGCAGCAGCAGCCATCAATCTGGGACAAAAGCTTCTCCTCATTCGGGGGTGTTGTGCCTTCCCTCGAAAGGGGTTTTCTCACCAAACAGGAGATGGCACACAAAACTGGGTAATGGTGAATTTTTCTGTTTCTGGCAATAGGAGAGGGTGTAAGTGAGCAGGAGCCCTCCACTGAGCCTTCCCCAGCACACAGGCCCACACTGATTGCAGTCAGGGCAATGAGGGGCCCAGGCTGTAATGAGCATCTTCCAGTGAGATAAGGTAAATTCATGCCCTCCAACTGAATAGCTGTAAATACAATCAGGGCTGGATTTCAGCCAAGGCTGTGTTCAGCTGACAACAATTTACAATTAGGCATGAGGCATGGTTTTGTTTTAAATGGTGAGACTGACTCCCCAGGGCTGCAGGGGATTTTCCATCAGTGGCATTATTTAAATCAACATGGGATGTCATACAAGATGAGGGAAATGACGTTGGATTAGTCAATCCCTTTTTGGCTGTAAAACCACTGCCTTGGATGCTAAAGGCTCATGCAAAGGACTCTCATGGGATAAGAGCAGAATCTTGTTTTCTATGAGTGCCTTTCTAGTCCACACATAGCAGAAGAGCCTAGAGAGCAAATGGTGTAATTGATTTATCAACCCCCTGGCTTGCCAAGGGTTTTTGGCTGCGGCACAGCCACATCTCAGTGCAGTCCTAATGCTGCCATAGCGGCTTTGGGCTCACCTGGGCTTTTGACACCAGCCTGGTGGGATTCTGCAAGTGGCAGTGCAGAAAGAATAGAGCTTTGCACACCCAGAGCAACAGACCCGGGCTGCTCCAGTGGCCTTTTCTCGTGGAATCTTGTGCTGCTGGCAGGAGGAGAAAGGAGCCCCCCATTGCTGTGGGTAAGGGATGGGGCAGCACTACTAATAGGTCATAGGGATGGACCAGACACTGTGTCCCAGAGCTCCAGATTAGGGTTCACATCAAGGGGAGAAGAGGGAGGAACGGGGTAATTCCACCTAGTCCTGCTAGATCCAAAGCTTTTGTGTTTGCTTCCACTGAGTTATTCATTTTGGCTTGCAATCACAAGTGAGTCTAATCAAACAAAAGCAAACAAATAACCACGTGTTTGCTTCTGCAAATCCTATGGCCCCCTCTGGAAACACACACTCAAGTGGTTACCCCAGCCACCAACATCTGCTTCAACCACTGATCCCCTCAACCTCGCGAATCTCCCAGCACTGCTTCTCTCCGGAACCGTGTCCCAGCAGCAGCCCCTCCATCACCACCACTGGTACTTCAAGCTGGGACCAAGGCACACCAGGGAAGGTGCTGAAGGGGTCTGGAGGCAGAGCACATTCTCATCTCTCCTTCCTGAGGGGTCAGCAAGGACCAAAGCCAGCAATGCTGCAGGAGGCAGAGGCCCCAGCTTGGCCCTGGTCCCAGCTGAAGACATGATGTAGTGAGCACATATCCATCTAGAAGAGGTCAGTCAAGTGCCTCCCACTTAATATTTAGAAGCTGTTTCTCTTTTCAGCCCAGGGTCTCTGGGGTTCTCAAGGCTCACAGCACAGCAGACCACATTCACATTTTTTAGATGTGTATAAATGTTAAAAATAACCTGCCAGGTTTCTCTCAAACAGGGATGAGATAAGGCTCCTGAATAGCCCATTGCAACTACACATCAACTTGCTGTGACCCTCAGGGAAGAAGGGAAGGATAGGGGAAAGATGGAAAGGTATTTATAATGGAAAAAGTGATGAAATCAACCATTTCCCTCCTCACCACTTGGTGTTTTGCTGCAAGATCTCATGAGCTGAAGGGCTGAGTAACAGGAACAAGTCCATAAAAGACTCAAGGAAATTCCCATCACTGCTGAGCAAGGGAGGCTGCTCAGAAGAGGTAGAGCATTACCACGATATGTATCTCAAGAGATGGGACCTGACTGATAAAAAGGAGGGGGAAAGAAGATGTTCCTGTTGCTTGAAGAGATGCCAGGAAAGGGCATTACAATTGTCCACACCTGTCCACCACTGCTGCCCATGACAGAGCTTTGGAAAGATGAGAGGGTGGATCAGACAGACACCAAACTGTGATGGGACTCAGAGAAGGACGCAGTGGCCTCGAGAAGGTGGTGCCCAGGCTCCCCACTCTGGGTCTGGGTGGCAGCTGGGGCCCTTGGCTTTGCACACACCTGGGGGACAGAGCTACGTGACAGCCACTCTGCCAGACCCACCTGCAAGGTTACTGAACCTGCAATTTTGGGAGTCGCATTTTGATGTGTTCTCTGGCTAACCGTGGAGGGGAATAGCTGTTGTCCCTCCTGCTACAAAGGGATTTCTGGAAGTTGAAGGGGGTCCAGGAACTGGGTTTTCTGGTTAGACTGGCAATTGTTTTTTAGGGAAGCTCAGCTTCCATCCTTTCCATACCACTATTTGTCCAATAAATTCCACTGCCAGCTGGACCAGGGTTTAAGATACCAGGCAACAGCCTGGATGCATTTCTGCATTGGAAGCCTGACTCTAGGGTGACGTGAGAACAGGGAGGAAGTGCAGGGCGATGCCAAAAGGACTCATACAAGAAACAGGAAGAGTGAAGAGAGTGCATTTCTGGGTATTGCCTCATGCTTATATCAGCACAGCCTGATCCAGACCCTCTTCCTGACCTCACACTCTTTGCTCCCTCACACTCTTTGCTCCCTCTTGCACCAGCACATGGCTGGTGGCCCAGGAGCACATTCAGGGGCTCCCAGCAGCAGCAGCAGCTGCCTGTCAGCGTGATGGATCGAGCAAGGCAGCGGCATCTACCGCAGCCAAGTTCAGGCATGTGACAGAAATTCTCAGAGCAGGGGCCAATGTGAGACTGTCTGAGCGTTTCAGAAGGTGGCCTTGGAGAAACAACCCCACGGACCCACCGGCCTGCAGAGCAGTCCAGTGCTTGTTTGTTTAATTGGGATGTATTTCTCTGCCCACCAAGAGAAAGTTTAGAGGGTGTTTTCTTTGTACTGGCTGGGAAGATGAGAATTTGTGGAGGATTAAAAAAGAGAAAGGAAGTTTTGTGGTTTGGTTTTCTTAGGGCTTTTTTCCCCCCCTAGAATTTATTTTTCTTTGATTTTGGTGAGATAAATCTCCCCCCATCCCCCCCACCCCCAGACAGACGGAGCAGGAGCAAAGGACAACAGATATGGAGAAAAGGAACTCATCTTGTGACAGGAGAGACGGGGGCAGGTCAGGCCCACACTTCTCAGGAAAATAAAAATGATCATTGGTCCTCTAGACCTGAAAGAAACAATTCTCTTCTCCCCAGTGCCACGTCCCTGCTCAGCAAACCCTCCCCCAAAATGTGACAGCTTGGAGACAGGCCAGCCATTGCCTGATCGGAATTCAGCAGCATCACCGCGGCACGTGGGGCACGGGGGCAGCGAGCAGGGAGGAGGCACCGCACGGCTCTGCCTCACACGTGCCCTCTGCAGCCCCTGCCCATCCCCTCCACGGCGAGGTCAAGCTGCTGGCACGAGTCATGGACCACAGACGGCCCAGAGGACCATGGGGACATGGGTCACACGTAGTGCTGGGTTTGCAAGCCAGCCCCTGCCAGCTGCAGCATTTGGGACTTGGAAAAGGAAGAGGATGGATGCAGAGATCATCTGAACTGTATGAATCCTCCCCACAGCTCTCAGTCCAACAGCTAAAACCCCAGGTTTCTTCTTCCTTTCCCAGATCTGACTCAGTGTCTGCTCTTCTTCCTCACTTTTGCGCTGGGTGGGAAACCAGAGCAAGCAGGAGAGAGGAGAGGAAAGATCGCCTGTGCCAAAAATATTTGCACACTGACATGGGGACACACACAGACACACAGCTGCAGGATCTGGGCAGTTTTAGGCCAGGGGACTCCTCGTGGTAGGTCCTGCTAATGGGGCCAAGCACTTTCTGCTTTGCAGTCTCTTGTGCAGTGGAGGGACTGCCTGGGACACTCTTGTCACCTTTCTTCTGGTACGGGTGAAAAAGCTGTAGCTGATTTCTGTGTGGCAGAAACAGGGACAGCTAGAGCCAGTCACGGCATCATCTCTCACTGGCATCTGAAAAGGTGTGCCACCCTATTTGCCCTCTGGACTGTCAGTGACAAAAGGGACAGAGGGGACCTTGCAGCTCAGCAAGTTTCCATGGGCTGGTGGTGACCCACAGGAGCCCTGCACACCTGCAGCACCCAGTTTTCCAAACATCCTCCTCCCTGTGTGTGGCTTCAAGGTCAGAGAAGGTCAAGTGCATCAAATCCCATGCAACTGGTTAAGATTTCTCCCTATCTTGCTCTCTCCTGACTCCTGGATTTCTGACGCTGCCTCTGTAGTCACTCCTGTCTCTGGGATGGACCAGACTCTGTGTTAGGCCCTTCATCTCTTTCCCTTTGTGCTCTATCCTGCATCTCTTCTTGCCTCTTCAGCTGTCATCTCTATCTCATCTCTCATGTTCTTCAGCCACAATTATTCTCAGAGTCCCTGTTCTCCAGCTCCCACCCTAGATTTGCTCCAGTCCAGCTCCCAGATGAGTTTTCCAGCTGCATCCTCCCCACCACTTTGGAACAGCCAGCTGTGCTCTTCATTTGCAAGCTTTTCCCACCTTGGCCTTGTGACTTGTATCTCTCCTTTTCCCCCACTCCCAACTTCTCAGTCCCTCCCTGTGCTCCCCAGGACTGTGCTGTGAGCAGTGCCAGCTCCCTTCTGAGTCTGCCCCTCACCGAGATGCCCACAAAAATGCATGAATAAGGCTAGTCATGTGCTAAGACCTCATTATTTCATTGCACTCCTCACTCTGTCTGTCACCATCTGAGGGCTCTTGTCTTGAGCTGTGATGGGGCTGCTTTCTGGCACACAAACATCCTTTCATTTGGAGCAGCCCGTGACGGGGCCTCTTCAGCATGAGGATTGTGTATAAATAGCTCACAATGCACCTCACCCTGTGATCACTGCAGGGACACAATTAATGAACAAGCCCATGGTACATAAAGGTGCATTCAGACTGTGAATATCACAAGCATTTCCAAAAATGAGTTATTCTGTGTTATCTCAGCACCGAAAACTGGTGGGATTTGCTTTCTCAGGCTCTTTCCAACAGCGCTGTCTGTGACCCTCCAAATATCCATCAGCCTGGTATGAAGCCCTAGGCTGCTATGACAAAGAAAAATTTGGATTCAGCAGTAATTTTTATGGATGTAGAGCAATGAAAGTTGGTTCAAAGAATCAGATATAGAGAAAAAGATCAAGATGCATCAACTGTTCCTCTTCCCAGTGATAACCCTTTTGTTTTCCGTGCCCTGTGGCCTTCTACAAGAGGAGGCAGAAGAGACCCCCTTGCCTAAAACAGCTGCCTAAACCACCATGCCCAAGGCTTATCAGAGTCAGGATCAGTGCAAGCCCAAATTATTGCACATTGAAAAATATTTAACATTTTATTGTAGGGAGAGGGGTCAGCCTCCCATTGCTTGATGAACCCTCAAGTACATCCTGCCAGCAGCTGTAGAACTAATTACAGCCCCACGCCTACCCCACGGGACCTCATTCCTTTTCCCAGAAATGGGGGAGAGGTCCCTGCTCATACCAGTCTCCCCATGAAGGAATTGGGCTTGGTTTGTTTTTATGTTCTACATATAAACAAAGAGCTAAGACCTGAGAGTCCATCTGAAAAAAATAAATTGGAAGTAGTCAATGTGCATAAACATCATTGAAATTTCAGTAAAAGTTTGTTCTGCCTCTTTGTTAGCCTCTTTCCAGTTTTGTTTTTAATGGATTTACTCCCAGTTTTAAAATCACATTGTCTAGGACAAAATGAAGGAGAAGGGAGCCCCACTTATACAGGTTTAAGTGGTGTCTCAGGAGCATGTTACTTATCACGTGCTGGAGATGTGCAAGAGGAAAAAACAGGCTCTGGATAAAAAAGTTTTGAGGCTAGGGGAGGAACCTGTAAACCCTTTCTGTGGGATCTGAAACAGATAGCTTAGGCAACCAGCAAGTGATGTGGGTAAGGTTCCTTCAGAGGTCCTCACCTTGACAGAGATGTGGCAGGTTTCCACAGAATGATAATTGCTGTCCTTTCCAGCCCCAGGGACCTCTCGGGGCCCCTCAAGTGCTGTCTCCTGGCACTATGCCACGCCAAAAGCACACATATCTCAGTTCCCACACTGTCCACTGCAAAGTTTCCACCACTCTGCCATGCAAACACCTAAAGAGCAGGCTCCATGTGCAGTGAACCGCTGGATCAACGTGACAGATGAGAGAAAATGCAGTGCCCAGATGTGCAAGTACCCTAATTGCTGTGCTATGGCTCACTGACTCTGCTGCAGGGCCTCAGCTCAAGGGGCTGATCCTGCTGCCCTCAAGGGCAAGCAGAGGCACTAATGGGGATCACAGAATGGCAAACAAAACACAGCTTCAATCAAAAACTAACAACTGTCTTTCCTGAGAATGAGCCAAGGGCTGCTCCCCTTCTTAGATACCATTTGTGGGTGGCAATCAGAGACCATGGGTCCTCCCACTGGGATCAGCCCCAGGCGAGGTGGTGCTCCAGGAAGGACTCCCCTGCAGACCAGTGAGTTCAACACAGTCTTTGCCTTCTCACCACCACCCCCAAAGAGCTCACCATGCAGCCTGAAGAGCAAAAGGGGTCGTTAAGGGTGGCAGGGATCTTCTCTGAGCCCTAGCGTGCATCCATGTCTGATGGAGAGCAGGAACCAGTGATCCCAGCACCCAGTAAGGTCCCAGCACTGTTGTTTCCTTCCCTGCTGTGCTCAGTGCAAAGATTAGAGCTTCTGGGATTCCAGGTGAGGGTCAGCAAAGTGCTGTTGGATATAACCACTGTTCAATGTCATCTCCCCCAAAAACACGGGCACGCTGCCTCAGTACACAGGGTTTTGTTTGTATGAGGTGACTCTGAGCCCACCGCACAGCAGGAATCTTTAATGTTGCTGTTCTGCCTCAAAAGCGTGAGATTAAATTTCTGCACCTCTGTTTCTCTAAATGTCCCTCATGCTCAGAGAGCCTTTTCCTTTACGCATTGTGCACCTCTGCAGCCTGCAGGGGCTGCAAGCAGAGCTTTGCCAAGCCTGTGCTCTAGGATTTGGAAATTGTTTACCATTGTCCATAATGGTTATTTCACACCCACACCAGCAGCTCAGACAGAAGCTATTGATAAAATATTCTTTACGCACTACAGAGAGCTTTCTTTGATGGCCCAGCTGTGAGAACATTTGCAAATGTTATGTATCATAGGCCTATTAGACATCAGTACATTTACTGAATTTTCAAAGAGGTGGCTTAACGAAGTGAATGTCACATGGAGAAATGCCAGCACGACAAAGTTACTGCACCGTTTTTTAAGATTTTGAGCACACCAGGTTTAAAGCACAGACACTGTTCATCCAGGCATATGAAGGTGACGAAATCCTGTTCACATCACACACTCCGAGAGCCTTAGGCCAGGATGCCATTGGATCACCTGGCAGCATCTGACCCTTGCATTTTCTCCTGCTCTCAGTGTGAGCCCAGTCCCCTGAGTTTGCCAGGCTTCAAGGCAAAAATAATCAACCATTTTCTTCTTTAGTTGTTCCAGTGGCTGATCACACTAACTGTGATAAATGTGCAGTTTAATTCTGCCTTGTGTCTGTCTGTTGTCACCTACAGGTCCTTGCTCTGCCCTTCCTGTCAGGTACTCAGCGGTTTCTCTCCAGGGAGATGCTGCAGAGATAACAAGGTCACCTCACTGATTCCTTTCTGTGAAGAAAACAGAGCTCTCTGAGCCTCATGGTTCAAAGCATCTTCTCCAGTCTTTAAGCCACTCCTGTGCCTTCTTTCTCCAGGGACAAATGGCCCAAGCTGACTCTGCAGGGCAGTGAAAAAGGAACTGTGGTTTTTACCCTACAGCCAGGTCCAGCCCTTCTGTGCTGCGGGGAGGTGTCTGTCACCATCCCCATGTCCCCGAGCAAGACCACAGCATCTCCAGGAGGTGATGACCCATTTGGCATGAGTGACCTCTGCTTCTCTCTGAATCTGGAATGAGGTGCTCCAATGTTCACTGTGTGAGCAGGCCTGACTTGACAAGCAACCCAGGGCACTGTTATTATCTTAACTACTTCTTGTCTAGTCCCACATTCCTTTCTCAAGCTAAAAAAGTTGCTTTGAATGTCACAAACCAGATGGATTAAGGCACTGGGGTTACAGCTTTAGAATCATGTACAGAAGAGATTCCCATGCCATTTTTTTCTCCCCTCTATCCCCCCTTGCCACTGCCATTTATCAGCTCTCTTTCCCTCACAGGCTCAGATGCTTCCTGCAAGAAGAGAATAAAAGAGAAGTGAAGGAGGGCTGGGTGAGAAATCCTTGGGGTACACATCATCCACCTGGGTGGTGGATCCCCTGACACCCAGCTACTGCTGCTACTATAGAACATAAAGTTTTAAAAGCAATAGCTGTCTCAAAGCCCCTAATTCCTTTGGGGCTGTGTAGCAAGATAGGAGGAAGGTGATGGCTGGTCAGTAACACCTTTGGAATCAGCCCTTGTGGGTATCCATCCCTCCACGATGGGTGTCCTCCTCTCATCCATCCACCGTGGATGTCCATTCCTCCATCCAGCCACCCACGGCAGGTGTCTGTGATGGAGAAGGACACGGACACACAGCAGTAGCACAGAAAGCCCTGGGGCACCACGTAGTCACACTCAGCCCGTGCTCCAGGGGCTGGTGGGCTGATGTGACCGTGGCCACCTCTTCCCGCACCTCCTCTCCTGCCACACTCCTCCGTGCTCACAGGCACGCTCTGTTGGGGGTGGAGAGAGAGTGTCCTTTCAGCCCTTCGGCTTCAAAGTGCAGGGATGTTTTTCTGCAAGGCTGCCACGGGGATTTTTAAACAAGCTTCCCATTCATACAGAGGTCAATTAACTCAGGCACCTTCGGTGGTATTTCAGAATCCCCCAGATACTGGAGGGCTTTGAAACGCTGCCTGCAATCACAGAGCTGGGCTCTGTGATCACCTGGACCCACACAGCAGCGCCGAACACCAACCAGCCCCGGGTTTTGACAAACACTCATTTACCTCTACTCTGCATACACCACCACCCCACAAGAAAGAAAGGTTGATGTAATTAAGGTCACATAATCTGGTGGTTGCTCTATTATCCATGCCCAGAAGCTCCAGGCTGTTTTCTTCTCACAGTCATGGTGAAGAAAGAGCAACACTGTGCATGAGGGCAGTGGCGTCTGCAGGACACAAGGAGACAGTGTAATGTTAAACCTATTTTTTTCCTCACAGCCCAACCCCATTCCTCTGTCCTTGGAAGCATCCTTGCTCTGAGTGCCAAAGAGATAGCATCAAAAAAACAACTGTCACTCGAATCTCACAGAAAAGAGAAACCTCCCGTGCCCCCTGTACAATTTACATAGGGGTGGGGGAACAAGAAACCCAAAACATCACTTGACTTGGCAGGTCTGTTCCTGGGAACCCTGAAGGATGTTTGACCTTCTCCAGGCAAGCATGGCAGTCGCCCTGCACTTCCAGAGAAAGCTTCTGCAGTTCTGGGAAATTCCAGGAGGGATTCAGAGCAGGCACTGAGCTCTCTCAACCAGGAAATAGGAGGACAGTCTGCAAACCAGTTCACTCCAGAGAAGCCTGGATGGGGAGAAAAGAAACAAAGCGCTTTTTCCATAGTAAGATTAAACCTAGCTATGGGTGTTTCTGCACAATAAGTTTTTTTGGCATTGCACTTGGTTGAGTTTTGTGAGGAAAAGAAGGAAGAACACCTGAAACATGAACACTTCCCTTTCTAAGAAGCTGAACAGAGAGTCCTCAGCACAGACAAGAGCTGCATTTCCTCTTGCAGTGCTGAGCCCTTGGAAAATGCTCCCTGTGTGAATTTGGTACCAGACATCAGGGTGCTGAATGAAAGGGATATTCAGAGCAATCTCAGATGGGACAAATGATGCTGATGATAAATCCATCCCCTGATGCTGGACAGATATGGATGTCCATGGCTAAAATAAACAAATGGTCCAGGCGAGCTGACAGGCTTGCTTAGATTCTGCTTGGGATGAATCGCAGTGCCCTTTGATCCCGTGATGTTTCTGGCGCCTGTGTTGCTGTCTAGCAGCAGGGTATATTTTTCTACCCCGAGGAGCAAGTGGATGCAGCTGCCTATAGTTGATTTATAGTAGGAAGTGATTAACAGGAAATCAAAGCTTCTCACACAGTAAAAATTGCTTGTCTTTTCACCTCCACCATCAGTGCAATGATGGGAGCTCTGGGGACTTTGGCTGGGAAGATCAGAAAAGTGTTTTGTGCTTAGCATAAATGACTTTCTGCCATGACTCACAAAGGATGCTCACAGCAGGCTGCACCTGCCTGTACATCCTAGGCATTGGCAGCATTCGCATTTGGTCCCATCCCAGGGGTTTGAAATTCACATTCCTGTGCTCTCTGCAGCAATGCAGGGCGGGTTCTGGATTTGGATTTGCTCTATTGATCTTGTCATTGTTTAGGATTTGGGTGTCCCACACAACTTGTAGCTCAGAACAGGTTTGAGTGCTGTGGGGTGATTGCCCCTGGCCAAAAACCTCATGGGTTATGCCAGGCAAAATGTCATCTTTTATCAAATGTCTGAAGCATGTAGCAAAATGAGGGCTACATTTAAGAATTCTAGACCCTACCAACGTATGCTTATCACTAAAAATGGCTGATTACCAGACATGTGATTTAGGAGTTGGTTACTGCTTGCAGTTTCTGATAACTGCTCCCATCAGTTTCAGAAGCCAGTGAAGCACTTGTTTATTGCTGCAAAAACCTTCAGACCTCATGGGACATCCGGCAAATATCTCTGTACTTCTAAGAGAAGATTTAGCTCTGGCTGCATCCACTGTAAGCGCAAGGCTGAGTCAAAGCAGGAGGATTTGCCATCAGCATAATCAGAAACATGGTGAAAGGGAAGGACGGGATTAAGACTTGGCTGCTGGCAAGCATATGTCACTTCAATTAACTGTGTGGAAATTTCTGCGCTCAAGATAGTGATAAAAATCAAATGAAGACGTGTGAAAACGCAGCTCTGGAGCTCTGGCTAGTTAAACATAGAGGTGTGTGTACACAAACACACAAATACATGCTGATCTTTTTTAGTGTTTAATAGTACAAATAAAGGTCTTAGTCTTACCAAGTGAACGTCAGAGCGGGCACTCGAAATATCAGAGAAGCCAGCTATAGCTCCCCAGCTCCTCCTTACCTCCCCAAATCAAGCTCCCAGGGTGAGTTTTCAGTCAGTGTGACATCTCCACAGGCAGCACTTCTCCCTGTTAACCTGTGACCTTATACAGCTCATATCTGCACAGCATCCCCTGTGCACAGCAGCAGGGCAGCAGAGCTACTTCTCTCAAATCTTCCCGGGTTTTCCCTTCTGGTTTTGTTCCCGAGGCACAGGCTGCACCTTAAGAGGGTGCCTACAGCTGAGGAGAAGCTCTGTTTTTCTGTGGAAAACTGCCTTCTAAGTAGAGTGCTGGAGCCTGGACTAGTTTATGTCCACAGAAGACAAGAAACAAGGTTTTGAAGGAGCTGGGAGAAGGCAGTGCTGTCTTACCAAGAAGAGAAAGGCAAGGTAGAGAACAAGTGTGTCACACCTGTGTCACACCAGCAAATGCACCCCTACAGGAATGGGACCCCACACAGGATCCTCAGGGTAAGGGGTGTTTATAACAACAAGGCCTTGATATGCCTGAGATGTAGGAACTTCTCCAGTGGGTGAAGCTGCACCACTGGTTACATTTTGCAGACCAAGCTTCAGGCAAATTCGAGACAACAGGAGCTAGAGCAAGACCACAGCAGCCACAGAGCAGCAAACCAGGGACAGCAACACCAGTTGCATGGGCAGACTGGAACATGTATTAGATATAGAATCATGGAATAATTTGGGTTGGAAGAAAGCTTAAAGACCACCTGGTTCAAACCCCCTGCCATGGGCAGGGACACCTTCCACTAGGCCATGCTGCTCTGAGCCCCATCTGGGCTGGCCTGGAACATTTCCAGGGACAGGGCATCCACAACTACTCTGGGCTACAAATGATCCATTGCTGTTGCTGCAGACCCCAAGAGGCATTCTGTAGATTTTGGGGGGAAGCCTGTAGTAAAAGCACAGGGAAGCAGGGGTGGCTTATTGGGTCTTTCTGCAGCGAAGGCAGGATCTGTCCCTACCTGAAGGAAACAGCAGCTGTGGGAAGCACCGAGAACAATAACATGATCCATCTTTACTCTAAGCATCTCATGGTTTGCTGTAATCAAGGCAGTAGGTTGCTCTCTCTTTTATATTTTGCAAGCCACTTTCTTTGTAGTGGATATCTGGGTCTGGGGAAACTTTTTTGTAATCATGGCAATAAGTTACTTTTATTGGCAGCAGTAGGAAAGATTCAAAACTCAGCAAAACAGGATTATTTCTCCAGCACAATAATAACAGGGATTTGAAAAATCTTGCCCCTGTGCTTTATCTTTCATCAACATGAGACCAGAGGTCTTTCAGCCTGGGATAATTCCAGAAGTGAAAATTGCAGCAGAAATCCTTTTTCATGTCTTGCAAGAATTGCCCGTGAAAAGGTCTTTCGTCTAGAAAGACTGCTTGGTCTTTCTTCCCTGATCTGTCCCCCTCCCACTGACAACATCGTTTTTCAAAACATACATGTGTTTATTTGATCTTCCTTTATTTTAACCGGGGGTTTGATTTCTTTCCTGATTGGGTGGGATGCGTTTAATTAAAAAAAAAGAAAACACAACCTCACCAACATCATTCATCCTCATGATTTTGTAAACAATGCTGTAGTGGTAGGTTGATACAGGCATCCGGTTTTTCCCTCTTTGTGTCTGTTGAGGCCAAAGAAGCAGGAGGGTAATCATGTCTTTAGGGTAGGAAAAATATATGGATTTGTTTTATAGAACAACACATATTTCTCCTCTGAAATTTATGGCAACATTGCCAGCATGAGGCTGGGATGGGATAGGAAATGAACAATTAGCTGCTCTTCCAGGAGTCTTCTGTCCTTGTCATCAACAGATCTGGGTCCCTTTAGCCTCTTCGGCATGGCTCCAAAATTAAAGAGAACAGAACAACTGCAAATCACAGCCCTGAGACTCCATCCAGTTCTCACAGACACAGGCAAGTGTGTGTATTTACTGAGCTCCAGTTCAAGTGTTCTGCTTGTATTTTATAGCTCTTTTCCATGCCTGTCCTGAAGCAGACAGGCAGACAGTGCTTGTTAGCTTAGCCTAGGTTGGAACTGGAAACCTTCTGAAGACACAAGAGGTAGGATGTCATGTGAGATTAAGTGAATCTGAATTTTGGTGTCTAAAATCTTGTTATTGCATCTTAAATATTAAAATAACTGGATTTTTTTTAATAGGCTGACCCATATTAAAATATAAGGTAACATTGCCAAGTGAGGCAAGGATGAGGACTGCAAATGAGCAATCAGGATCTCCAAGTGGTGGAAGAGCATTGAGCCAGAAACCAAGAATTGTGCTCCTGTCCATGGAAAGGGGGTTGGAACTGGAGGGTCTTTAAGGTCTCTTCCAACACAAACTGTTCTATGATTCCATAATCAAAACCAATTGAAGAGAGGACACCTAAGAGCAACTGGAGACTGTTAAGCCAAAAAGATTTTGTCTACTCCTCTGAGAGGTTTTAATTCACACTGAAAAACAAAACTTCCAACATTTGGAAGATTGTGAGACCTTGTATTCCAGCCATAAATTCTGCTGTACTTAAGAGACACAACTCTTGAAGAGGTTAAGTTCTTGGTAAGTAAAGTTCTTAGCAAGCAATCTTTTCCCACTGAGTTGGCCTCTTCAAGTTTCTATTTGTGCTGCTAATGAGGTTCCCACAGTCTCCAGGAAGCTGGTCTGAGTTCTAATTAAACAAGACTTGAGGAACTCTTCTGCCAAAGTAAGCGTTGGATCTGCCCACCCCATTGACAGAGGAATCCTGCAGGCTGGATACACGGGGCCTGGAAATGTAAATCACATATTGACATGGGGAGTTAAACTCTCCAGTGAGGGTGCTCTCTACAGCTGCAGCATTTATTAAACCTTTGCCATCATCCAAAAACAACACTCACAACTTGAACAGTCCCCAAGGCTAGACAGTCTTCCAGGATTCTTCTGGCCATGCTCTGATCAGGAGATCTGGGCTCCTCTGACCTCTTGAACATGGTCCCAGGCCGTAAGAAACAGGACCTTGGACAATATGGCTCTGGGACTCCATCCAGTCCTTCACATAAAATGTGCAGGAATATACATTTACTGGTGTTAGAATATGCTCATGGAGATGCAGATTCCAGAAACAACCATGGCACAGACATCAGGACTACGAATGCCAGCTTAACTGGAGCAACACGTCTCCATGGGCTTCCCAATTGTTTTGAATATTTACTATATATATTTTCTTATTATCTAAATCATTTTAATTGGTGAGTTCCAAAAGGCTTTCATTCACTCCAAATGGAAATGCCAAGCCATCTATTCAATGGAAATCACAACTGTGTCCTCCCCATGAGTGTCCCTGTAAGAAAAGGGGCTGATTGAAAAACACTAAACTGGCTTCTGTTCCACTCCCATAAGAAACAGGTTTTCATGGTGTTTCATGCCAGGTCCTGTGATGAAGGCCAGCAAAGAGAGAGTGGGGTAACTCTCCAAGGAGATACATAGCAGAGACAAGATTAGTGTCTGCTCCTCCCAGGCCAACACAAACCATCCAGTCCGGGAGCACTCAGGCATGTGACAGTGTCTGCAGGCTCTCACCAGACAATGAAGTTTTCCAGCCAGTGCTGTCATAAAATCCCATAGTCCCCAGCCTCTCCATCCAGACTGAGGAGGAGCAATCCTCACACAGCCTGTGTGACACAAAGAAAACAGCCTGTGCATCGATTTTAAAGGGACAGGTTATTACTCAGGCCTACCAAGACCAGTGATGGAGGAAAATGTGTCCAGTTTCCTAACTGTACCCCTTTGTGGAGGCAACAACTTGGCCATGCCCATATTATGTGGCTGGAAGCTCCTTTACCCCAGCTAGGGTTGACATGGGGTGAAGAAAGGAGAAAGTTCATGGTACCTCTTTCCTACACCAAGCTCAGGAAGTCTGTGCCAGGCTCAGGCCCCAGCGAAGGCAAATCCTCTGAGCTGGTGACCTCCAAATGTTTGTGATTCCAAATCCCACACTGTGCAGATCTGGTCAGAGGGAAAGAGGACATTGGAGCATCTCTGGCTTGCAAACCTGGGCACCAGGACATGTGAGGAAGAAGTGTCTGGTGCACACACTGAGGTCTCTTTCCAACATGGAAGGAAACTTTTATAAACACTTAAGTTCAAAGACTCCCTGCCAGGCATGAACAGGGAGGCTGAGCCATCCCTCACAGTCAGTACTGACTTCACCTTCAAACTGAGTTTTTATGGCTGTAAATCTGGCTTAGTTTTCCTAGGAACAATACTTCCCAAAGAAGGGGGTCCCAGATGGCCTGTGCTTGTGTAGGACTGTGCTGGCTGATTGCAGAGCAGGTCCTACAGGATCAAACCATTAAGGGCCATATATGCTGCAATAAAACTGTGGAAAGGTTCCTCTTGCCAGGAAAATGTTTAAAGGCTTTTTGTTGATAAAGCAGTGTTATCATGGGAGCTGAGTGCCTTGGAGGAAATATTAGCAGTATGTGTGGTCAGATAAGCAGGAAGGCGTGAGTAGGAGCTGCTGCACTGCTTGCTCCAGCTGCACATCAAAGAACCTACATGGAGAGGGACCAGGGAGAGAAATCTAAGGAACTGGTAGCAAATGTTGGAAGACTCAGCTCTGGAAAAGTCCTGCCCGATAACTGGGGAGTCCAGAGACACAGCACTGAGCATGGATAAGGGCAGGCTGTTCTACCCAGTTGCTCCACAGCCTCCATCATCCCAATCCAGGACCCGCTGGCATCAGTGGATGGACTCCCATCGATTTGGCCGGGGCTTGAATCAGGCCCTTTGGGAACCAGGACAAAAGATGAAGTGTCCGACTTTAGTTGATGGCTCATCCATCACCGCTGCCCAAACTCCTCTTGACAAGTAGAGGGAAAAACCCACAAATTAAGTGACCATCGCCTGCCTTCTCTTTTCTTGCCAATTGTAAAGGAGAACTTTTGACCTTTCTGCCTCATACATCACAGCTTGGCAGGAGCTGGTCGCTCACCCCGGCTGAACTGTGCCATGCATGTAGCCCCATACAAGAGGTGCCTTTCACGTGCTAAATGATCCTTTCCCTGCTCCTCCTTTGCTTTACTACAACAATATAGAGAGGGACAATGGCACAGCTCCATGGCAGAAGGAGGAGGCTCTCATTAGGAGCCTCTCGTTAGGGATGAAAGACTGGCTGGATCATCCCACTGTCTTTTTCTGCTTGGGACTGATTTCCGGAAGAGTCTGGTGGGAAGCATAAGTCTTATCCTGAAGGGTTTTTACCCTCCAAGCAAGCTCACCAGCAGCAAACTCACTTTCACAGAGCATGGTCAGGATGCTGTCAGTGGGGCTGGGGATTGCACAGGGAGTCAGCAGTGTCCTGAGGATACGATGGGAATATGGAGAGCTCTCCAAGGACTTGAGGCAGGCTTTGAAACCCTTCAGCTTGCCCTGCATTAGTGGGGTCAGTTGCACCCCAGGCAGTGTGGCTGGGATAAGCCCCCTGCAAAGCCCCACAGAGGCACAAAAGATGGTAATGCCTGTGAAACAATGTCTGGGCTGAGGAGACCCTGAGTGCCTTTGGGATGTGTACATGGAAGCGCAGCTCCCTGGGAAAAAAGCGAGCTCTTCCTCCAGAAGTGTCCATGACTAAGAGAACACTCCTCTGCCATTAACTGCAGGAGGTGGAGTGGTGGCTTTGAAAGCCTCTGACACAGATATGATGGCACAGGGAGCTGGTAATTACCAGGGAAATTGAAAACATGCAGCCATCTGACTGCAAAATCAGGATTTTGCTGTAAACTCTTTCCTACAGCTCTACACTAATGTACTGGCCAAAGGCAGGACTTGCACCAGGCACATGCTCCATTGCCCCACCAAGAGCAGATGTGCAGAGGCTTCCAGTCACATGCAGTTATTATGCAGAGAAAGCCTTGCCTGGTTTGAATTCAGGGATGTGCTGCTGGAGGAAAAAAACCATTACAAATCCCACAGATTTAACACAACTATGTATTTACTGCTGTACATCATCACGGTGCCTTGGTGTGGTCCAGAGACTGTCTCACAGACCAGGAGACAAACCTGAGAGAAGAAAATGCTGCAGATGATGCTGAAAAGGCATTTTTAAGCTTTGCCACAGAGTGCATGTTGCAGCCCACATTCCCACCTTGGAATCTGGAGCTCCTGACAACTCCTTGCTCTCAAAAAGGTCGCAGTCAGTCATCTCTCAGTGACAGAAAAAATAATCCACCACCAAAGTCTGGATGTAAGCAGAAATTTGGGGTCATTTTTTCTTGACAGACTGTTTTCCCAACTGAGTGGCACTGGGTTATGTTGCAAATGTGGGGTTTCTGCTCCCCAAGTGAGAACTTCTGCCATACTTGTTCGTGCATTTATTTAGTGTTTTGAGGCAAGTCCTCCTGTCAGTGCCCATTTCCTCACCTTTTCCAGGGGGCAGAAGCTTTGCCATGCCCTGGGAATATTTGGGAGGCATTTCATCTCTGCTACAAGGGTGATGATAACAGTGCATAAGATGTGAAGATCTCAGGTCATCTCCAAACTGCTCTTCACCCCCTGAGCCAGGTTTTTATGGTGGCAATTGGAAGCAAATGTTGCTTAAAAGACAGTGTTTATCACACTACAGACCAATGAAACAGTGCCAAAAATGAATCCACTTGATGGCCCTTTTCCTTAAAGTCATTCTGCATTGTGCCTGGCTTGCTCTGTACCTGTGAATTTGTGAACCAAAGCCTGAAAACCCAAAGAAGGCAAAATAATGGAAACTGAAATGCATAGCTCAATATTTTTTAAATCCTGAACTTTTGTAACAGTTTATGAGCTAACTGGGGCTTCAATCATGACCTTTCACACAGAGAGAATTATCAGATCAGCACTCATGACCTTCCCTACAGGTGCAGAGAGTTGTTTCCATGCTCTATAAAATTGTTTAAGATCATTGAGTCCAACCATTCCCCCGGCACTGCCAAGCCCACCACCAAAATATGCCAAGTGCCACATCCACACATCTTTTAAATCCCTCCATGGATGGTGACTCCACCACTGCCCTGGACAGCCTGTTCGAGTGCTTGACAACCCTTTTAGTGAAGACATTTTTCATAATATCCAATCTAAACCTTCATGCTCTGTGCTTTTCCAAAACAAGCACTTCAAGCATCAGTTCGGGCTAAAGGCAGTGAGGAAAGGAAAAGCACCACCGAGCACGGTGAGGAAATTCAAGATTGTGGGGTAGATTCCAATCCTTAATCTGGGAGTGACTCACACAGCAAAACCTGGTGTCTGTGCAGTGCTTTTTGCAGGCACATCCACTGGAGCTAACAGAGAAGATAATAAACAGAGCAAAGAAATCCCAAATCCAGTTGCTGACAAAGAGATATTAAAACCATTTTGGTCTCAGTCATACATGAAATTAATGACACATTGGACCAGGCATCTCGACTGGTCAGTGTCAAATCCTTAGTTAATGGCTGTAGGGAACAGTACCAGAAATTATTAAGAAAAGTGGTAAGAAAACAAATTGCCTGTCATGAGACTTTGGCTAAACAGAACCTGGGGACACATTTCCTTCCTGGAAAAGCAGACCAGAACATGCTGACAAACCCCCTCATTTCCAAGATGTTCCGAACCCCCGGGGAGACCCAGCTCGTTGTTTGACAGCTCAGGTGATGGTGGGTTTGAAGGTGTGACCCTGCGGGATCACAGCTTCCAGGCCGAAGATAGAAGAGCCAAGCTTACAGTTGAACAGCAAAGTTTGTGTAAGCATGCAATGCCCTCTTCAGAGGGGCCATGTCATCCTTCTGTTTGATAAATGTGGGGTGTTACTCTCCAAATGAAACTTTTTTCAAATCCAGGGCTGCTGGGCTGAGCTCGTACCAATCACTCTCTAGCAGCAGTGCGAGCAGTCTACATGGATCCAGAAAGGGCAAATTCCTGGTCTGCAGCAGATCTGTGTCCTGAAAACTGATACAGTCCTGAATAAAGAAAAGGAAAAGCAGAAAAAAGGTTTGGTGAAAGATGAAGGCATCTGAAAAAGCTGAGGGCTTCACGTAAGCAGGAGAGAAATGTTTGTCACTGTGGGCAGAAAATTGTAGAATCATAGAATGGTTTGGGTTGGTCCTTAAAAATCAGCTTGTTCTCCCACCTGTCAGAGACACCTTCCACTAGCCCAGGTTGCTCCAAACCCCATCCAACCTGTCCTGGAACACTGCCAGGGATGGGGCAGCCACAGCTTCTCTGGGCAACCTGTGCCAGGGCCTCAGCACCCCCACAGTCAAGAAGTTCCTCCTTAAAGACAATATTGAGCAAAGAAATGGCTGGTGCCATCCCCAAAGTTTCATGTAAGCAACCGTTTCCATCACCTTCTAGTGAGGGACATGGGGCTGAGGAAGAAAATCAAACAGTGGTGACCCCAGTGCTGGTGTGCAGGGGCAGCAGAGCTATTTCCACTGCAGGGAGTTTGGCCCTTGGTTCTTACAAGTGGGAAAGAATCATTGTTTTTATGAGCTCAGAAAGACACATAAAAATTTTCACGAGCCTAAAAAGGAATAGTTCAAGGATCTCTGTGCCTGTCTCTGGACATGTTATTTCTGCAAGGAAAAAAAATAATAAAAAAGACCCTGCATTGCTGCATTCAGGTCCCTCTTTTGGAGCAGCACCAGGGGTTAGGTGTTACTAGCAGCTCCCCGCCAGGATCAAGAGAAGCAGCTCCCAACATTGATTTTTGAAAGCCTGGAAGGTATTTGCTACCTTGTCCAATGCTCTCCCCCTGGCCCCCACGCTCCTTGAAAGAGAAACATCTGTTCCCCTGGGACTTTCACTCCATGTCATATGGCCACCGCTAAGTGCCTGTCCCCAGGCACAGCGAGGGTCCTGCCGCTGATAAAGAGGAGGAGGGGGCTGGGAGCCCAGCTGGGGGCAGAGAGCCCTCCTGACCACAGGGAACAGAGGCGAGATGAAAGGAGTGTGTATTTTCCCAGGTGATTCCAATAGCATCTCAAAGCCCCAGCTTTCTCACTCTGGCTTTAGCCCCAAAACAAACAAACTGGTGCCAATTTGAATACGCCGAGGCCTGACTGATTTGAGCCTCTTGTTGTGTTTTCACAGTCAGCAGCTGACTGGAATTCAAAGGGGAAGGAAAAAGAAAATAATAAGAGCAGATTGATAAGATTCCCCAACCCTTTTTGGTTAAAATCCCAGCCAGGCTTTGCAAAAAATGGGCCCAGAGAAGCCAGGGTTGTTCCAGCACAAGAATATCAAAGCTAAAAATGAGGGGAGCCGTCGCAGCAGGGATCAGTGAGATAGCAGCTTGCTTTCTCTTAACTCCTGCTGCACCAGATAAGGGCACATTTTGGGGACATGGAGACCCCTGGGGCTGGACCATCATCCATCAGCCCACCACAGCCAACAGCACTGCTTCCAGGGCTTAGAACAAGCCTCAAATGCCTCAGGTCAGGGAGGTTTTCCCACCAGAGCACACTGGATCTGTGTTGGTAATTCTGATCACTCAGAGGTGCTAGCTGTTTTCAGACTTGCAGATACTGCTGGAAAAAAAGGGGCATGGGGAAATATGTTCTGCCATTCCTAGGTGAAGGTAGAAATGTTGGGGTGTGATGGCTCCAGGAATCACGGAATCATAGAGTCACTGAGGTTGGAAAAGACCCCTAAGATCATTGAGTCCAACCATCATCTGGCATCACCACTAAACCATGTCCACAAGTGCCACATCCACATTTTTTTTTTAATATTTCTAGGTATGATGGTTCCACCACTTCCCTGGGCAGCCTCTTGCAATGCCTGATCACCGTTTCAGCGAAGAAAGGAGATGCTCCCCACACAGCCCCAGTCTTTTCCCATTTCAGGTACACTGAAATCCAGCAGCGTCCCCATCCTGCTGCACAGCTTGGACATGAAGTGTTCCTGTTTCCGACCCAAGGAAAGGATCACATGCTCAGAAACTTCCCTTCCACTCCCCCACCGTGCTGCTGTAGGATTTGAGAAAAAAAAAAAAAAAAGAGATTCTCTAGCAAATGTTTCTTCTATCACAACCTTCAGGAATAGGAGCAAAGTGGGATTAAGCAGGGGAAGAGAGGCCACTTGCTGCCCACCGGATCGTGCATTCCGGGCAGGATCGCTGGGTTCTGGGGGGCAGCAGTGCCCTGACACCCCCGGGGTGTCTGCCAGAGAGGAGAGGAGACCTCTGAAGCCACCAGAGACAGACAGACAGACAGGGAAGGGGCAAGGAGCTGCAGAGCAGAGAGACAAGCTGTCAGGCAGTTAACAAGGAGGTGAAGGCTTGATGAACAGCAAGCAAAAGGCTCAGTCTCCGCGCTGATTGGAAATGCCTGGCAGGCAGCAGGGGAAGGGTGTTGGAGCAGGGACAGGCTGGCAAGACGAGGATATAATTAACAGGGTATCGGTTCCCCTAATAAGAGCGTGCTGGGCTAGCAGCACGTTGGCTCCTTGCTGACCTGCATAAGCTTCGTGGGCTCTTTGAAGTCGGCTCCTGCAGAGGCTGGGACCCACACAAAGGCACCCACCGTGCTGGCTGCGGGGCTGGGGGGATTACCGGGGGCTCTGATTAGTCCCTGGAAGCGCCTGCGTGTGTTTTGGCTGATGGCAGCCGCTCTGATGGAGTGTAAAGAAGGGGACCCGCTGGGCGAATACGATTTTACCGTCCCCTGCCCTGGCTGCAAAGGGAATCAGCCTCGGCAATATCTCCGAGAGTGGGAATTCTGCTCGTGTCCTTGCCAGGCGCTGTCTTCCCTCATCAGACCCAGTTCTGTCAGGGAGAGGGATTCAGTGCATATCTTAAATCTCTGAATCCTGGAGTTACAGGAATTGTTAAGAGAAGCATACTGTCGGAAAGAAAATCAGAAAACCTGAACTAAATCTATCTCGGAAGTCTAAAACCAAAGGGAACTAAAAGGGTCCCATATTAATAAGGTCTTACCTGACTCTTAGGCTCACCTTTGCTTTTCTGGGATGCTGCAGGGCTGCGATCCCACCTCAGGACTGGCACTGCAGGTGTCCACATGGTCGTGCAGCCTCTCATTATTCCCACCGTGGCTTCATCCAGCTCCACTGGCTGCGAATTCAAATCTTGCAGGCGTATGAACCCTTCGCAGGGATGTCTGAGGATCCCCCAGTTCTGCTATAGGTAGGAAAGAGAGAAGGGCATTAAAGCTGTGGTCTCTCATGCAGGGCTGCTTCAGCTGAGTCCCCATCCTCTGCTCGCTGCAGGGTGCCTGGGAATGGATGTGGTTTAGGGGGAAAGCCTCATTTAGTAGCGGAAAAAAAAAAGAAGAAAAGAGAGGTTTTATCATCTGGATGATCTCCGCAATCCACTAGAATGACAAAGAAAAAGGCAGAAGTGAGCAGTTGGAAAGACGAAAGACGGTCTTTAAGAGTGCGCTAATGTAGTTGTGAAACCACAGCCTAAGGGGACGTGTCCCTCCATCGCGATTCATTGCCCATCAAGGAACAGGGACATTTCTCCCGCTCAGCGCTAGTCAAGGCAGGAGGTTTCTGACGAGTCCTTGCAAGGCAGCCTGTCCCCAGACAGTGCCCCCGTCAGTCTGTGCAGGGGCAGAGGGGGACACATGCCACCCACAGCAGAGCAGCGTGGTTTGGATCACGCCCTATTAAAAGATCAGCAGTAAACCTCAGAAAACAATTAAAAAATGACAATGACTGACGAGTTCATTCTACTGTGTCTGGAAACACTGCTTGCCCTTTACAAGGCCAACCTCTGCCCTGGGGACCAGTTTGAAACTTCCAGGGGGGAGCCCCCGCTCCTGCCGGTGGGATCCTGTTGTGCTCCCTTGTACGTTCTACAAACCCTGCTTGGGGTAGCGAGCCTGTGTTTGGGAAAAAGGCCCGGGCTTTCAGCACAGGGCAGACATACTTGCTTTGACTTTATTGAAAGGGAACACAAATATGTCGGCAAATGTAGCCATCTAGGAAAGGATCCACTTTTGTTTCCTAAAAATTAGCATCCTCCAGTCTAATAGCAAGCATTATTCTGCCTTTTGAGCCAGCCCAGATCTAATCATTGACAACAAAATAATTCCTCTCCCTTGCTCTGCCCAGTAATTACTCCCAATATGTCATTTCAGTGTCAAACTTCCCAGAGTCATTACCCTCTCCAGCATCAGACTCCACGGCGACGTGCAGGGTAGCCCGAGCCAGAGACTCCTGCCACAGTCAGCAAACGAGCATGTTTTACATTAGGCACATTAGGGGGAACAGCCTATTGCAAGGAATATTAAATTAAAGGAAAGCAGCAAGGAGAAGGATTCGACCCTGGTTATATGCAGAGGAACACAGGACCAGCCCTAGATTTACAGCATGTGGAGCACATTGCAATTTCCTTGGTCTATTTGTGCTCTCTAAATTTACAGACACACTTGTGTTAAATAACTCCGGAGACAGATGGCAAATTCACTCCTATGTTACCTTCTCTGCATCTCAGGACAGTCGTGTTGTGCCATAAAGTCCTTTACCCCACGACTCTAAAAAGGGAAAACCTCCATGGTTCTACACCAGAGCTCAAATGAGGAGCACAGCCTTGCTGAAGAAGTGTTTGTGTGTGTGTGGGTGTTACCTGACACACCTGCCAGTGCAGCAGCCCAGGGCTGGGACATTTCTTGCCTATGGCACAGCACCAGTGTTGCAAAATTTGTGCTCAGACCCCAATAAATCAGCAAACCTGTCCCATCTGCTCACCTGGGCAGCCTCCAGCTGCACCACAGCCACTCACCTTCCCCAGGCATTCCCCCTCAATCCCTGAAGACCTTTCACAAGGAGGGACACATACTTTTTCCTCTGCTCCAGGCTTTTCCCACCTCCTGTCAGCCTATAGCAGTGGGGAAAAATATGAGATTCTCAGTGAGGGTTTACTAACACCAATACGAAATGCAAACCCATGTGTGGTTCTGTGTCATGGTTTGTGGGGCGAGACCCCTCACAAAGCAAGCCTAAAAAACCAGAAGTCCTTGAAACACCAGGAAAAATGGGGAGAGAAACATTTTCAGGGTGATGCAAGACTGAGACCATGGAAAGAGCGGAGATACCTACAAGAACAACCTGGGTGAGAGGTACTGCCTACCATGTGTGGTGTGTGAGTTTACAGGTGGAAACTTCCATGTGCTGCCCCTGGGATCCATGGTGCATATGAACAGTTGGGAATAAAGTGGGCAGTGCTTGGATCCTCCAAGGGCATGGTGAGGAGATGTGCCCTGTGTCCAAGTGCTTGTAGTAATCACACACTCTCGAGTGTCCCCTGCCTGCAAAGTGAAATGAATTCATGACAGCAGCTGAAATTTATTATTAATTATTATTAACAAATGTGATTTACTTGTGTGGAGTGAAACATGCCATTACCATGTCTCAGAGGAAGGGTGGTGGCTGAGGAAGGCACAGCAACACAGCAGCATCTGAGCAGGTGCCCATTCCCTCCATGCAGCATCTCCCCAGCAGAGGTTAACATTGCTGGGGCCGTTCTGCCAGATAATATCTTGGTATGGACATTTTGCACCACATCTGTTGTATAAACATAAACCAGGGTATACCAGAGGCCACATAGCTCTCTGTTGAATCCAAGGCATGGAAGATGAAGTTTAGGAAAGCCCTGCACAAGCACTGTGAGTTGCATACTCATAGAGTAACGAGAGATCAGAATTGGAGCTTGTCCGGAGCCGAGGTGGACCCAGGGTTGCAGCAGCTGGGTTGAAATAGTTGGGGAACTATAGGCTCAGCAGTGCTGGACAGGGTGGTTTGGCTCCTTGTGAAGATAGAGGTCAGAAGGAAACTTCAGATCCTCCTCCAGATCCAGATTTTTCTGCAACTTGAGCATGCTTAGATCTGAAGGCCTGGCTTGGCCTTTTCCCTGCCGCTAACAGCATTCCGTGTGAACTGTGCAGCGTGCTGGAGAGTGCTAATGCCTTGCAGACCTGGGTTGTGTCATTCCCTAGCGTTATTTATACAGAACTATTTAAAAAACACAGGGGAAAACTTGTAGCAGTGTCTACGTGGAAGGTTCACTTTATCTAATTTTATCCACCTGCAAGCTGTGTGCCTCAAACCGACACCCCACTTGGAGACAGCTGAAGTCTTCAAGGCTGCTTCGCAAAGGACAGAGAAAAGCCTCTCCAGCAGGTCATGTGTCAATCCTAACCTGGATACACATCCTGGCAAGAGAAAAAATCACCTTCTGGCCATGTGTCCTTCTGCCCCAGCCACACGGCCAGCTCTGAGCAGTTGCTGCAGCTAAAGGTGTGACTCTATCTGGGTAGGTCAGATAGGATGAATCGTGTTGGTGTGACTAAAGGACCTGATCCCCATTTTTACTAGTGACTTAGGCAGCCCTAGCCAGGTTGTTAGAGCTGTCAGGGACCTAAAAATACCGATAATGATTTGCAGGCTGTTACAGTAAGAGATGCCAGGCTGTTACAGTAAGGGTTGCCAGGCAGTTCAGCAGATTTTGGGCTCATTAGTCACATAACTGCGTGCTTGCTTTCAAAGAAGCTTCTTCCCATTGTCCCAAAAGTCTTGCACACAGCCTGCACACAGCTCCTGAGGCAGAGTGTTGGTCTAACTTGTCTGAGCAACTCAGGACACATCATCCCCCAGTTCTGGACTCTGAACAGTACCATGATGCCAAGAACAGGAGAGAAAGAAAAAACCCAGCAAATGCCAATGAAGACCTCAACCGGATATTAGGAAAAATGTCTTTACTGAAAGGGTGGTGAAGCACTGGAACAGTCTGTCCAGGGAATGGTGGAATAACTCTTCCTGGAAGAGTTCAAAAAATGGTTCTTTGGGACATGGTTTAGTGGTGGACCTGGCAGTGTTGGGTTAATGGTTGGACTTAATGATGTTAAAGGTCTTTTCCAATCTTATTGATTCCATTATTCTCTTTTAAATCACATCTTCCCTTCTCTGTAGACATCTGAGGAACTTCAGGCTTGGCTGAACTCTGTCTCCTGATCTGTCTTCTCTTCTTCACGTCTGCTCCAGCGGGAGTGCAGGAGATACACCTCTCTCCAATTTGTGTCCTTCTGAGAAGAAGAAACTGGGCTAAATCCAAGCAGATCATGGGGAAAGCTGACAAGAAGCTTTCATGAAGTTCCTCACCCTCTACAGGATGAACAATGGTGCCATTGGCAGAAAAGAGCCAAAAGTGCAGTGGAGACAACAAACCAGGCAACAGCTCCTAATACCTGTACTCTTTAGCATCAGAGACCACGTGCCCTGAGGCAGATCCTCTGCCTTTCCTTAGCTCTGGGATTATGCTGAGAATGTCTCCTTAGACCTCCATCACTGGCAGACAAACCCAGCCCACCTGATGCAGCAGCAAAGTGTCCTCTCTCTGTCTGTGTTGCTGCTGCAGGAGCCAGCGTGGCTGCCTGGAATCCAAGGTGGCCTGACAGTAGTTTCCTCTGTCAGCAAAATCCCAAGGAAGAAAAAAAAGAAAAGAAAAGAAAAGAAGACAAAAAGCTGTAGGGGGAGCAAGCACAGCAACAAGCAGGATAATCAGCTGCAGCTGACAGCAGGGAGGGTATCTGTTTATTCCCCCGACTTACCCACTGCATCTCAGAGCTTTCCGCTTTGCAACTCCCATCCCAATGCTTGGAGAGTAAAAAAATACTCCCAGACACGAACTGCAAGAATTAGTCACTGCCAAATGTTCTTTTTGTCTGTGGGCTCTTCTCAGTAACCTCAGCAAAGCTGAAATTGGCTTTATTAAGATAATTGCTTCGCTGTAGACAATTTATTCTGTTGTCTGTAACATGAAGAATGACTGAAGGAGCTGAATCTGCTCCGTGCCACATCCCTGTGCCAGGGTGGGAGCCCGAGGCGCTCACTAAATGCCAAGAGTGAGCCCTCCCTGATGTTGGGCTGCCCAAAAAAGGCTGAGGACATCCCTTCAGAGGCTGCTTTCAACACTCCCCCACTGCTCCCTTTCCACAGCTCTCCAGCCATGAAGGAAATATGAAGTGTGAAGCATTACAAACCAAAGAAAATCTCACTTTAAAGAAAAGGCATTCAGGAAAAGAAACAAAAATAAGAATTGAGGGGCACAGCTAGAAAGAGGGCTTTGAAGGGCTG
This sequence comes from Ifrita kowaldi, assembly GCA_013398055.1. Lineage (NCBI taxonomy): Eukaryota > Metazoa > Chordata > Aves > Passeriformes > Cinclosomatidae > Ifrita > Ifrita kowaldi. The sequence continues at coordinate 110,965 of VZRS01009808.1, forward strand.
GCAGGGTGCTGGTTAATGCAGAGTGTTTCTACCTCTCCATCAGATCAGGCAGGGACGGAGCAACCAGAAGGTCAGCGCTGAGTTGAGGAGGAACAGCCAGAGCACTTCAGACATGAAACAAAGCTTGGCAAAACTTCGGGAAATCGAGATTTTTGTGAGACATTGCTAACTATTTTTGTCACTGCCGTTGCTGGGCATTTGGAGACAAAATAATAGAGGCTGGGGGGAGAGGGATGGCTGTAATTTAACCCAGGGACCTCTGTCCTCTCCGAGGCTCGGAGGAATGGATGACCTGCAGATATTGCTTGTTGGCTTGTACACTGTGTAACATACCATCCACTGCTTCCCATTTCCTCTCTGCCTTTTGTTTGTTTTCTTTAGACAGGCTCCCTAGGCTATGTTTTTGCTCTTTTTCCCCTGTTTCAAAGATTTTCACTCTGTTGGATCTTTTCTCTCTGCTCTGAAGAGCTGCATTACACTGAGATGGAGCCAAACGCAGACAAACCAACTGCGGTGTCTGAATCAAACTGGAAATCCTCCCATCTAGATGCTGCCTTCAGGTTTCTGCTCCTCAGACCTGGTGCCAAGCACTGGCTTATTCTGCATCCATTGAGGGCCAGGGCAGTTTATCCCATCATTCTCAAAACCACAGTGGCCACAGCAAGGCGGGGTGGTTTCAATCATATGAATATCTGGTGTTTGCCACTAATGGCCTCAAAGGAGGTGGGTACCAAGAGGATGTGCTCAGCAAGAGCCTGGTGTCTTCTCCAACTGCTTCAGCTGAAGCTGCATGAGGTGGCATTGCTCAAAAAGTTTCACACGTCATAAAATCATAGAATGGTTTGGGTTGGAAGGGACTTCAAAGATCATCCAGTTCCAACCCCCTGTCCTGGGCAGGGGCACCTTTCACAAGACCAGGTTGCTCCAAGCCCTGTCCAACCTGGCCTTGGACACTGCCAGGGATGGGACAGCCACAGCTTCTCTGGGCACCCTGTGCCAGGGCCTCAGCAGCCTCACAGGGAAGGATTTCTTCCCAATATCCCATCCAACCCTGCCCTGTGTCAGTTTGAAGCCATTCCCCCTTGTCCTGTCACCCCTGCCTTTGTCAAAAGTTCCTCTCCAGCTCTCTTGTAGGACCCCCCACTTGCAGATCAACAATCTTTATTCTTCTAGGACCAAGTGGGAATAGTTTCACCTGGTGGCATTTGTCCTTCTTTTTGCCTTTATGTCTGAGGACACCGATTAGGAGCAGGCAGTGCTGAACAGGGAGATCCTGCAGACCCTGGGTTAAAAATAAGGCAAACCAAGAGCTGCAATGTGCACTGACTGCTTCCAGACCACCTCCTCTGCTGTGTCATCACTCCTCACAGGAACTGCTCATCATTGAACAGAAACTAATAACTAGTCCTAATTTTTTTTTCTTGGGTTTTCTTTCGGTTTTTCTTTCTTTTTTAATCCATTGCACAAGCACAGTCTGGAGAACATTTTCTGCAGCTGCCTGTGTGTCACCCATCTATTTTCTCGGAGCCCTGAGAACAATGGGCCCTGGTGTTTGCTGCCAGAGGCCAGGGCACAGCTCTACTATGCCATCTGTTTGGGGCAGTGGGACAGCCACGCTCTCCTCCTCCCACCTGGCACCTGCTCCAAAAATGGAGTCAGATGAGGCAGCCTCAAGCATCCCGTGGTGGGCAGGGGGATGAGGGCTCCTTCCAGAATCAGGGAGAAGGCAACTCACAGGATCCCCCTGCCTTTTGGGAAGCTGCAGTAACCAGTGTTGGCCAGGGCTCCGTGACTTGCACCAGAGCTTGGTCTCCAAGGCTCAGATGGCTGACACAAATGATTCATCAGGGAGCTAATAAAATAATCGATGCTGGGGATAATACCCTCAAGTAATTGTTAACTGGGGTCCTCCAGGTAACAGCTGGGACTGACAAGTAATAATCGCCTGGCCAAGAGCAAATTGCTGCAGTGCAGATCACTGTCAGAGGCGTCTGCTGCACGTGATGGATATCTCCAGCACGTCTCTCCCCATCTCCTGCTTCCCCAAAAGGGAGTGAATCCACCCTGCTGGAAACCCTCTGCCTGCTCCCCAATTACATCCACAGCAACCAGATCATTTTAGAGATTGGTCCCCAGCCACTGCCTACCCTGAGCTTTGCAAACAAAAGTAATGATAACTGCTCCTTGTTTTATTACAGGTCTGCTGAGCTCAGAGACCTCAAAGTGCCGCCTTGCAAATATTAATTCATGATGCTTCACGTCTGCCTTTGGTGTCAAGGAAATGTTCGCAACCATTCTCAGCTGATCATAAAATCAGAGGCTGTTCCTCACTATTGTTCTCATAAAAGAGTGCTCAGGAGAAAAGTTGGCTCGGTCATGTTCTCCATTCATTGCTAATGTTGTCATTAATTTATTTTTAAAAAGCATAACCACTTGTTCATATTTCTGTGCCCACTATAAATCAGTTCTGTTTGAAAACTAGACAAAAAACCATCACATTGGTTTAGCCTCTGGGTTTTTCTGTTGTTTACCCAGAGGTCTAGATAAACCATCGACTGCAGCAAAGGTTAAACACAACAAACCGGAGCAAAGTCGTTCACCTGTTTGAATTAATTTACCCATGAAATCTGTTTGTGGCTCCCACAGCTGCAGGGCACTCCTGCACAGTAACCTTCAGTCTGCACGTTGCACCTGCCCCTATATCAAACACCTTGGGCACCCCCAACCCCAAAACTTTAACCCAAATCCAGAGGGCAAAGGGGAAACTTCACCTTCAGCTGAAACATCTGGAATGCATCAAACTGCCAGCGGTCCCCTTGCACTCTTAGCCTGAAGTGCTGCGTGTGATCGTGTACTTAGGGCTGTGTGCAGCAAAAGCACCTTAGCCTGAGCCTAATTTGAAGTTAACTTCGTGCCAAGTGCTGTGCTGTGCCAGGGGTGGGTGCCCTGCTAATAGAAACCATGTGTGTGCAGCCCGACAGAGGAGCCTGTGCCTTGACTTTTCTAGCCCCTTGTCTGTTTCCCTGTCTGCACGTTCCCCAGGGACAAACCCAGCACCCAAAACACACGTGTCCTCCACAGTGACTTATTTATGGTGCTGAGGCTCTAAATTGGTACTTGTTAAATGTCCTTTGCGTGGGAGTTGGGTCAGGGCTGTCAATATTATAATACGGCCTAATCAATTATCAGTTCTCCCCTTCACACCATCACTCCTCGTCTAACAGCTCTGGCTTTTGGCTCTGAATACTAATGTGAGGGACTCATCAGTATGCTGGAGGCTGCCTGTGCATCTCAGCCACGCACACCGAGAGCATGAAATCCGTAGAGGGCACAGTGAAAATTCTCACACAGCTCCCTAATACCACCAGGACACTTCAGAGCCTCTTGCCTACCACTGGCAGCAAGAGCTGACCCCAGATGTCCCCTGAATTTGGCCCTGCCACAGACACAAAGTTAGCTTTGTGAAATGCCAGTGACACACCCAGGAAAAGAAAGTCCTTTTCAGTCTGGCTGTACCTTTCTCATTTTTTATGCAAACCTTTCATTTACACACAGCTTCTCCTGCTGTCACACTGAAAGCATGACCTTGAGCAAAAATGCTTTGCTCTTCTTAAGGGACCCAGCAAGCTCCTGAAAGCACAGAGAGCCCTGCAGGGAACTGAAGGATCAGCAGTCCTTGGGGATGTGGGATGGGATACAAAACAAGGCAGCAAACACCTGCTCTGAACCACTCGCTCCTCCAAGAATTACATTTGTATGAATTTTGTATTTTGATTACTGTATTTCCATTCCCTACGACATCTGCCTGGCCAGACAAAAGGGCCAAACTGTGTTTGGGGCAAGTGTCACCTCCACCCAAGAGCAGCAGGGCCGAAGGGGGTCCTTCCCTCCACAGCATTCCTGAGTTTGCTCTGTAGCATCCAGCACTGACAGAGCATCCACAGTGCAAACAGAAAACCGATGTGTGACACATCCTGCCAGAGGGGTGGGTCCTGACCGCATGGAGAAACTCTCAAACCCCAACCCAAGCTGCCCAGTCTTAACCAGTAAGCAGTGAACCCGCCCTGGGGTGGAGAGGCAGCCTCGGGTCTCTAAGGAAGGACAACTGCAAGTCCCACCTTATTTCTCCTTAGGCAGATGCGCCAGTCTTAACCCCATCCACTGCCCTGATTCGTGTGTTTGAATGAGTCAGGCCTCCCATGAAAGTTATACTAAAGAAGTAACAGAGAGAAGAGCAAATCCCCATGGTCCCAGACGCTGAGTAACCACAGAGGGACAGATGATCTCTGCCCCAAAGCACTTGTGGTATGGCTGGGTGAGAGAGGAAAGCTGCAATGGAAACAAAGAAGGAAAAGATGTACCTAAAATCACTCAGCAAGGTAGTGGCAGTGCTAAGAATGGATCCAGCTCCCAACCCTGAGCTCAGCACTCTACTGACCTGCACATGCTCCTCTCATTTCAGGGACATTCAGAAGAGAAACCAAATGTAACACAGAAATTAAGCATGTGAGATTAGTTAACCATCTCTCTGTAATCTCACTGTACCAAGTGTCTGCTCCAGTGTCAGGGCTTGCTCTTTTCATCCATACATACAATATACGCACTGTTATCCCCTCTGACTCCAGAGTCGCATGACCCAACCATGAAAAAATGGTTCTGATTCATTTACATTAAAGATGTGGATGTTTTAAGGGGCATAGAAGAGCTTCTCTCATGATTGTTAAATGTCCACAGTGAAGCACACAGAGCATAAGCCACTGGGTCATGAAATGTAGCATTTTTTTCATTCTTATCTTCTTTCTCCAGCTTGCCAGAACACTGCAAGCCATCATATTGATATATAAGCAGCAAAATCTCCCTCCCAGAATGGAAACAAAAATGGCCTTTAAGCAACATTGGCCTTTGCCAGTGAAACACTCTGCTACAACTGCAGGAAACACAACACAAGTTATTGCAAATATTAAATACAGGCAACCAAAGGATAAGAAGGAAATGCATGAGCATGGTTTTGATAATTTGCAACAAGCTGTGTGGTGCTTTAGGGAAATGAACAGAGCTGGCATGAGGATGCACAGATCCGAGTTTTCCAGGCAAGTCGAACTGAAATCAAATAGAATGGAGGAAACAGGTTGTTCTGCAGCCAGATTCCAGGCTCAGTTCCTCAATTAGCTCTCTGATGGAGCATTGCCTTCACTTTGAACCCACTTCTGGGGAAACCGGCGCACAGAGGATGTATCCCATGTGCAGGCCACTCCCGAGTGCTGGAAATGCTGGAAATTTACAGGGGAGGCAGATCAGAGGGAGAAAATTACAGCCTCAGCCTCCCACTCCCGTCCCTGCCAGACCTCCTCTGCCTCCCTCACACTGTGCAGAGCCTCTGGCCTCGCTTTTCTTGCACTACACCTGAGCAGTCAGCAAAGGCTTCGCTGCCACATGTGCTCCCTGGGATGTGCATGTGGGTTTGATCACTCCCCTCAAACCCACATGCACAGCCCACAGACCTTGGGAAAAACAGGCATCTGGTCTTGAAAGCCGATGGCAGGCACTGAAAAACCTTCAGGAGGGGTATTCTGCTGACAGCAGAACCGGTGGCTGGGGGAGGCACAGCAAATCACAGCGCTGGAGGATCCTGTCCCCAGGCTGGGACATGAGGGGACTTTGGGGACCCATTATTGAAAGCTATAGTGTGACATTCCAGCATGGAGCAATCATATGTGTTCTGCCAGCCATCACACACCACAGCCTATCCCTATAAATTAGTCTCTGTTTCCCCCTTTTGTAAGGAAGGAGGAGGAGGTGAGTCTAGTGCCCACAGCCACATCTTAGAGAAGAAAATCCTATATTGCTAATATGGCCATCCATCATGCGGCCTGCTCCCTAAGAAACGCGCTCCTCCTAACACAGAAATCAATCCTTTCCTATGGAAAGGAAACAAATGTAATCACTAAGTATTGCTAGTCCTTCTTGGCTTTTGTATCTGGGACCCCAAACAACTTGATATTCTTCGTGGATTTTTGGTGCTGACCAGAAGTTGAACTTGTTGCAAGTGCAGTTTCTGGAGGAAGCTGGGAGTGTCCCATCTGAAAGCTATAAAGAACTCCATGAAAAACAACAGAAAACACTCCTATGTCTGCAATAGATTTATTTGTTGGATTAAGGAAGTCTTCCCTGAAGTTGCATTTTAGGTCCCAGACTCAGGAAAGCATCCCAAATCGGGATATCACTTAAACAAATGATTAATTTTAAAGCAGACATGCCAAGCACAAAATCTGTTGGCCAGCTTCAACCTGCACGACACATTCACTAGAGGTCATATTCTCCAGAACTGTATTTTCCTTCCATAAATTGTTTTCCTTAAATTCCTAACTGCAAAGATCGGCAACCTGGTACACCCAGAGCAGCAGGGTCTGGCTGGCTGTGTGAGCAACAAGCAAGGATGCTGAGGGGCAAATATCATGGACCTCTTCCTTCAGATGGAAGTCAGAAATCATCCTTTCCCATCCCACACAGTGAATCCGGGCCAGTACTCCCAATTCCTGCTTTGTACCCCCACGGTTCCTCTGGATCTCAAAGTGGAATCTCACTCCTACTAACCTCTCCAGGCTCTCCAGAGTGTCCTGCTCGTTTCGAGCACCCAAGTACGTGCACTATGCTCCCAGGGGAATTTGGCTGCAAGTTCTCTGCATAGCTCAAATATCTTTCCTGAACGAAGACCCGGGAAAAAAAAAAATTTAGAAGAATCCAACCAGCCGTCTAAGGAGAGAAAGGAGGAATGCAGAGAATGAACCCACCAACATCAAAACCCAGGAAGCTGCCTTTTAACCACCAGACAATCTCACTGATAGACTAGATTTTTCTCACCCCAGCTGGGAGTAATGTTTTCATTCTTTTTTTTTTTTTTTTCCATTTGCTGAATGTGTTCATTCTATGGAGGGCTTTTTAAAAAAAAAAAAAAAAAAAAAAAAGACAACAGACATTCATGGCTCCCAGCTGTCAAAAGCCACAAAATGCCTGAGGCTGTCTGTCTTCTTGCAAATGCCGAAGCCATTTTCCTGTAGTGTATGTGCTCATTAATCAAGTTTCAGACTCCTCTCAGTCTATATCATTGTCCATAAGCCAAGAGAGACGCTTCGGGGTCAGCAAAGTAACACAGCAGCACCAAACCTACCCTGGCACTGTCAGATGCAAAGGTCTCACCTGGACTCCTCTTCCACTGAAGTCAGTAGGTTTTTATTTTAATCTGGCTCAATTCAAAATCAGGAAGAGAAGTAATATCTACAGATTGGACAAGTGTTTGTTTGAACACCATTGCCAAAAAGAAGCAAAGTCACAGACCCATCAAAATTAAATAGCTGTGGTGGGTTGACTTAACTCCATCCCCTCCAGACCTAACACAATAGTGTTTAATTTTCACTGAACCCTCAGACAAGGGCCTGGCTGGTGACTGGTGCTGTCCCCCAAGCTCCTCTCGCTGAAGTCCTGAGAATAAACAGGGTCCTGGGATGTGGATATGTGGGGAGTGCCAAGAGGGAGAACAGCACATTCACCATTTGCTGCTGGAAAAACATATCCATGCCTGGGGTTCTCACTTCAAAAAGAAAGTTGAAAAGCTCTAAATGGTTCAGAGAAAAGCTCTAATAAAGGGGGAAAGATGGTTTTGAGTGAGAGGTTAGAAAGTCAATCTGCTCTGCTAATGCAAGAGAGAGTTCAAAGATGCCGGCGCTGAGGCCCATAAATATCACAAGAAGAGCCAGTTTCCAGTATCAGAGCCTCTCCCAACGAACAGAAGCAGAATGACATCACGTGGCTGCAGGACTGGGCTGAAGACATTCAAACTGCAAATTTGGAGCTACAGAAATGGAAGGGTGGCAGTCACAAAGAGGTGGAATGGTCTCACCAGTGTTTGGGGGAAGCTCGTGCGCTCTGGCTCAGCCAGGGGCAGAGGCAGCACAGCTCTGGCACTCACTGTGCTCACAAAACCCTCTCATTTTGCTCATGGCCACGGGGATTGAACAAGTTAAAACTGAGGCCAGTGAAGAGCAAGCAGGCGTGAGCCACCACTCACTGCCAGCTCAGCAACATCGCCTGCGGGCCCAACCCAACCAAGGTGGGGTGGAGCAATTGGATGTTAATTGGCCCTTCTTGACATTCTTACCTGTAGAGAAGCCGCAAAAGGACCTCCCACATCTCTGTCAGTGGCAGAGGACCTGGCCCTGACATCAGAGCCCAGCAGACAGCTCACAAGGCTCCTCTCAGCTAAGGATTACCTTTGCTCTGGTAATGAGATATTTCGTGTGCTGCTCTTCTCTCTTTTAAGGCAGGGTCAAGGCAGGTTGGCTTCACAGTGAAGCATTTTTCATTTGTCAGTAATTCAATTTATGGCTGTGAAAATGTCCATCAGGAGTCTGGTGGCATCCAAGTGATCTGAGGGTCACCGTGGAAAGGGAAGGAGCAGCGGAGGGAAGAAGCAGGAAAAGAGCATGCACTCCTGGGAGAAAAACAGGACCTTTCTCCATCTCATTTCATTCATAAAAAAGCTTTTGCTTGGAAGATTTGTACCTTGTCTCACCATTCAGGTCATCTTTTAACTGCTGGTAGTTTTCATTTCAACAGGCACTCAATGTGCTAATCAAACCCAAAGGTTCTCAGCAGGATGGAAAATCCCAAGCACGGACATGATTATTTGGCTTTTAAAAAAAACACCGGAGTGTCAAGAGAAACAAAATAAACAACACATCTTTTATAGGGATTATTTATTGTTCTTTTTTGCTTATTATTTACTCACACTGGTCGATTTTATATCCTGGCACACATTACCTCATGTGCTGCATGCCAGAGTAGCAAGAGGGACACCGCAGAGGGCAAAGTGGTAATCGTAATGTTTCTTTTGCCTTTAACCACAACTCTTCTTTTTCTCCAAAGACCACAACAAAGCCAAAATCTCTCATCTGCCATCCCCGCTGACAAGGACTGAACACCTATTCCCTTCAGGAGCAGGATTTAAAGCTGGTGGGGTGCAGACGCGACACAGAAGTTCAGGAAATTGTGGGCACTTCAGGCACAAGTTCACTTTCCTCAGATTCCCATGCCAGCCCTGGGGACCCAGCTGATGAGGTGCCTTCATGGGATCCAGGCTCCCTCCCCTGCTTTGCTGAGGGCTGCTGTGGGTGGGATCACAACTAGGGAGAAGAGAAATGTCTCCTCCCTTTCCCCTGACTCAGGCTTATAAAATACATCCTCTTGGAGAGACCAGGACCCCAATAAATCCTGAAGTACCTGGGTGACACATGGCTTTGTGATACAATCAGTCCCAGGGGGAGGCAACCCCTGCCTGACACAATAAACTGATGGATCACACTGGCTGGGCAGGATGAGGAAACTCCCAAGGGATGGTCTGAGCCTTCCTCCAGCCCTTTCATGAGCAGAGGTGTCCCCTGAGCAGGCCGGGGTTTGACAGAGCAGGAAGAAAAAGGTGGAATGACTCACCCAAAGCAAAGCAGCCTCTTCTCCTTTGGGCAGCAGGACCTCAGGATTGATCCAAAATCTGTCCCTACAGCCAACCCTTCACAGACAACACGTGGCATCCCTGCCTGATCATGTCAGGGCAGATAGTGATTGGACAAGGGGGAGTGGTTTTAAACTGAAAGATGAGAGATTTAGATGGTTGGAATAAATGCCTCACTGTGAGGGCAGTGGTTCAAGCTGGAACCTGAAACGAGTTGCTCAGAGAAGCTATGGATGCTCCAACCCTGGAATTGTTCCAGGCTGGGTTGGATGGGGTGTAGAGGAACCTGGTCTAGGGGAAGTTGTCCCTGCCTATGGCAGGGGGTTTGGAACAAGATGATCTTTAGGGTCCCTTTCAAACCAAACCATTCTAGGGTTCTATGATTCCATGCTCGTGTTCAGCTCCAGGTCTGCTGTGCAGTTGTCCTTGTGGGGGTCAGCCAGCCCCCTCTGAGACAGTTTTCATGGAGATGTGGAGAGAAAAGCAGCCACTTCTGCAGCATTTTCTTCCTCTCTGTGTACCTGCCAGCAGCAAGTGACCTGGGAGCTCTTTGCTCAGGCAACAGCACACAAGGGCATCTGTGGTGTGTCGGTTTTCAGAGGCTCAGCTGGCGACCTTGTGGGGAAACACTCCAGCTGCCTATCAGCCTGGGTCCTCTTGTGTTTTGTCATCCAGAGAAATCCAATTAACCTGCTTCCTTTGGCACTTAGTGTTTCTAACGTCAAAGAGCATCACCTGGAAGACCTTTTAAAGGCAAAATAAATGCCATGGCAACTGCCAAGATATTTCCAATAAATCCCAGCTGTGGCCTTCAGACTGCAAGTCCAGGAGACATTTCCCAGATCGTAATTTTTCTCTTTCAATGTCCTCTGTTTCTGGGGAAGTATTGACTAAGTGTTAAGCCTCCAGACTTTATTTTTGGTTTGATCCCTTGAAAGAGGAAGAACCCTCATTCAGTTTATTGGGAAATGCTGGTACAGAAATGCTGATTGCTGTGATTAATTGTTACATCTGTGGGAGCATCCTGTTAAGGGAAAAATTAAACTCACTTCTACATGGGTTATTTACAATCCAGCCGCTCCAGCCATTAAAATCGCCCTGAATAAATGCTTCCCCCACCACAGTCTGAACAAGCAGATTAGTCCCTGAGATCACAAGCCCCCATGTTTTCCAGCTCAGTACATCTCATCACAAAATAAAGGTCTTGCTTCAATAAATAGCACTGTTGAGGGCACTCCTGCTGGAATGAACCTTCCCTAGCAATGCTTCCACTCCAGAAAGAGCCTGCTCTGAGCACTGAAGAAACCCATCAGAAATAACCTTGGATTTTGTATGTTTATATCTGCGTAGCTGTGGAAACACAGTGAAGAGGGATGGTTTTTGTTTTGCAAGGCAAATAGAAGATCTGTGATATCCTTCAAGGATATTTCAAGGCTTCCCTCTCATCCTGTTGCAAGCAAAGGCCTCTTGCCCAAGCTGTCTCTTTTTTTGATATAAATGCCTCCCTTTCCCTAGATCAGTCCAGTGCTGAGCACATTTCTTGGCATCCTCACCCCTAATTGCCCTCAGGCTGTTGCAACACTTCAGATGCTCCCATCTGCATGTGGTGACCAAAGGGGTTGACTTGGCATTGGAGGGGGCTGGGCTGACCCCTGTTCTTGCTGAATCCACACTCCCAGTGGGGTGTCTGGGACACACTCGAGGAGGCTGCTTGAGAGATGAATCACCTGTTACTTGGGATGAAATCGATTCTCTTCTCTCCAGCTTGCCGGAGTTACTGCCGAGGTGGCTTCAGGCAGCAGAGAGGCTGGAGAGGGCAGGGCAGAGCATCTGCTGGGACACATCCCTGTTGGATCCTCGTGCAAACAAGTGCCCCAAAATTATCCACAGGAATGACAGAGCTTAAGTTTTACACTTTTACTGCATTCCTCTTTTCTCCTCTCTGCTCTGGCTCTTCTCCCCACTTCCCTTTCACCACTGCTGGGTGGGCTCCTGCTGCCTCCTTATATCTGGTTTCATAGAACCATGGAATTATAGAATGCTTTTTATGGGAAGGAGGCTTCAGGACCATCCAGTTCCAACTCCCCTGCCATGGGCAGGGGCACCCTTCACTAGGTCAAGTTGCTCCAAGCCGTATCCAACCTGGCCTTGAACACTTTCAGGAATGAGGCATCCACAGGTTCTCTGGTTTCCTTTCAAACACGCAGCCCAAGCCCATGCACTGACCAAGCTGTCCTGCCCAGCAAGTCACCGCACTGCCCCACCACCAAAAACATCTCTTCAGAGCAGAGCAAACCCCCCTTGCATCTCTGCCTTCTCCCTCCTTTCCAACCCAACAAGGAGAGTCAGGACCCCTGCAGCGGCAGCAGACAGAGACTCCATCCTTCTGCCAGCTCCAGCACTGGCTTTTGAATAATGTCCTTCCTGGCACAGAAAACCCTCAAGCCAAACCTACACAGGGCAGTGATCAGCCCCTCACAAAATCCCCTTGCAAACTACTTTCTGCTTGCATCACATCAGAATTTCTTTCCCAAATACCTGCATGGCACCAAGAGTGCTGATCCCAGCCTGAGCCCCGGGCACCTCAGTAATGTTGATAACAGGCACAACCTATTTGTGCAACCCAGTTATTGCATGTGCCTCACACACGAGCCTGCCTTTAATGATGTCTGCGTGCACAAGCTGCTGTTCCCTGCAGCAACCCCGGCAAACAGAGTAACCTGGGGCAGCACCACGAGCTCGTCTAAGGCAGGGTTAAGTAGGTGATGATAAACTCTCACCACCATGATCGAAGCCCACGCACACAGCGCCAGATGTGTTCTGCATCCTGCAAAAAAGGCTCCGGGCCAGCTCCAAGTGATGTGTGAGCCCAAGGGTTTTCCCAGAACTAGGCTGAGCCTGGCATAAGGCTTGGGCAGGGAAATGCTCCTTGGGGCAGGACTATCCTCAGAGAGAGTGCATGGGACACGACCAGGAAAGGGGCATGGCACCAGCACTGCCCTCCTTTGGTGATGCAGGCAGAGGCTCCCTGCTGCAAAAACACCCAAGCAAGTTCTGGTGGGGGGACGTGTATTGATAGGAGAAGGGGGAATGGCTTTAAACTGGCAAAGGGTGGGATTAAATTAGATGTTAGGAAACAATTCTTCCCTGTGAGGGTGCTGAGGCCCTGGCACAGGTTGCCTGTATGGACTGTGGCTGCCCCATCCCTGGCANAAAGGGGCATGGCACCAGCACTGCCCTCCTTTGGTGATGCAGGCAGAGGCTCCCTGCTGCAAAAACACCCAAGCAAGTTCTGGTGGGGGGACGTGTATTGATAGGAGAAGGGGGAATGGCTTTAAACTGGCAAAGGGTGGGATTAAATTAGATGTTAGGAAACAATTCTTCCCTGTGAGGGTGCTGAGGCCCTGGCACAGGTTGCCTGTATGGACTGTGGCTGCCCCATCCCTGGCAGTGTTCCAGGCCAGGTTAGACAGGGCTTGGAGCAACCTGGGCTGTCCCTGCCCATGGCAAGGGGTTGGAACTGGACAATCTTGAAGGTCTCTTCCAACCTGAACCATTCTGTGATTCTGTGATCAAAGTAGGTTTTCCAAACCATCTGTTGTGGCCACACTCTCAGCCTCACCTGCAAAAGACCCAGTCCTCAGGACTGGAGGCTGCTGTTGTGTTCATTAGGAAGAACTTTTAAATTCTGCTCAGGAAAGCATAAACATATGGAGGAAAAGAAAACCTGGATTTGGGTAGGATTCAGTGGCAGGACGAGACAAGGAAACCATGAGTGGGAGGCAGGTAGCCCCAAACAGACCTAGGGCAAAAGTATGGACAGGGAGAGAGAATTAGGGCTGCCTCAGAAAATCACTTCTGGTATTGTCCAGGTTCGCAGTGTGTGGCTTGGCAAGCCTGTGNAGCAGAGCAAACCCCCCTTGCATCTCTGCCTTCTCCCTCCTTTCCAACCCAACAAGGAGAGTCAGGACCCCTGCAGCGGCAGCAGACAGAGACTCCATCCTTCTGCCAGCTCCAGCACTGGCTTTTGAATAATGTCCTTCCTGGCACAGAAAACCCTCAAGCCAAACCTACACAGGGCAGTGATCAGCCCCTCACAAAATCCCCTTGCAAACTACTTTCTGCTTGCATCACATCAGAATTTCTTTCCCAAATACCTGCATGGCACCAAGAGTGCTGATCCCAGCCTGAGCCCCGGGCACCTCAGTAATGTTGATAACAGGCACAACCTATTTGTGCAACCCAGTTATTGCATGTGCCTCACACACGAGCCTGCCTTTAATGATGTCTGCGTGCACAAGCTGCTGTTCCCTGCAGCAACCCCGGCAAACAGAGTAACCTGGGGCAGCACCACGAGCTCGTCTAAGGCAGGGTTAAGTAGGTGATGATAAACTCTCACCACCATGATCGAAGCCCACGCACACAGCGCCAGATGTGTTCTGCATCCTGCAAAAAAGGCTCCGGGCCAGCTCCAAGTGATGTGTGAGCCCAAGGGTTTTCCCAGAACTAGGCTGAGCCTGGCATAAGGCTTGGGCAGGGAAATGCTCCTTGGGGCAGGACTATCCTCAGAGAGAGTGCATGGGACACGACCAGGAAAGGGGCATGGCACCAGCACTGCCCTCCTTTGGTGATGCAGGCAGAGGCTCCCTGCTGCAAAAACACCCAAGCAAGTTCTGGTGGGGGGACGTGTATTGATAGGAGAAGGGGGAATGGCTTTAAACTGGCAAAGGGTGGGATTAAATTAGATGTTAGGAAACAATTCTTCCCTGTGAGGGTGCTGAGGCCCTGGCACAGGTTGCCTGTATGGACTGTGGCTGCCCCATCCCTGGCAGTGTTCCAGGCCAGGTTAGACAGGGCTTGGAGCAACCTGGGCTGTCCCTGCCCATGGCAAGGGGTTGGAACTGGACAATCTTGAAGGTCTCTTCCAACCTGAACCATTCTGTGATTCTGTGATCAAAGTAGGTTTTCCAAACCATCTGTTGTGGCCACACTCTCAGCCTCACCTGCAAAAGACCCAGTCCTCAGGACTGGAGGCTGCTGTTGTGTTCATTAGGAAGAACTTTTAAATTCTGCTCAGGAAAGCATAAACATATGGAGGAAAAGAAAACCTGGATTTGGGTAGGATTCAGTGGCAGGACGAGACAAGGAAACCATGAGTGGGAGGCAGGTAGCCCCAAACAGACCTAGGGCAAAAGTATGGACAGGGAGAGAGAATTAGGGCTGCCTCAGAAAATCACTTCTGGTATTGTCCAGGTTCGCAGTGTGTGGCTTGGCAAGCCTGTGATTTTGTGTGCAAGAGCCTCCAAAAGGGAGGGTACAGGAGCTGTTTTGCTGGGGGATGTTTGGATCAAGACAGCAGGGTGAGGATCAGGAGTCAGCCAAATCACATAAATCAGTGGGATTTCAGGGCTGATCTCATGGCTTTTGAGGATAATAAACATCACTGCAGATCTGAGACACTGTGCTTCAGAGCCCTTTCAACATTCAAGGCTTGCAAGCATTTTCTTGATGTGTAATAAATTGATTCATTCTTACCTGGAGTAGAGATAATGTACTGTTGATGTCCTTAGGTATAGGTGTCTTCATGGACATTTAACATAACCCTTCCTTTCTGCATTAAAAAAAAGCCCCAAACACTTAGAGAAAATCTCTTGCTTAATATCTAATCTAAATCGCCCCTCCTTCAGCTTAAAACCATTCCCCCTTGTCCTGTCACTCCATGACCTTGTCCAAAGTCCCTCTCCAGCTCTCTTGGAGCTCCTTTAGGTACTGGAAGGTGCTCTAAGGTCTCCCCAGTGCCACAAGACCAGCTCCCTAAACACTACATCCCTTTGCAATCATGCATTTCCTCCCCCTTCCCAGCTTCAGTTTGTAAACTATTTGTATGCTGATGGTTTTTAAATAGCTCCCGATGAGGATTTTACATACAGGGAATGGCAGAGGAAAATAAATCTGTGGGCTGGAGATTTATGTAAACACAAATTCCCTGCAACAGCAAGTTCCTCACTGCATGTGGCTCATTTTACAAAAACACACCATCAGATAAAGGCATGTACGTGATTCATTTGCTGCCCTCTGATGTGGTGGGGCTCTTGAATGAGAAGTTTAAACTACCCTGCTTAAAATCAGAGTCACAGGGCTTACAGGCTGAGGAGGCATGGCTGAAGGCAGGCTCAGTTTCTAACAGACATAGGGTTGTGCAAAACAGATTGCTCTGTGGGTGCTAAAAACTCTGATGGGGTCTAGGAAGAGGTTTTTTTGTTTAGATGTGCCAAGCTGTTGGTCATAGAAAGTCATAATTATATCTACTGGCCAGCTCTGGGAGCTGTTACGGGCTTGATATTCATTGCCAGTGGATGTTTTATCTTGCCTTGCTTG
Source organism: Ifrita kowaldi (assembly GCA_013398055.1). Lineage (NCBI taxonomy): Eukaryota > Metazoa > Chordata > Aves > Passeriformes > Cinclosomatidae > Ifrita > Ifrita kowaldi. Next base: position 126,848 of record VZRS01009808.1, read on the forward strand.
TGCTAGAAATATCGTGGGCCCACAATGATGGCAGAGTGCTAGACAGTGCAAAATATTAGACCAAAATAGATGGGTCCTGTCTTTCAGCAGTGCTGCTGTCTTGCTTAATATCTAATTGAAACAAGATAAAAAGCACTTTGGTGTGGAGATCCAGGACTGTCTGCAGGGAAACCTTTTAGCCCCATTCCTCAGAGAGGAAACTAAAGCTCTGGTAGAGCTGCTTCCTGTCAGATTTGACCTCCAAATCCCCAGCCTCTATGTCCTGGCCACAGTCTGCCTAGCCACAGTGGTTACTCATATTCATATGACACAGGGAGGGATTCACATTGGAGCTCAAAATCCTGTTTTACAGCTTGTGTAGGAAATGTGGGGAAATGTCCAGTTCCTCCTTCACACCACCAGCAGCCCCATGGTGGGTGCACCAGAGAGCTCTTCTCGCAGTAAGACATCTCACTCTCCATGAGTTATCCAAGTAAAATGCCCAGGTATGGCTTGTGCAGAGAAAGAAAACTCTGGCTCTTGGTCTCCCTGCAGTAAAACTTCTTCCTCCTCCTCCTCCAAACCTATCCCAGATTTTCTGGCCACAGAGACCCTTTGGCACAAACTGAGCCTCCCTCTCTGCCTGTATTTTGGAGAAACTGGGTGAAGATCACCTCCAAGCATAGGTCTGAGGAATTTTGGTCGGGTTGGTGGGCAGGTTTGCTCTGGAGAGCAGGCTGAGGTCAGTGCACAGGGTGAATGAACCTTCCTCTGAGCATGGAGGATCATCCCTCATGACCAGAGGCAGCACATCCCTGGTCAGCACTCCAGGCTGTGTGGGGAGCAAAACTCTAGGTGTTGGTATCAGAGCAAAACTGCTCAGCCACCACCAAATGCAGTCACCAAGGGAGCTGAAAACCAGGCACTTCAGAAAAAAGCTTAAAGAAGAGTATGTACCTGGTTCTGAGTCCCAGCACTGCCCCCACAATCCGTGGAGCTCCCTCTCCTCTCCTGAGGGATGTGTTGTTCCCAGCTACGCCCCCAGGACCAGGGAGGAAATTCCCTTGTTTGAACACACCAGTGCCAGTGTCCCACAGCCCTGGAGTTTCCCTACAGAAGCCTGCCCACGTTTTGCTCCTGACCACAAAGCATTTGCTTTGCATTCAGCAGGAACAACCAGTTCAGTGTTTGAATGAATGATCGGTGTCAATTAGTATCATTCAAAATTAAAATAAAGGTCAGAAGAGGGTAAGCATTATCAAAGGGCCTTGTTTGCTCAAAGGAAACATTAATGACACTTGTTCAGGGCTTCAAGATAAACTTGTTCAGGCACTGAGTAAATGAAGAAATAAATACTGACCGTCACTACTCCTCAAACACAAACCACATGTCTTTCATCTCAAGGTGTGCCCTGCCCTATCTCTCATCTCTCCTGGCTGTTTCATTCTTCCTCACTCTGGAGATGCCAGCTCCCCTCCCTGAGCAGCTGCAGGATGGACCCACCACCAGTTCATTGGGCTGACAGCTTCCCCCTGCAGAGCTGTCACCCAGGGGCTCCTGCAATGGCATCTCACTGCCCTGCTTCCAACTCTCCTTCATTATGAAGCAATGGACACGGGTGTGTCACAGGGTTTGGGATTATGGGGCAGGTGCTTTCAGGACCTTATATTGACCAGCTGGTCCAGACAAGCACGAGTTCCTCTGCTCCCACCCTAAGCTGGCCATCCAGAGGGACCTTGGCAGGCTGGGCCTGTGTAAACCTCATGAAGTTCAACAAGATCAAGTGCAAGATCCTGCAGCTCAGTCAGGGCAATCCCAAACACAGGTAAGAGATGGGAAGAGAATGGGCTGAGAGCAGCCATGAGGAGAAGGATTTAGAGATGTTGGTGGATAAGAGACTGGACATGACCTGGCAGAGAGTGCTGGCAGCCCAGAAAGTCACCTGTGTCCTGGGCTGCATCCCCACAGCGTGGGCGGCAGAGCGAGGGAGGGGAATTGTCCCCCTGCACTCTGCTCTGCTGAGAGCCCACCTGTGCTGCTGCATCCAGCTCTGGGACCCCCAACACAAGAAAGACGTGGAACTGTCAGAGCAAGCCCAGAGGAGGCCACGAAGGCTGGAGCACCTCTGCTGTGAAAACAAGATGAGAGAGCTGGGGGTGTTCAGCCTGGGGAAGAGAAGGCTTCTAGAACATTCCAGGACCTAAAGGGTCTACAAGAGAGCTGGAGAGGAACTTCTTAGGAGGGCATGTAGCATTTGGACAAGGGGGAATGGTTTCAAACCTACAAAAGACTGGTTTATATTAGATAAAAGGAATAAATTCATCCCTGTGAAGGTGGTGAGGCCCTGGCACAGGCTGCCCAGAGAAGCTGTGGCTGCCCCATCCCTGGAAGTGTTCAAGGCCGGGTGGGATGGGACTTGGAGCAACCTGGGATAGTGGAAGGTGTCCCTGTCTTTGACAGGGGGATTGGAACAAGATGGTCTTAAGGGTCCCTTCCAAACCATTCTGTGATTCTCTGACCCGATACTCCTGGGTTTGCACCCCTCTGGGTAGACGCACCACCAGATCACAACCTCCCATGGCCAGAGCCACCATCCTGCCCCATGTCTGTACAGCACCGGGTGCAACAGAGCCCGATTGAGATGCACAGGATGATGTGCGGGTCCAGACCCTTCCCAGCTGCCTGCAGGTGTTTTGCTGGTGCAGAATAAGCCAGAAATAAATAAACTGAACTCTCACCTGAGAGCTGGGTCACCTTCTGCAGGTGCTTCACTGCATCGACAACAGAGGGAGCCCCAGGATGTCTGTGCTCCAGAGCCGGGCACCTCAGGCAAACTTAGGGTGGGATGAATCCTGGGCTAAACAAATACTAATACGTTCAGAAACCAGCAGTAGCAGCATTCACGGATATTTATATATACACAGAGTGAAAGAGGGAGGAAAAGTGCGTGAACACCCTTTGGCTTCTCCATGACCCCCAAAATGCCATAAATCACTTTCAGCAGGAGAGCACGGCACAGCAAGTTTTGCCTCCTGCCACATCTTCCACACTGCCAATAATTTGGCAAACCCTGCCCTGCCACCAGCAGTGAAGTGAGGGGGCTGCAGAGAAGAAATTGGGGTAGAGGAGCTGGGGGCTTCCAGGCTGTACCGTGCTCCCTGTGCCAAGAATGCAGTGCTCCAGCTCCCGCTGCTGAAACCACTGAAGGCTGAGGAAGATGATATTTCCATCTTTTGGAAACTAAACACTGGGAACACGCCTACACAGCCGTTGTCATAATCTCCCGAATTCACTCAGAAGTAAAGAACAGGCAGAGGTCAAACTTTTCCTGGCTTAATAGAAACGCTATCAAAATTTTAACCACTTCCCTGCCAGCAGCTCACAGCTCTCCCATTCCCAACAAATGTTCCCATGCATGATGAACACACACAGGCCTTTGCAGCAGTGAAATCTCTCTTCTCCCCCTTCCCTGTGCGCTCAGGCGACGCAGACAACGATGTTTCCGACACCGGCGAGGACAAGCAGAGCCGGTTGCATGAGGACCATCTGTGGGGAGATGCAATCCTGCATCCATCCCGTGTCCCACCCGGCTGCAGGCACCCGGCAGAGCCGCTGTGCTGTGCCAGGAGCACAGGCGCCAGCCTGACGCTGCTGCTTCACCCCATCTCACACACACGGGAGAGAAGAGGCAGGAAAGATGGGCTTCCAGGGGGAGCAGATGGGCACCTGTCAGCAGCCATATGTCAGGAGATCAGTGCTTTGGATTGTGAACTAACCAAAAAAAAACAAAAAAGGGAAAATGGGAAAAAAACCCCACCTTCTGTAAGATTTTTAATCACGTGGTCCTCAGATGCTATGTGGAAAAAAAGACTCGGCAGCTCTTCCCTTTTTTCCTGCGTGAACAGGAGCGAAGCAGCCTGGTATCCCACATTTATCACAGCACCCCTCACCCTTTTGGAAAAGCAGCAAAGAGGGGTCCACTCCTCTGAGTTACTTCCCTCTGGAAATAACCATTTCATGGGAGAAGAGGGCTGCTGCATACAGACAGCCAACCTGGAGAGCAGGAGCAACGAACTGGTGAAAGGTTTGAACCCTGCAGCTCAGCACCATCACTTCCCAAAAGGTCAGGAGTTAATTCAGATCTATAGGTTGATGATCATGAGGATCCCAAGCCCTGAAAGTTGATAGCAGACACCAAGTGTGACACATTAGACTGTGGTGGGGTGAAGATGCACAAGTAACTTTATCTTGCCTACCAGACCTCTGTGTGGAGGCTGTTTGCTCCAGCCCAGCTGTCTCCGAGCTCAGGAGCCATACGGCTGGTGGGACTTCAGAGAGGGAGATCAAATTCGGAGACAGCAAAGCAGGCGGTTGTTTGCTTTCCGCGTCCCTGCTCAACTTTTGGCCTCCTACTCTCCTAATGAATTTCTGGGAGGTTCTCAGCACTGCCTGCTCTTTAGCAGACTGCACTTCCAGCTACAAAAATAGCACAGACACTAAAACGATCTTCGGGAATCAGATAAGAGCTCCTCCCAGGAGGAAGAAAAAAGGTTTCTTTCTTCTCTTTTCTTTTTTTTCTCTTTGTGTTTGAGGAGGCTGATGTGTTACAAATATAGACCGTGATTTCCATCCCAAAGTGCTTCGCAAGAGCTCGGCTGGCACCTCTGCGCAGAGCTGGCAGCAGGCACTGCTGGGATGAGCTGTGCAGCTTCACAGAGGAGCACAGCCCACCCCAGCCGCTCACAAAACCTGTCCAAATAACTGCACAGCAGAACTGCAAGAGATCTTCTGGTGTAGACACTACCAAAGCTGACAGAAAACACTGTTTTCTGACATTACTTCCTCCTAAAACACAGCTCAGAGAGGAAAATGCATAGGTAAAAGCTCTGTCACATCATAGGTTTCTGTGGTCTTGGGCAAGTCATCTTTCCCTCTCAGTTTTGCCAAGGAAAGCCTTAGGGAGCCTCCCACATCTCCCCCAGTTTCCAGCTGGTCGCCGCACCCCTCCCTTTGCCAGGGTTTGATGGTGACCAGACTCTCCCAAGCCACCTCAGCTCATTAACTCAGGACGAGTACCCGTGTTGGGTGAGTGTTCTCCCATCCCTGTGGCTTGTATCAGCTCTTGGAGGGATCCCACCAGTCCTGGAGCCAGGGAGAGATAAGCCCTGGGACCGTGGGAGAGGGCAGGGAAGGGAGTGTGGGACTTCTGCCAGTCCTTCCCCCGCCCTTGCTACTTTTCATGGAAACACATTAGAAACCTTTCTCTTCTCTAAAATGAGAGCTTCATAACTCCCTTATCTGCGGATCATTACTGATAAGCACTCTGATATATGTGCCCGGTCATGCTGTGAACTCCCTGCCCCTTGCTCAAATCCGTGTGTACAGGAACAGATACCCACAAGCCTCCAAATGAGAGCCTTTAAACGCTACATAAACACAGATAAATACAACACAATACATCAAATGGAGCCATAAGGGACCTCCAGTGGTCTCCTAGTTCATCCCCCAAAGGCAGGGTGAAATTACACTTTATTGCCCAAGCCAGTGCTAAAAATATCCATTGGCCAAAATGCCAGTCTTCCTGAGCAACTGCTTCCCTCGACTCTCTCCTTTTCACCCTTCAAAGCTTTTTCTGGAATCAGATGTTCCTCACTGCAGTTCAAGCCCAGACTCTTTCCTGTCCCTGGCAGACCCAGGGAATGGTTCATTCCCAATGCTGCTCACAGCACACATCTGGAGTTGGTTACATCTCCCACTCAGGCTTTGCTACATTTGCATCTCTCCTCTAGACAAGCAGTGGCATTTTGTTCAGGAAAAAACAAAGAGTCAGTGGTTGGTCATAAGGCACAAAGCAGAGCTGATGACAGTGCTGAAAGGAGCGGGTGATGTGGCTCATTAGTTGGTGAGCTGTGGTAGCATAAAAACAGGTCCCAGCAGGGGCATGGGGCCAGTCACCAGGAGACCCCAGAGATGTTTTGCAGCACGACTTGTGCCAGCATCCCCTTCCCACCTTTGGGCTGGCACACACGTGCAAGGCTGTGTTTTGCAGCGTTTTTCCATTTTTAATGCTCTTCTAAAGATTTTCCTTGCAAGAGGTCAGAAAGTGAGACATGGTTATAAAATAGTTATAAAACCAGAATGAGCACCAACTGGACCAAACCTACATGCTCCAGCATCGTCTGACAGAGGGCAGGATTAGATGGGATATTGGGAAGAAATTCTTGGCTGTGAAGGTGGTGAGGCCCTGGCACAGGTTGCCCAGGGAAGCTGTGGCTGCCCCATCTCTGGCAGTGTTCCAGGCCAGCTTGGATGGGGCTTGGAGCAACCTGGGATAGTGGAAGGTGTCCCTATCATGAGAGGGGGGGTTGAAACAAGATGGCACTGAAGGTCCCTTCCAACCCAAACCGCTCCACAATTCCATGATTCTGTGAATATGGCCCTGTTTCATGATTTGTTGTGGTCCTCACTCAATGCTCCCCCTCCAGCGTGGAGCGTCCTCTGCACAGGACAGCGCCTTGCAGCATGACTCAACTCCAGCCAGGAAAGCACATTTTCCACCCACACAGCTGCAGCTGCTCCTCTGAAGCTCCCCACCGTGGTTGGGGACAGGACACACGTCCACCCCTCTGCTGCTGCACCCACTGAGCACGTGTGCTCTGCCAGCAGTTTGCACCAACACCTTCCGTGGGAGCCCTTGGTGGGAGAGCTCCTGCTCCTCTCACATCTCCTCATGGCATCTCCTCTCACAGAGCGCAACAGAACAAAACCTTGCAAGAAGTTGTGTAGCAGGGATAACAGAAGATAAAACATGCTGCATAAATTCCTGGACACCGATGCTCTCTTTTCCCTTTAACACCAGCAAAGACCATTGAGCCTTAACTGTAACGCTGCAGTCACAAACAGGCAAGAATTTTTTGAGTCCGAACTGAGAGGGAAAACAACACCTCCTGCACAGGTTAGCCAGCCTATCCCTTACAGAAATTCCCTGATTTTCTCCCAGCTCAGTAAAAGACAGATGATGAAATCCCATCTGAAAGTGTCAGGGCCTCAGGTCAGTCTAAACACTCTTCTGGGAGCACCCCAAATCCTCGTCCCTCCCCCAGCCTTGGAGATGCTGATCCACATTTTTGCTTTACTGTTTTTCTTGGCAGCTGTTTTCTTTCTAGTCAAGCTATGGCTGTGTCGCTTTTAGGTACTTAAATTCGTATTCTTGATTCATTTCTTCCCTAATCACTTGGGATACTGAATTTTACAAAGGGGAGTATAATTAATCTTCCAGGTTTGTGCATGTGCGATGAAAAAGATGTGATCCATGACAATTTAATGCCCTAGCTAGCTGCTGTTAGACAATGGAAATTTCTGATTTATACCCAAGAAAAGCCACACCCAGCTCACAAAGACTCCAGCAGCTGACAAGCATCTTCTCCAAACTATTCAGCGGGAACATTTTCTTGAGAGCTCTTCCAGTTTTGTTGTTGTTTTAAACTTGGCCCCAAATATCAGCAGCAAAAGAACAAAGCCTCAAACTTGTGCAGTTGGTTCGATGAGTTCCAGAAGCTGTTGAATTTCTCACGGCGTTATCAGCAATCTTGGGAGACCCACGGAGGTGAATTTCACGCAGCAGTTGCTGTTAACGTGCTCCGCTCCCCTCTGACATGCATTCCTCCTCCCACTCCCCTCCAACATGCATTCCTCCTCCCATTCCCCTCTAACATGCATTCCTCGTGATCCCGGCGGTGGTTTGATAGTCAGCATCGCTCCAGACAGCTCCATCCCGTCTCAATCACTCTCTTAGAAGTTAACAACCCTGCGATGGCCAGCGTCGATATTGGCTGCCCATAACAAAGCTGTTAGAGTGGCATTTCGGTAGGAAATGGTGGGAATGCTGCAGTAATCAGACAGAGTTATAAAAGGTTAATGAAGATGAAAGGAAAGAAAATACAGAGGAAAAGCCCAAGCAGCCAGAGAGATTTTGGCAAGATTTGCTAAGCTGCTGCCTAGGCACACACTACTTCCTGCATTTCCCAATCCAGCTGCACATTTCCAGTAGCCTCAGCAAGTCTGTATCGCTGGGAGAAACGCTGAGCTAACTGTGTGGCTGGTCACAGTTGTAACCATTCATGTCCATTATATTTAACAAAATGTTCAAGTCCCCAAGAGGAGTTTGGGCAGAAAGTCCATTTCGTCTAAATACACTGTCCCCGAGGAGGGTGAATTCAGAAGTGCTCCAGCTCAAGCTGGAAACGCGTAACTGAAGTGTTATCCATGTGTTGCTCACCAAAATAAGAGGTCTTTCCAAATCACCTCAGTATTTTTGGAAGGAAAATCTTTCACTCAGAATTATCAGAGACCTGCAGAGGACAAGCAACCCTCTGGCAGTGCTGGGTGGGACAGGATGTTGCCAGGCACCCCTTCAAAGCAGGGGGAAGAAATGCCTTCATTTCTTTCCCCCCTCTCATCAAGGGACAATTCCGACAGTACAGTTGTACTGTAATATCCCGATTTCACACTATGGGACTCCACCCCTTCCCCTGAGAAGGCTATTTAATGCCTTAATAGGTGTCCTCATCACACTTTTTCTTTTTCTTTTTTTTTTTTACCACACCATTGTTTTATTCGCTATGTCTCTCACCACCTAAAATATCCCTTCCTCCTCACCAGCACGTCAAGCTTTCAGATGACTGCGGGCTGTTGCCTAATCTTTCCCCTATTCCTCATCCGATGTCGAGACGGGTGCTTAGCTAAGCTATGCACATAGCTCACTGTCAGCATCGCCACGTCAATCAGCCTCCTCAGCTCCAGCTGCTGCCGGTGCTGTTTCCTGAATTCCTGACACTCGTCACCCTGCCTCAGTGCCAAGCAGGGGACGGGGACCTGCTGGGTGGGATCAGACGGGCTCAGCAGAGAGGGACTTGCAGCCCGGCACACACAGCCCGGCACACACCCTGCAGTTTCGCTGCTCTGTCCTTGCTACTCATCCTTCATGCTCATCCTTCCTTCCACACAAATTTCTCCATGCTTTTTCCCACCTCCCCATCTCATCAATAAGGCTCCTTTTAGCCATGTTGTTTAGCTTATGTATTTCCAAAGCAAGCCTTGATCTCCTGTGCTGCTCATTTCTCACAGCTCCTCCCAGTTCCACAGTGGCTGCAGCTCTGACTACAGAGATTTTAGCTCTGAGATCATCTCTGAAGGTACCACGTTTGGCCAAATTTACCATCTGTAACCCAAGAGACTCATCCTGCAGCCCAGCCACACATCCACCCCCCTGTAGTTATGGCTGTCATTACTGATGCTAATTGTACAAATAGGCAAACAGAGCTTACTCCAAACTAACTCAGTCTCCATATAGCTCAGAGACTTTTGGGTCTCCTACATCTCATCCTCTGGGGATTTTTTGGCTGTGACAAACTTTGAGCTGGCTTTCAGTTTATGGGAGCTGCTGTATTTGTGCCACTTTGAGCCTCCTTCATGAGTAAACCACTCTGACAAGCCAGAGTTCATGGGGTCCGCAGTCCATGACAGATTTAATTGCAGATTAAAAATTCCACAGCAGAAATATTACGGGAGACTCGAGATCCTAATTTTTTCCTGCATAAGGCAGGAGCTTATTTTTTATTGTTAAACTCTCAAGTGCTGACAGCCAATATTTTGGTGTGAAAAAGCTGAAGATGCAGCTGCTGCCTCACTGTGAGCAGGTAGCAACTTCCAGAGTTTAATCTTACACCTTAATTTGTTCTTAATATTCAGATCGTGGCAGCAGCCAGGAGGCATTATCAAGCTAAGTGCTCCTTTGTGTCAATACACAGCGGTAGAAAAATTCCCCGCCCAAATGAGCCGTGATTGTTGTATCTTCTGGAAGAAAGCCACGCTCTCTCTAGTGCTGCACTAATGCACTTCTAGTGACAGAACTGATTAGGATTCCTGCTTTGGATTTGCTCAGATCTAGCCTGGTTGGGTTTTTAATCTTTGGGATAAGCTGTGGATAGAGAATTAGCCATTTAGATATAAATGCATCGCTGGGAAGTGGTTCGCCAGCATCCGCCACAAAGTGACTTCAGAGTCAGATCTGGCAAGTGCTGCTCGATAATAAAGTGATAACCTGGGGTGTGGGGGCAGAGGGGGATTTTTCACTTTCAAGAAGCACCAGACATCTTTGCCTGATTCTGTCTCCCCTAGCACAGAAATTAGAAGAGTGCTGAGGAATGTGTGCTAAGAGTGAAAATAAGCACCCGCCACCCATCTCAGATTTGAAATGATGGCTGATAGGGGAATTATGGAGTCATCACTGACAAGGGAGGCACGGGGGGTTTTGCTTGGGCTGTTTGAGCCTCATGGCTCTTATGTGCTGTATTTTGATACAGCTGCCCAGTGAAGTCTGGCAGGATGTGTGTCCTTCCCATCTTGGCGAGGCTGACAAGCAGCACTGCACGAGTGAGAGACACGAGGGTCAGGTTTAATCCAATGGTGAGCTTCTCCCCCTCTGAATCTCCAGGGTCTGACAAGGAGCAGTGCTCCCCATCACACTCTGCTCTTACAAACAGCAAGAAGGTCAGATATTCTTCCGGAAGGCTTTTTTCTCCAAAGCCATTATTTTTCCCTTGTTGTAAAAGAGTCTGACTTAGCCACCTCCCTCTGGTTGTCCATCACCTAATGGCAAGTCCTCCTGAGGCAGAGCAGGACTCAGGAGTGACACAACAACACAATGGACTCTGCCACAGCACCCGAGCACCATGAACTGCTGGGACCCCTCTCCTACATGCTTATCACCCCACTTTCTCTAGGGCTTGTCTCGAATTTGGCAGCAGTACAGACACAGACATGCAGACTGCAGCCTGAAGATCTCAGGTCCAGAAGCACTGGCCACACTCAGCCTGAAATCGATGTCCTTTCTAATTCTCATGGATGTCAGAAAGATTTATCCAGAGAGATCTTATTTTACAGCCTGTGTCTTCTGGTGTGTTTGCTCTTTCAGCGCTCCGGGTTCAGAAGCTACTGCATCCTCCCCAAACTCTCTCTCACCTGTGCTGGAGAGCTATAAATTATAACAGCCTGCAATGCATTCTGCTACAGTCCTGTCCATCATCTGTGCGTGGCATTAACCCTCTGAAACCTGGTCACCCAGATCTGCATTTCCCAAGCTTTGAATCCTTATCCATGGCTAAAGCTGCTCAGACAGCCGAAGAATGAGGCGCGTACAGCAGCCGGCATTTCTAAAGAAAACTTGATGGCTTTCTGACACCTGACACATGCAATTCCCAACAGAGTTAATTGAAGCTAATTCCTCAAAGGCTGAGATGAGAATATCCCCATAAATTATGTTCCTGCTTCATTCCAGACAAGGACGGCATGAATGCATTACATGCGATCCCCCAATTTACAGTATTAAAACCAGCAAGTCAATCAAGGAGACTGAATAAAGTCACTTGAAAGCTGAAATTCATTTTCATCCACTCTCCATCTGTACTGTAACCTGAAAGGTTGATTTTTGAGGGCATCTTTCATATTTCCACGCACAGCAGGACCCATTCAGTGACAGAGGAGCCTTCTCCATGGATGTGATGTGTTGGGTTACAGCAGAGCCCCTGCTTGGGGGATTTTGCTGGGGTGCAGGTTTTCAAGGCTGTTATTGAGGCAACTTTCAAGGGTGTCTCTAGAGACCTTTGGGTTTCCAAAACAGACAAAAAAACACCACAGGACTGAGGGCACCACGTGCCTGCTGCTGTCTCAGGAAGTCAGGGCTGGTTATCGTGGAGGGCACACACGGAGACACACAGGCTCTATAACCTATAACACTGCTACTGCCAATCTGCTCACATTAACAGAGAGTTATTTTTAAATCCTGTGTTTTTTGGACACAGTCCTAATGATGAGTTATTTTTAAATGGCACTTTAAAAATATAGGCACATTTTGAGTGCCATTCATGTCACTTTTAGGGTCTGAAATATCACAGAATTGTACTATAGACATTATGCATATGAAAGCCAGATTCAGTGAAAAAGTGCCCAGCTTCTGCGCTGCTCAAAATCAGAAAGACTGAAAATACATTTCTGGGAATTTTCACTGCCTTGCAGAAGCTCTGGAGATGTAAAAATTGGTTATCTGTTGGAAGAGGCAATAGTCCTTCATGCTGGATACTGGGAAAATAAATACCCAGGGGAAGCCAAGGTGAAAAGCTTAGCCCCGAACAAATAGAAACACTGTGACAGAACCAGGATCTTTAGTCCCACCATGGCCTAACCCCAAAACCGTGCTATAAACTGGAATGGACTAAAGAATAAGACTTCAGCATCCTATGTCATGTTATAAATGAGCCGTAGGGCAACTCTACTATGTACTTTTTCATTTATAAGGTATTTTAGACATGCAGTGTTTGGCAATTATTGTTTGCACCAAGTTCAAGCCCAGCTGTGATGAAGCTGCAGTAATTCTTACTGGAATCTCTAGACTTCAAGGGCCCAGGAAGATCTTAACAACTGCCTTGCCTGACCTTCTGCACAAGAGGTACCACAGTTCCTGCCTCAGGTCCATAACTCCTGACTGAGCTGTGACCCATCCCCAGGGAAACACGCACACTCAACATAAAGACTTCGAAGATGGAAAATCCAACTTGTCCTTGAATTGCTGTTCCAAGGTTGGCTGCCTTCCTTGCTCCGAGTCCCCCAGCTCTAATTGAGCTGACTCTCATTTCCAACCTCTCCTGCTAACATGAAGCATCACCTCCCATCAGAAATTTCTTCCATACACAGGTACTCCAAGGCCACAATGAACTCATGTCCCAATCTCTTGGATCAGCTAAACCAGGGGGGTTACTCCATAATAATATATTCACTCCTGGCTGCCCTGTAGGTCAGTACACACAAGGATGTTGCTGCTGTGTGATGAGTAGCAGTTACCACAGGTCAGCTGAGGTTCAGGAAATGTCCACACAAATGCCCTTCACCAAGAGCTAGCACAGGATTATCTCTATAACACAGCTCAGGAACGGCGATAAACTCATTTGTATTCTTTTCCTTTCGTCTAATTGCTTTGGAGAGAATAATTCATGAATGAAACGCCCAACTCGAGAAGTGTTAAATGCATTGAGACAGCATCCCAAGTACATTTAAATAAAGTAATATTTACCCATAAGAAAACACAGTGCTGATTTAAACACAGTTTTTAATGATTAAATGGTAAAAATTGTGTTACCAGTTTGAAAACACAGAGAAGAACTCACTTTAGGGAAATACATTTTCATTTCTATAAATAAAAGGTTGGGAAAATATTCTTCATCAATGATACATGAGCAATATAATGTTCTGTTCCTCTATTCTACCCGAGAGATCATGTTAATCCTTTTGATTTATGCACAGCTCCTTAACTAATACTGTAACAAATGGTATTGACAATTGAACTCACTTCTGTAAGAAATTCATTGTATTTGCAGCACCCACAGTACGAAATGCCTTCACGCTTCTGACAGGAGATCTAAATAAAATTAAAGAGCTAAGAACAAAGGCTGTAGAAAAATCAGAAAGGCATAGCTGATAAGGAAATGTGACTTGCTTATAGGGGGGATTTTTGTATGTATCTAAGGCAGTATATTGAACATAAAAAGGGAGGGTTGGTATTCTTCAGTTTAAGCACACAAGTCTTCAGTTCTTTGCTTCCCAAAGCAGAGCTTCCTGAAATATTGACCATCATGCAGCACTGGCTTTGAAAAGGCTGGCAAAGACCCGAATCAATTTAATCTTATTAAAATACAGAGCATTTTAAAGATATTATCCCCAGTGGCTTCGTGATGGCTCAATTGCTGCTACAATCTATGCAAAGGCTTCGAGTGATGAAACTCTATTAGTTCCTGCCTTGTCTCTCCTTTTCAAAACGGTTTCAGAGGCTACTGCTATCACTGGCTCATCAGTGCTTAAAGGAAATACTTTCAGAAGCAGAACTAGAAATGTCTCCTCTTGCATTACCAGTGTGTAATTAGGGGAAAGCTGCATTCCTTTCAGCTGTACACACAGAGTCACACAAAGCGTTTTCTAGAAATGGACTTAACTAGGGTCAGACAGCAGCAATCAGCAACAACTCACTCCGGAGCATTCAAAGGAATTAATACTGATTACAGGTTATTTAGTCATTCTGAAAAAAAAACAACAAGAAAAACCCCCACTCCTGTTAGAAACAGGCACCTGGCACAGCAGAGCGCTGCCAGCCTGCCACAAAGAGCCGGCGATTACACCCTGCAGAGCCTGTGCAGCAAATCCACGGCATCAGCAATAGCTCAGGATGAGGCAGCAGCCCAGAACCAAGCTCGTGCCACTTAAAAACTGACCTATGATTATTCTCAGGCAACAGTGCCCAAAGCAGCCTAAGGTTTGATTACTAAAAGAACATTATGTCACACAGTTGCGCAGCGATGATTATAATGGTCCCGAGTTTCCAGTGCTATGGCAACTTCCCGCTGAGCGAGAAGAAAGAGGAAAAATAGGGATTATATCATAAAAAATAAACTCCTCTCCTGCTTGGGGAGTGTGGGAGAGGGAGAGGAGCCTCTGCTGTGCTCTACAGCTGTCATTCCCTTGTTCTGGTGACACTGAGCACACACAGGGCAGCAGCTCAGCGAGCACGATCAGCTGGGGAAATTGTCTTGCAGGATTTTGAAGTGTCTTCCAGGCAAACTACCTCGGAATGAAACCACACTTGCTCTCAGCTAAACTCACAGTCCCACACCACGGGACCACCAGCAGCTCCAAGCAAAACCCGTGGCAGAGGCTTGGATTTTAAAGGCATTTCTTCAGCTGTCCTTCAACAAGCACTCAGCAATTTCTGTTCATACCCTGCTATTTATTAAAGCTGGCTCAGGAAGGGGGAGGATTCAATGCCTGCTTCAAATCAGTCACCCTAGAAATGCTCATTTTTACTTATAATGGAAATAGAGGATTCCCACTGCCAGGAGGGCATAGCTCAAGTCAGAGTAATCCCTCCTGAAATCAGCCTGTGAGGTGATGAAAGAGCAGGACTTTTTCTGAGAAAAGGTGGGGATTCCCAGCACAGTCATCATTTTTATACTCCATGGAAGAGTTTTTAGTCTGCAAGGAGAAGAACAGTTCAGCACAAACAGCACAACAAGGAGCAGTGGGGTTGGAACTAGATAATCTTTAAGGTCCCTTCTGACACAAACCATTCTGTGATTTTGTGATTCCATACTTGCTCCCAGCACATCTTGACATTGCCTGAAAAACTTGCAAAGGAAGGTCCTCTTACAGAAAATGTTCATATTTTAGTGTAAGCAAATGGCAGTGTTTATGAATGAAGAGTTGCCCAAATGTTTCCAGTCTTTCAGTTTTATTTTAAAAGGGCTAGGACATTGCAGAAGGCATGTGGCTGTTTCTGAGGAATGCTACCTGCCCTGCTGAGATGTAAATCAAAATTAAAAACGAGGGTGATGAAATATTTTCAGCCACCCATGGGATTTCTCCCATTGACTTTTCTCAGAGCTCAATAGTCAGAGAGTGAACAAACATGGACAGAGAAACTGGGGAGATGTTTTATCAGGAAAAGTAAGCACAAGCAGCATATGGTTGGCAATTAGGTGGTCTGAGGTGTGAAAAATGTGTCTGTGAAGCTAAGGACATCTGTGCTGGGGTCCACTGATCAGCCTGGAGGATGTAACACTTCCAAGTGAGGGGGAATGACAGGAAATTAAGTCCAGAGAGTTTCCTGGCCACGCCACTGTCACCTCCACACTCAAAGAATGACCTGACCCAGACGTGAGCAGTCACCTTGGGACAAAGTAATGAGTTACCAGTGATACACAGTGGTAGGGAAAGGCAAAAGCATATCTGTGACTTGTGAGACTAAAAAAATTAAAAAGAGGGTTGTGAGGAAATAGAGATTATGGTTCTTCAGGTGGAAATGTGCTTCGTGGAGCCCCAGAAAAAGGAGTCTTTCTGTATGAGGGCTGCACTCTGCTCATCTCCCCATATTTCAGAAGCCTTAACCCATCTTCTTTGCTGATTTTCATTTGCATCTCAAGGTCAGAGTCAGCCTGTTCAAGTCCTCTGCTGCCACACGCACCCACAGGGTGATTCTGCAGCCAGCGTTCTGACTGCTTTACAGTCCCTAATAAGATTTAGAACACTCCCTACTTCACCTCTGTGAGGATGTGGCAGGTTCTGCTGAGAGGAAATCTTCAAAGGACTCTGCTTAGTGTCATAGGAAAGTTACAGCAACCAGCCAGACCTGGAATGGGGATCTGGCCCCTCGTTATTCCTCCCCTCTGCTGCTCCATGGGGAAGACCCTGCACTGCTGACGCTGCTTTTGCTACAGAAGACTGCTTGAAAAAACAAGCTGTAGGGTGTCCCAGACCTCCCAGCTCCCAATCCCATGCCTTCCACAAAAATCTGGAATTTCCAGATGCGTCCTGAAGCTGCTGCAACATCCTTTTGCAAGACAAGCGTACAAACTCAGATCTGAGGCAGATCAAGGAATCACCCTGCACAGATGCCTCTTTCCAAATACCTGCTGCTATCGTCCAAGTCTTTCAACTGAGTCCAGCGTCCTCCTGGTGATTACCCAAGGCTTTGTTAGACATGCAAATGAGACACTCATGTGGGATCTCCTTAGCTGAGGACTCCGGAATGCGCCGCTGCCTTGCAGTGACAATGAAAAAGTTTTTTTTTTTTTTTTGCTCATGCTGGAAACTTGCTGAGTGTGCATAGGAGAGCAAGCACTCAGAAACCAAGGTTTAGAGGAGCTGACAGCGTTCCCAAGTGACAGCACACCAGCTCGCCTGTTCAGCGAAACCTCCGTGGAGAGGAGTGAGGAGCAGGCAGGCAGCCAGCGGGGATTGCTGCCTCCTGCGCTCATCTTCACCTTCCTTTCATCCTGCAGCCTCACTTGCCCTCCTGAACAAAGCCATAGGCTTCAGTCTGAGGCTGCCTGCATGTTTAATCATTGTTTCTCTGACCTCCTAAAAGGGCCTTTGGACACAGGTACAGCCCAGAGGAAGGAATTGCAGTCACCATTTCAGAATTAGCATCCAACACACCCGACAGTATCTCAAACACCAGATTATCCCAGCACTTGTGCTAAGGACTAGTTTTCCAGCTAATTGCTGAGAAATGTTGTCATTTTGAAACATCCTCCCTCCTGGATAACTGCAATCAAGTTATGGGCATGGCACTATTCAGTAGCATTTATCAGGTGCTGCAATTTCAAGTAGTTTAAACATGATCAATGAATGAAGGAGATGCTTATTAAGCAGTAGCCTGGACACAATAAATAATCACTCTCTCCCTGTATTAATTATTCCCCTGCACCAACATTTTGTGATTCTAAAACATTTTGTTAGGATGAAGATATTTTGAAGGAATGGGAAAAGCAGGGATCAAGAGATGTAAGGGGAATAGTAAAGGAGGAGTAAGAGCTCAGCATAACTCGGATAATCAGCAGCTCAAAATCTGCCAATTCCATCCTGAAGTGAGCTTTTGCAAAACACCTTCCTGGGACAGAGCCTTCTCAAGGACAAACAGCACTGGAGAATCCACTGACCTGCCAGCAGCCAAGGAGATGCAGCTCTGGCCTGAGGTGATGAGAGAGCCTGAAATCCCAGTTCTGCATGGGCAGCAGGAGCCACACACCCAGCAGCTCATTTCAGCCCCCAAAGTGGCACAGCCTGGTCAGCACGGTGCTGTAATTCATTATTAGTGTGGAGTAATGAACCTTTCTTGATGGCAGCCCCATTCTGCTCATTCAAGGGCCGTTGTCACCATTCCACAGCGCAGCACTGCCTTGCTCCAAAAGACCAAGACTGAAAAACCAACACTTAGGGAGTCCAGGATGGGCTCCCCCATGGTGCATTTGAGCATTATTTCCACATGCTGCTGTGTTTTGCTGAGCCCTTCTGCTCATTTCCAGGAGGATCCCACGGGGTTTAGGAATTAGCCTGGGGCCTGGGAAAGTTGAGCTTCATTCCTTGATTTGCCACAGAAACCCCAAGTGCCACTGGGCATATCACTCAGCACCTCCACTTGGGTCTCCTAACTGTAAAATAGGGATAGGAACCCTGTGAGGGTGTTGGCAAGAAGATAAAACATATTAACCATCTGGGAGGTGCTGTGATGCTGTGATAAGAGGGGCCAGGCAAGAAACTTAGATAAACAGTTTCAAAACACTCAGCTTTTTGGTGCTTTCTCTTCCACACTTGGACTGCTCTGTGATTTCACACAGCCAGATTCGGTCCTGTTTGCTCACAGCTTCCTGAGCACTAGAGGTTTCCAGCCCAAATCACAGGCCTTCCCTCAAATTGCAAAAGGTCGTGATCTTCCCAGTTTGCGCCCCATGTTTTCAAGGGGAGAGAGCAGAAATCTCCACAGTGCTTTGACACCCACAGACATGAGGGTTTACACTTTGAGCACGAGGACATCTGTTTCATTTCCCAGTTGGATCTCATCAACCACAACATTCACCCTCAGAGCACACCACCAAGTCAAGCACTTTTCAGAAAGGTTACATCTCTACTACTGCAAGCTCTGGTTTGCCCATCAGCACTCCAGTGGATGTTTTGGGACCATGATGGAGTATTAAAGATAAATCAGCCCCCAAAAGCCCGAGAAAAAGAAACCCAGCCCTGTAAATACTTTCTAGGATCAGTGGTTTAAGCTTTCATAGACACTGAAGAACTACGAGGTGACATGAAGTCACTGCAGGAAGATGTAAACAACCCATGAAAAAAACATTGCATTTCAAAAGATAGGGCACTTCTAAGGCCACGGCATTCTAAACAGAATTATCTGATGCCAGCACTGTTTATTTGGTGTCTGAGGTCTCACATGCAGGGCAGCCACAGCTTATCAGAGAAGAGTTGTCACCCATTTAGAGAAAAGCTTTAAGCTAACAAATTCTTGCCCTCTGGAGATACCAACCACATGTGAGGATGGGGCTGGCCATACCCATTTTCCACTCGGGGAACAGTTACCAGCACCACTACCTCCTTCCTCAGGATTAATGCCAATCAAAGGGCACAGGGAAGGAAGAGGTGAGCCCGGCACGATCCTGACATCGGTATTCCAGCTGTATCCAATGCACTTATATATATGCAGCTAAACACTTAATAGATTGAGCAACTTCAAAGCAACACATTAGCTGCTGAATTAACCCCCACTTCCACCCTATTAGAAGATGCTTAACAGAGTAAGAAGCTTCCAGCAATTCGGTTGTCATGCACACCGGGATACATTGCAGAAAAAATCCAGCAAGAAAATGGTGTGAATGATTTTTTCAGTGCCTGAGATGACTTTGCTGATGGGTCAGTGTCATTCTGCAGGTTCAGATGACATGAAATACCCTTCTGGCCCTTTGAGAACCTGTGAATTACAGTTAAACAAGTCCTAATAGCTTGTTGCTTGACATTAACTACGGAATTGTGTTGACACACGAAGAGTGGAAGAGTCGACTCATGTTGTGTTGCTCAGCATTTACCCTGTGCCAGCCGGGAGCATGCTCAGATAATTCTGTCTAAGTAGTTACAAAAACAGCAGAAGTCGGGAGAAAAGGCTCCTGCGAAATTTGGCGCTGTTCCAGCTCACCAGATAAATGATTCCATCTGATATTCAAAACAGGCAGGTGGAAAATTATCCAGAGACACACCATCGTGTTCTGCCTGAACAAATGCAAGAGGGACTCAAATACCACTTTGGACAGCAAGTCAATTTAAATCTAAGTGTTTTCCTATCGATCCTCCATTTTTTCCTGGAAAATGGACATGCTGTTTTGCTGTGGAAGAGACCTGTGTGTCTGAGGGCTTGGAAGGGGGTGTTAATTTAGGTTTTCCTCCTCACTCAGTGGGATTCAAAGGGAGTCCAGCTTCTTTTGACATGAGAGCCTGTCATTTTATGCCACCTGGCCTCCCGTGCAAATAAAAATCATCCAGTGGTCTTGCAAGGTCTGCTCACAACAGTGTTATAACTAATTACCCACAGGAGCCGTGGCGATGCTAAGCAGAGCATGCTCAGAACTGCATCTCACCCAACACCCAAAAAACAAGCACGCATTACAAACCCTGATCCTTGAGGTCACCTCTTCCTGAAGCAAGGTGGGTTTTCCTCAGTACATCCAACGAAGTCCTTGCACGGTGGGACCTCCAGACTCAACCCACCACCAGCCTCACAGGCTGCACAGAGCCAGTGCTCGTGTCAGTGCTTCTGACACTGCAGTGTCCATTAGAAAGATGCATTAGGCTTTATTGTAAACAAACAGGCTGTGGTACAAGTAGCCGTATTTCAATTACTTAAGCCCTAATGCCAAACTTGCTCTGTTTCAGAAGCAAGATAATACAGCACTGACAGAGTATATTATCCTTGCTTTTCAGTAGCCACAGATAAGTATCACTATGTCACCGTGAAAAAATGTGCTCAATTATCCTACGTTGTTATTACTTAATCTGTGTTTCAAAAAAAGCTTTAGACTGAAAAGATGTTAGATAAAGGCTAAGTATTGCAGATAAAGACATTGCTTCACTGAATATATGCTGTAAAAGCATGAGCTGTGGTTCCACACATTTAAATGAACCAGGCTCCTCTCAGCACGTTCCAGTACTGGCAGAGTCACAGCCACGACTGGCTGCTTGCACAAGAAGGTGGTTTGGAGCCCTAAGAGCAAAATGCAGAGGTAGGCTGGGGAAGGAGCCTGCTCCATGTCAGGGAGGGTCATGCAAAGACTTCCAGAAGGCTTGGCATGAATCTCCTCCCCAACTCGTGAAGACTGGGTCCCTGCTGAAGTCTGTCCTGGCACCACAAGTATGACCAAGCTGCAAATCGCACGACAGAAGGGAATGGCCCAGCCTGAGGCCTTCTCAAATGGACAAAGGAGCTTTATTCAGAAGACTCTGGCCACCAGATTCTCTACACAGTCACCAGCGAGAGGTAGCAGGACTCTGGATACCCATGTTTGGATTCCAGCTGCAACCCCGTGTCAGTGCTGTGTACTTTAATGGTCCCAGAAAATGAGTCCGGCACTCTGAATTGATGACAAATTGATTGAAACCAGATGTCGTGAAAAAAGCCTTTTCCAAGTTCAATGGCACATGAATGGTCTCAGCCTGCCCCCAGATAATCCGACTTCTGTGCCCCAGTCTGCCACAATAAACTAATTGGGAGGTTAATATTTTGTCTCTGCGCTGTGAACTCCTTGGGGAAAGAAGCTTTTTAATTGCATACACAGCCCATGACCTGGTAGGCTCTAAATCTCACTGGGTGATGGGCAAAGTTATAGTGGGACCTCAGCTGAACACCCTGAGCTCATGTTACTGTCTGGATTAGCAAAACTCCAGACTATTACATCGTCTGTAGTCTTCAGGCATTGCTGGGAGTTTGGTTTCCCCACTGAGCTAAGCTTTTTTTTGGCGTAGTCAAAAGAAGAAAAACAAAACACCGCAGGTACAAAGGCACAGGAGGAAAAGCAGCATCAAGCTGTTGTTTGGCCAAGCCAGCAGATGCACGGTGGCAATATTGGCTTTGTGGGAGAGCAGAGGTGGCCAGAGCCTGCACGCCCAGGTCTCACCACTTTGCAGACCTCATCATAACAGACATATTTACACTGGATACGCCTAATTAACACACCCTGCCAGACCCAAGCTTGCACTCTTCAGCCTGCACATGCAGAGAGAGACCCCAGTTTGGTCGGCTTGTGCTCCCCAAGGCAGATAAAGATGACCTCAAAAGCCAGGCTTGATTCATGGACTGCCATCAGAGGGTCCCTGGGAGGATGAGTGATTGCTCCTGTTTACCTTTGGCACAGCAAGGCATTTAACATCAGGTTGGGAGAAGCTTTGTAGTTGTTATTCTAATGGGCTTCAAGACAGAACTGTTTGTTTTGGATCGTGATAAGACTTTTCAGACCATTGGCTCCTCTGGCGAGCCTCTGAAAGTCCATCACAGCACATGTGAAGCCACAGCACCAAACATGCTCTGCAGAGCATTACCAGGAAAACCTGTCCCTGCTATATTTCCTTGTCAAAATCACAAAAAGCCCAACAAATCCTACAGTGTTCAGCTCACATCTCTTCCAAAAACTGGGGGAAGAAGCCTGCAGCTGAGGTACGGCAGAGAAAAGGTTGAGAGCAGACTCTCCTGGTGACTAATGCAGCCGAGATAAGCATCTAGATGCTCGCTAAAACATACAGTATCACACGCAGATTAAAGGCTCCTTCCGAGATTTTGCAAGCAGCCAGTAACTCCTACCCAGCCATCCACCCAGAGAGGGCCTCCGACTTGTCAACCAATCCATTTCCCGCAGTGCCACAGGCTGGGTGATACCGATCTCTGCTGTGTTTTCTTATGAGAGCTTTGATGTACAATCTCCTCGCTGCTGTGGCAGCCCCCTTTAGGGAACAAAGCCCTGCTCTAGCCAGGCTCCTCACCAGTTGTCCAGGTATTAGGTTCTTTTTTCCAGCTTCGGGGCAGCCCTATCACTAACCTTTTCCACTGACCTTTTGCAGGGAACCTTCTGCTCGTGGCCATCTGCGTCCTCCCCCTTTTCTTTCAAAGCATTCACCTGAGCATTTGCAGCAAGCAGTTACACACACACTGATCTGCATCAGTCACAAAAGCTGTGAGCCTCCAATTAACCACCTCATGCCTTTTAATGATACAACGCTGAACAAGGAAGAGAATTAGAGGGAACATCCTCAGAAGTGGTTGGCAGCAGGACAGAGCCGTCTTCATTATTGTTTGTATGAGGGTAGCACCTAGGAAACTCAGCTAGAGGCTGTGAAAACAAATGGAGAACTTGGGGAATTAATTTAATGTGGAGAATTTATAGTCTATAGGACAAGACAGAGTAGGTGGATGAGGTGTAGTGTAATGAGAATACAATGATTTTCTAAGGATCAGAATAACCTGTTAGCATCCTTTACTCATCACTGCCAAGTTCCTGTGTCCTCCCTCCTCGACACCACTTCGGGAGTGTGAATGCTGGCAGAGGGCTCAGTAGCAAAGGCAAGTGTGCCTTTGACTCCCAAAGCCCCGTGCTGGAAGCACAGGGCAATGCCTTGTCTCTGTCTTCAAAAGATAGCTGGAGATACTGCACCTGCTCGGAAGGTTTCAGGCAAAACAGCATTTCAGAGGAATTCACCAATTCAGCAAAATCTCAGCGAGGTGAGTCAATTTTGCCCAGGTTCCCATGAAACTTGCACAGGGCTCCAAACATCAGAAACCTGCTGAGTTTCCTGCCTGGTCACCCATCTGGTTCCTCCACCGTTCAGGTTTCCAGGGCCCTGGGGCAGCCTGCTGCCAAATAGGCTGCTCAGCAAGAGGGGATTTCACTGCTCCCACACCTCTCAGCTTGGGGTGCCCCAGGCATCAGACAACAGGCAGGAAACACCAGAGCATCCACAGATGGAGAACCCATGAAACCCAGCAGAGAGGCTCAGAGATCCATGGATCAGCTCTCAAGACGACCCACAGTGAGAGCTGCTGCACTATTCCCTTCTGCAGAATTTCTACCTTGTTGTGTTCTGCTCTACTTTGGCAGGAATTCAGCCGAATTTCATCAAAACTAAACTTTTTCCCAAAACATAATCTTCTGTTTAAGCCCATTCCTAGCAGACACCCTCTCAGGACAGCTCATTTTCCTCTCAACAGCAGCCTATGCACGTCAGTCCAGTTCCAGCTGCTCTCAGGTCGGGGGCAGAGAGTTGTACATCCTGTACAGCCCACCAGGAACACTGCAGGGATATACAAATCAGCCAAATCTAAATTGTCTGCTCTGGAAGACAGATGATATGAACAATCTTACAGTCCTGTGAGCTCACCATGGGAGGAGAATGAGCTAAAATCTCTGTATTTATCCATCTAGTGGAAATATTTGATCTGCCTGAGGACTGCACACCTGATACTGTGACTACAGTGTCGTGGGCTGACCCCAAGGCTCAGAACAGTTCATCAAAATCAGACAAAGGAAGTGGGGGAAAAAGAAGGGATTTGCTTGGAGAAATCACTGCCTAAATGACATTTATTCTGTGGTTTGCTAGAAAATACAGGGGACAGTTTCTGGAAAGATTGAGATGAAGCAATACCAAAACAAAAGGGACTGAAGGATACTGAAAGAGACATTTCTTGTTCTGCTTCTGTGTAACACTGAACATTTCTCACTGGTCATGGACCAAGTGACAGCAGCAGCAGCCACTGGGCACAGGCACCTTTCCTTACCCTGTTCAGGCACCAACAGGCTCCACTGGGAGCCTAAATTTATCTGTCCTATGAGAAACATGTTTCTGGAAGCCTGTTGTTCCCAAGACATACCTGCAACGTGTTGAGCAGGCACCGAGGCTCCTCCTTGGGATGCAGCCGGATGTGCTGTGAAAGCTGAGAGCTCCCGAGCACGCCGTGGGGAAGTTCTCCTGGGAAACATCTGTGGGAGACACTGACACCAGCTGAAGGGTTATGTGGGGCTTGAGCAACAAACCATCTGTCAAAACCTGCTTATTAGGATGTTTACTCACAAAATTGGGCTTTTCATCAGTGCACCAGAAGCAGTTTCTGAAAGCAGCCCTGACCACCAAGAAAACAGCCTCAGAATCAATCAACAGGAGCAGGAGTGGATTCAGCAGCCAGAGGAATCAGTTTCTAGCACAGGGACATTTTTTCCATTTTGCCATCTCTCCTACCTGAAGATCAGTAAATTATTTGGGTTTTTAGATCAATGTCAGTGAGGATCCTTTGGCAGGACAAAAGGCCTTTTGTTTCCTTGCCCCACGCAAATCCATTAACTCTGCCATACAGTAGGGATGGTGATTTATTATTTTCACTTTGCTGTGTTTCCAGTCCGTATTATGATGATTGTGCTGAGTAGCTAATAAAGGCTGGGAGCACAACAGAAGGAAAACACAGTTCTCCACTTGGTGGTTTTTGTTTGTGTTTTTTTTTTGGTTGAACATGAACTTAATTGTTTATTTCGTATTTCTGTAATGAATAATTACCATGTTTATGAGCCCAAGCAACCTACCCCGGGTGACAGTGGGCATCTGCAATGGGCCCAGGGGAAGACACATGCTCTCAATCAAATGTCAGTGGCTCAGCAACAAAAGCCTCTCTCAGGGCTGAGACCATCCTTCAAAGGCAGCAAGTCTCACTGTAGATCAACACAGGAAAAAGAAAGCAGCAGGGACCACAGCAGAGATCCCTATCTCCATGGCAGGGAAGGGGAGGGGAAAGGAAGGGAGCTTGTCATTTAACAGCAATAATAAACACTTCTGAGTGTGCTTCCTCCTCTCCCTGAGGAGCTTCTTCACCCTAAGCACTGATGGGCTTCAGGTGGGATCAGTCAGATCCAAACCTCTCAGTCCCGATATCCCTGTCAGAAAAATACCTTAGGGTAGCTGTGGATTGTGCAGCTACCGGGCTGCTGCAGGGTGTCCCACAGTGCTGAAGACAGTGATGTGTTACCTTGATGTGTTTGTTGTTCCACACAAACCACTCAGAAGACACCTGTAAAAAAACACGGATATGTTGCAGATGAGAAGAGGATCATATCTCTTCCTTCCAAGCAGCTGAACACCGAGGAAAACACTCTCATGAGGTGTTTGACAGGAGAAACAAGCCAGAACTTCACTTTCATTCAGTACTCAGGCTTTAATGCCAAGCCACAATTTATTTCACGAAGAAGAAAAAAAAGCAGTAAAGGAAGCACTTACCAGGATGAACGTGCTGTCTGCTGTGGCCTGGAGGCAGGAAGCTGGCTTAAGCAAAGGCAGGGATCAGGATATCCAGGTCAGTGGCCAACACTGCCCTTGACCTCACTGCCCACCAGGTGGGATGGCTGCTCGCCTGGCGCAGCTCCTGTGGCTCCTGCCATGGCCTCTGCAAGCTGCTCCAACAGGATTTACAGACCTCTCTCTTATCAAACCTGATGGATTTCCTCTCCCACTCCTTTCCCAGCCCTTGTCCTGCACTGGGAGATGCAGAGTATGATGCAGCACTGAGGACTGACCTTCTGTCTAGAACAAGGAGACCATCACCGTGGATCTGCTTTCCAAGACTCTGGATTTTCAGCAAACACCTACTCTTTCCTGAGTTCACCTTCCCGAGAGAAGAGCAACTTCAGGAAATCGTGTCAGTCAAGAGTCCAGGAAAGAAAACTGTAATGTGATACAGGTCTAACCCGCAGAAAGGCTGGGAACGTCTCCTTTTACAGAGGGCCCTTCCAAAAGGAAACCAACCCACTGTAAATAATGTGTCTGGGAAGAGAAGGCAAACCTTTAACCGTTCCCTTGCCTCCACTGCTTGCTCTGTTAAACTGCAGCTTTCCTTTGAAGCCAGGCAAAGTTACCCTCTCTGCTTTCTAGTTCTGTTCTCTGGCTGTGGGTAGCCCAGAGATCCTGCTGTTTTGCTAATCTCACTGCCTGAAACTGGGATTAAAGTTGGATTAGCCAGGCAGATGAGTGAGTGATGTTCCAGACCCTCCACATTTGGTGTGCCCGCCTCATTTTCCCTGCTCTACCTGGGCATCCAAGGGAAGGGAAGGGAGAGGATATAGAAAGGACATTCTGTCTTTTACCAAGTGCCATTCCCAGGGTTTACACAAAGTCCTGCTACTGATCCAGAGCACAAAGCACATTCACTCATATAATTGAAGTGGTTTTATTAATTTCTTCCTTTAAAAGCCCTCCTTGCTATTACTGCTTAAATCAAGGACTCAGGGTACTGCTTCTCCCAAATTCAGACTGCATCCAGTTTCACCACACAGAGTCTGGCTTTTAAGAAAGAGCAGGGAGTTCCTTCCAACCTTAGCCAAAAGAAGTCATTGGGACAGTTTGTACAAACAGGCATGGGACACTTGGAAAGCTTAGAGACCTTGATCCAGCATTCCTGAGCACATGCTTAATTCACCCCAAAGCGTGTGCTGAAATGCTTCGCTGACTAAGAATGGGCTTAATCACATGCTTAAACACTTACTGCATGAGCACTTCAGAGATTAAGATTGATTAGGTCCTTCTCCTACCTGTACCTCATACCTCCCCTCCTCATGAAAATCTCATCTCTGAAGGCACAAAGCTCATAAGGAGACATAAGGAACATATTTTTCAACAGGTTGCAAATTTTCCAGCTTCCTGCCCCTTGCCCACAGAAGACTTGACCTTTTTCGGGGGGGATAAAACAATTTACTTACAAAGCCTGATGGCATGAACCCCATCACGAGGTCAGAATCCAAATCATACATGTTTTCCTTTAGTATTGTCAAGGAAGTCTTAGTTCCCAGGACTTACAACTCCTTTAAAAAGAACAAAAGCCAGATTTTCAGAGCTTGGCTCAGTGAAACCAAGTTGTTAATGTTAATACACTTTATTGATCTTAAAGGAATACAGCATGGAAACAAAGGCCATTAATGGAGAGAGAGGCTCTGTTTACATTAACAAGTCATACAGCACGAAAGGAGCAGATCCACACTCAGGTCCCCACAAGAACAATACACCAAGTTCAAGTGTTCACTTCAGCCTAGACTTAGTCTGGTCCCCAATGTCATTTGGACCAAGCTTGCCCATATTTTTTGACTGGAAGCTATTCCAGGCAGCCATCACTGGGTCAGATCCCCATATCCCCGCCCAGGGGAAAGCACATTTGCTGTGCCCCTGGCATGGACTGCCTGGGTCAGCATTCTACCAGCATGCTCCAAAACTGCTCTGCGGCTCCAACCAACACTGGTCAAGTGGAGATGACCATGGGACACACTTCCAGACTGCTCTGTTGCTCCAAACCAAGGCACAAATGGAGACAGTCAGATGGAGAGAGGAACTCCCCAAGGACAGCAAATTCCCAAGGCAAGGAGCAGTGGAGGCACTCTGGCTCTAGGATGGTTCATTTGGTTTGGAGGTCGCCAGCTTTTCCTACAGTTTATAAACAACTGCAGGGTGTAAAACTGCTGCCCAAAGTGATCCCAAGGTAGACTCATTTATGAGGAAGTCGTGAGGAACATGCACGGACTGTGTCCAGAACAGTGTTTGTGGTACAGGGGATGATATTCACCGTAACAGAGGACTTCAGCACAGACTGCCTGCCTGAAAGGGTGGATGAATTTATTGTGCCAGAGGACAAGAGTGACCAAAACCACGTGTCCATAGTCTGAATAAATGCATGTCACCATCAGCCAAGTGTGGAAAGTGAACTTCTTGGCAAAGCAATGCAAAACTCGCCTTCAGCAGAAGTTGGGAGGGCAAAAGACTAATAAATATTAGAGTGAGGAAAATTCAATTGCATAGACAACTCCCATCAGTTACTTCAAGATCAGAGGAACACAGGAAATGGTCTGCTGGGTCAGCAGGATGGTGCATCTCCCCCAGCTAATGGTGCTTCAGCAGCTGCAGGAAAAGACAATCTTGAGCAGGAGCACACAAGCCTGGCCACTGTTTGCAGTCCGGTCACCTCACACTCTTCCTGGCACCCACAGTCACTGGTAGAGCCATCCCTACCTTCTCTTTCCCTCAGAACTTGCTGATATTACATCCATCTCACAATTTCCAGCAGAAGCAAATTCCCTGCTGTGTAAAAAAGCACTTTCTAGTATCCCTTTTAAATAGATCCCCCTGGTTTTCATGTATCTCCCCTCATTCCAGAACTGTGAGAATTTTCAAACCCCAAAGCAACTCATAGAATTATAGAACAGCTAAGGCTGGGAAAGACCTGTAAGATCAAGTTCAACTCTTAACCCAAGCATCATCTTGTTCACCACTGAATCAAGTCCCCAAGTGCTGCATTTTCTGAACACTCCCAGGGATGGTGACTCCACCACTTCCCTGGGATGCTTGTTCCAATGCCTGAACATCCTTTCAGTGAATAATTTTTTCCTAACATCCAATCTAAACCTCTCCTGGCACAATTTGAGGCCATTTCTTCATGTCCTTGCTAATCGGGAGAAGAGATCGATAACTCCCTCCTGCCCCCCCAGCTCCACTCTGCTTTCAGGGAGTTGTAGAGGGTGATAAGGTCCCCCCTAAGCCTCCTTTTCTCCAGGCTGAGTCCCCCCAGCCCCCTCAGCCACCTTTCTCAACACTTCTGCTCTAGCCCTTTTATCCATTCCATTGCCCATGTCTGGACATACTCCAGCACCAAGTGTTACTCACCACAGTTCTCCATCTATAATGTTAAGCTGAGAATTGTTCAGTTTTTTGTATTAGCAGCTCAGTCATATTTATTTTTGTTGGCTACTCCAAAGGTACATACTAGACTCTGAAGTCAGCTATTAAAAATGTACATAGCTGTTTCTGCTTCCTTAAAAATGTCCTTGTTCCCTCTTGTAAGAAAAATCACGTGCCTGGGGAAAGCCATGCCCAGTGTGGTGAGCCACCTGCCAAGGGGCCAGCACAGCTCATCAAAGCCTTTGCTGCCCTTTGTTACAGGAGGGGGTACAGGTGCCTCAGGGATGGCTTTGCTGGCTGCCACCTGAGGAGTGCCTGACCTTCCTCTGAGCCAACAAACTGATTTGGGATTACTGGAGGCACAGGACTGCTGTGGAGAATTTGTTTTCAGGCCTTATCCAGCATGAACCCCAACCCGTGAGAAAAGTAGAACACTTGTAAGGGATGGACAGATTCCTGCTGAAGCCCCAGGACAGGGAAAGCTGCAGAGGACTGGGACCTACAGGTTCTCTGCAAGCAGGGGCTGTGCTGTGGAAGGCCAAAACCAGACCTGGGGAGTGGAAGCTCATCACTTGTCCCCAGCTCCTGCAGGACTTGGTCAGATGGTTAAAGCCCCTCAGTAACTGGGAGTGCTGATAGCAGCTTGGATCTTTCAAAGACTTCTGGAAGAAATGAGGCAGAGTCCCTGGGAGGACTCCATTTAGTCCAGTCTAACTTACTGAGCGAGGTGCTAGGCTGAAACACCTCCTCTTCCCACCTCTTCTGGAAATACAGATGAGCCAGGATCAGACCACTCTATTTATGGGACTGTCCATTCCCCCCTTCCCTCAGACCCAGCTGTCTGAGCCCTTGCTCCACAGGCACATTGGATTTCTCACGGCAAGCAGGAGGTCCACAGCAGGGGCCCCACGCAGTTGGGATGTCTGGGCACCACGCCAGGGCCTCTCCCTGACCCTGCACACACCAGACACAGCTTGATTCTTTATTTGCTGACCCACAGCTGGTGGCTGGGGTGAGGGAGCAGAGGATAGACCCAGAAAGCCTGCTGGAAGGCAGACAGCAGTGACAGTGACACACTGATCCCCTCAGAGTGCGTGGTGCTGATAGCCTCAGTGGGAGTGATGGTATTCCAGAGGGGTGCAGAAACACTGCATTATCTGAACCACAAGGAATCCAGCTCAAAGGGGTCTGCTCGTGTTCCTTTATGCTCCTGTACTTTCCTGCACTCAGTTACATAAGGAGCATAGGGATACCTAAGCCCAAAACTCCCCTCTACCACCTACCCCCACCTTGAAACAGCTCCCAGTGCAATGAAATGTTCCTGCTTCAGACTTCCAAAGACAACCATAAACACTGGGGATAATTAAAAAGTGAACATCATGAAAAATACACTGGCAAGGACTCCAGGCTGTGAAGCTGGAAAGCCAGGTAGCTTAAAGAAGTGCCAGATATTCAACTGGTCTCCAAGATCAGCAGATGTTTTTCAACCTAACGTTGCAAAAACTTACTAACTCAGATGTGTTTCCTAAATCAGAACCAGAGATGAGAACGTGTGTTGTGTATTGGGACCATACCAAGTACTTTTCCAGCACTGTTAAGATCTGTTATTAAAAAAAAAAAAAAAGAAAAAAAAAAAAAAAAGGAGGGGGTTGGGTGTCAATAGAAAACACTAGGCCTGTTTAAAGGATTCTGGATGCTTACCTAAATCATGTAAGAAAAGGAAAATTCCTTCCCCAAACTGAAAAGACTTGGATGCAATTAAGAGGGAGATACCATCAGCCCATTTTCAAGTCTGGTATTAAGCTATTCAGCAAGAGGACTGCAGAATACAGTGGCTGCAGCTGATACAGTCTCAGCGATATTTAGGCGGTTGTTTTATTTTCTTTTTTTACTCAATTATCTGAAAAGAAACCATTCAGCAGCTCACTCTTGAATACCAACCTCCCTCACCCAGTACAAGGCAATCTGCTATAGCACTGCAATTAAAAACTCATCATCCCAATACCACTGGGCACTGGTTTGTCTTTCCACCAGCAGCTCCTTTACAGCCAGAGAGCGAGCGCACGGCTCAGGATCCTCTCTGCTGCTCTGCTACACCTTTGAGGAGATTTACAGGGATTTGCACATGTTTTTCTCGCTCTAAGAGAGATTATGTGTCTTGATTAAGAGATATTCTAGGAAAGAAACTACCAGCTTCCACAAGACATTCCCTTTGTTTGATATAAGACCCATCAGTTATTAATGGGACAGCTTTAAGCTGCTGCTCAGCCTTAGTAATGCCATATTTAACAACAAATATTACTTCTCTCCCCTCTCTGCAGTGGCAGCCCTTGTCCAGCAATTTCTGGATGAATTATTCTAAACCAATATATAATTTTTTTATACATACATACATACATATATATATATATACAGGCTGCCTTTCCATGTGTGAAGTAATAGGAGAGTTATGAACAGATAAGGGGAGCTACAGCTTTTGCTGTTTCATGGGAGGTGGAAGTGCAAGGACTTTCTGGGTCACTGAATCCACAGCCTGGTGATGTACTGCAAAACCTTTACAGAAACTGATTTTCAACTCCTTAAAAAGAACAAACAAAAAAAACCAAACAAAAAAACCCCCAAAACAGGAAAGAAATAATATGAGACATTATAAATAAGGATTTAGTACACTGCAGATTAAAAAATAAAATCTACTTCTTAGGAAAAGTGTTCCCACTGTCTCAGAAGCTGCTCTCTGAGATGTTTAATTCTGAGTGGATCTTTCCTTCCCACATTTGCAGTGCAAGGAAACCTGAGAAAAAAAACTGTTCTGCCTTTCAGGTGGATGACAGCAGGAAGGGCACAGAGGAGCCACAAAGGAAAGCTCTGCCCAGACCTTGCTATGGAATGGACAGGCTGCACACATATCCCTGAAATCCACACCAGCCACAGCACCCGCTCCAGTTGTTTGTCCACTGCTTCATGGATGCCAAAGCAGAAGATGAACCTGCAGAAACCAGCTCAACCTGCCCAAAACCTCCAGCCTTCCCCCCAGGCAGCTCCAAAGCTTTTGTTGTGAATGGAAGCAGCGTTGCCTATGGAGGGCTCCTTTCTCCTTTGCTGCCAGCCACCTCCAGTCCCACGGGAAGAACCTGAGACACAGACCAGTGGGTGACACAATTGTCACCTTCCATGACCCTGCTAGGGCTATGAGAGAGCCAAGTGCCAAAGCTACAGAGAGCACCATGGGCCGGCAGCCTGTGCTCTGCTCCACCCAGCCCAGCTCCCAGAGCACACAGCTCTTGGGGATTCACTTACTGGACGTTCCAGGGGGACACCTGTTGTGTCCCACAGATCGATTTGGTTACAGAAACCAACCATCTGTCCCCGTGTTGTACCAACCAAAGTCTGCAAGCACCCAGACAGAGAGGAGGATTACTATTACACTTCCATCTGCTCTGCAATGTGAGCTGCCCATCAGCTACAACCTGAAGATGCCTCTGAGCTCCTAAATCCCACCTTGCCCTTGGAAATATGCAAGTTACGGGAAGCACACGAGGAGCCATGACAAGCCAATTCCTTCAAAGCACAAGTCACATCCACAGCAACATTTTAAACTTGCCCCGTTTCCTGCATGGCTAAATGCAAGGAATATTAACAGGTCACATCAGGAGACATCTAAGTGGTGACAACACCAATATGAAAGCACTGACTGGGTCTGCACCAACGTAATAAACTTTAAAAAGTATTAAAACAGACTGTTTATTACAGCATATGATGTGTTATATTAATTTACACAATGATATATATATAAAAACAGCCATTGATGATGTACAGTAAATTGGACATCAACAGGAATATTAAAACTACTGATACTCATGCACGTGACATGCATATGGGTTTTTTTTCCCTTTTCAAAAGCAGTTTTACACAATATAATGAAGTTACTAAGCCTTGGTCAGCTGCTCCAGCAGTTTACTCTGGACACCACCGCCATCCGCAGCAGAACTCCCAGGAGATCGGAGCAGACTGCACTCCAGAGAAGGCAACTTAACCTTGGAGACAGATTGAACAGGAGCCCTTTCCTGGTGGGGGAAGGCTGGGGGAGGACAGGAGTGAGTTTCAAGAAGAGAATCAACAAGAAAAGAAAAAAAAGCAGACCAGAGTACCAGAAGGAAAAAGTTCAAGATGTGGCAACAGCAGCAGCAGAAAGGGACAAGCAAAAACATGAAGAACCACCCTCACTCCCTCCCCTTTATTCCCTAAGAACTTTTGACCTTAAGCTGTCGATATCCTGTATAGGACCCAGAACTGGAAAAACTAGGCAAGGAAGATCTATTCCCAGAAAAATTAGCCTTTTCTCAAAGCCTTCTGACACCATGCGCTGGAGGCTGTTCACCACTGAAATGGCAGTGTTGTGTTGTTGGGTTTTTTTAAACAAGTGTAACGGTCTTTTATTTCCACATAAAAGGCACTAGTATCCACCCAAGTTCTGACGACAAGTGACATAATTTACCTTAAGTTTTAAATATTTGTATTAAAAAAAAGGAAAAATCTGTGGAAATATGTACAAAAATAAGCACCTTGCTTCTGAAAGCAGAAGCAGATACATTCCGCCAAGTCACCTCACTAGACGGTCGTCATGAGCTTCAGGGAGCCTGACCGAAAACGGAGGATCTTCTTCTTGAGGTTATGGGAGGCTTTGATTTTGACAAAGGCCTTGGCCGCATTTTCATGCAGCTCCGGTGCCGTGACTGTTTGGATGGGGAGCGTCTGGACAAACTGGGACCAAATGAGGCCCCCGCTCTCATCAGAGTCGCTGGTGGTCGTGCTCTCCCCTACGAACTCCACCTCACTCAGGCTTGACTCGCTGTCTCCAAAGCAGTTCGTGGTGTAGTTGCTCTGCTCGTCCTCACTCGTGTCCACCACGGTGGAGTGGAACAAGGACTCGCACTCGGCTGAGTACTCCGAGTCGCTGGCCACGTAGGCGTAGGGGCTGACATAGGGCAGGGGCACCTGTGAGTAGACCCCCACGCCCTCCCGCCGGTTCCTCCTCGCCCTCCGCAGGGCCTCCTCGTAGGAGATCTCTGCCGAGGACTTCCAGCGGCGGTAGTCGGCACGCTTGTGTTTGGGCTTGGCCACCACAACCTCCCGGCCGTGCCCGTGGGAGCGGAGGGCGGATCTGTGCAGGCCGGCCTGCCGGCCCGCGAGGCCCGGCTCCAGCGGCAACCCGCTGCCTCTCTTCCCCCGCGACGAGGGCTTTTTCAGTTTCTTATTTGTATCCAATTCCTCGGGAAAGCGGCACTTCTTGCCGACCGGTTTGGCTTTCTCCCGCAAGGTCTGCGAGCTGTTTTCCACCCCATTGGCAAGGTGGGACCTGTGTTTCAACGCAGAGCTTTTCAAAATCTTGACGTTCCGCGTGCCTTTGTGAAGTTTCATGCTTTGCTGCTGGGCTGGGATGTACTGGGCGTTCACCAGCAGCCCATCGTCCAGGCTCTGCGAGGAAGAGCCCTCGCTTTTGAAATCCAGCGCAGGCCTCTCCTCAACAGCTGGCGACGAGGAGCGAGCTGCCTGCAAGCTGCTCTTCAACAGGATCTTTTTGGGAGGCTGGCTGACCCTGTTCTCTGGCTGCAGCACCACCGGCTTCCCAGAGGTCTCTTTGGGAGACGCAGCGAAGAGCTGGCCGTTCTCCTTGGGGACATCCCCCGCCGTGGCCGCAGCGTTGCGGCCCAGCTCCGGTGGTGCCGGTTTGGTGCCCCGTGGCAGGTGCTTGCTCTGGAGTTCGGTTGTTGTGCCGGGTGGGAAAGCTGCCGGCAAAGGGGCCTTCCTACTCTCCAGCTGCTCCCCAGCCGGCTCCCTTGGCCTCTGCTTCAACGGGGAGGGAGCTGTGTGGTCTGGAGCGGGGGTCCCACCAGGAGGCAAACACACTGGCTTGGAGCTCTTCAGGTTCACCACGTTGCCGTGGGCCACCATCGCTGCCGGCTGCCGGACGCACATGCTCCCATGCCTCAAGATCCCTTTGGTGGCATCGGCGTTGAGACTCGTGCGGGGTTTGTTAGTCCTTACCGCGTGAGTCTTTTTCTGAACCAGGCTTAAGATGTAGCT
Organism: Ifrita kowaldi; assembly: GCA_013398055.1. NCBI lineage: Eukaryota > Metazoa > Chordata > Aves > Passeriformes > Cinclosomatidae > Ifrita > Ifrita kowaldi. Next base: position 162,029 of record VZRS01009808.1, read on the forward strand.
GTCTATCCTCTTGCTGGTGGAAGGGCACGGAGCTGGCCAGGAGCTCTGCGGGGGGAAGGCGTTGGCGGATTGTCCCGAGTCCGTTTCGGATGGGGTGCAAACGTCACTCATATCGCAAGCGAGCCTCTCCTCTTCTCGCTGGGGGTTCTCAGTCACGGGGAGAAGGAACATGGGGCTCTGCACAGCCACGGCGTGGAGCGGGCTGGGGTAGCGGTAGATGTCGTTCCCGTTTTTAGACACCAGATCGCACTGGTACTTGGGATGTACATCTGCAACGACATCGAGGGAATTTGAGTGCGGTGTGGACAAAGAGCGACAGACAGAGCCTGCGGTCTGGTCCTCATGCTGGCCTTCCTTATTATAGTCCATCCAGCCTATGAGATCTGAAAGGCATTTTAGAAGAGTTTAGAGAGCCTGCCAGGGACAGCTGTGCTACGTTTGTAAAGTGCTGCCAAGGACGCCGGTCCGTCTATGCACACAATGCAAAGCTTAAACTACAGCAGCAGCAATTTTGCAGCCAGGGGTGCTGTTCAAGCAATACAAAAAGCAGCACTATCCTTCTCTGGGTCTCCCTGTCACTGCATCTATGAGGGATTTACCCCACCATGACCACGTGGTTAGAACAATAAAAATCACAGCCCTAAAGAGAACATCTACATTGGTTTCAAACCTGTGCCCAGGTTGTTAAGATCTTCCTATCTTCCTTTCAAGCCACCCAGAAGTCTGCAAGGGTCTCTTAAATGTTACACAGTCACCCGTGAAACTCTCTGCAGGCCTCAGCACATATGAATTTTATATTTTACTTTTCTAAATCCAAAGAGAAACATAAAAAATATAGACAAGAGAACAATTAATTCTTCTAGCTTCTTGACAAATTTTACTTCCAGACTCTTTCAAGCATGTCTCAGGTTAGGGAAAAATCCAGATTTAATTTTATTGTTGTTTTTATTATTGTTACTACTATTATTATCATAATATTTATAGCAAGCTAATAGTAATAACAGATGCTCCTTTTGAGTGATAAGGGGTTAAAGAATGGGAAACAAGCTCGTGTTTTCACACAAATACAAGGAGTGCAGGTCAATCCAGCTGACATCCTAGCCTTGGCTCTGCAAAGAGAGTTCTGCCAGAGAAATCCAGTGCGTTTCAAGATGCACGAGTCAGATTTAATGGCTAAGGAGCTTACTAGGGAGGTAAGCAAATTTAAGAGCAGGGCTTCCACCCAGGCACCTAAGATTATTATTATTATTATTATTTTCTTAAGCTTAAGTTGCCCTTGTCTTCTTGGGTAGGGGTACAATCTAAATGATCCTCTGCCAGTCCTGTTTTCTGCCCTTGGGTTGGAAACTTCAGCCAGGGTACTCCAATTTGAATGCCCAGTGCTCATCACTTATCTAAGTCTTATTTCAAAGAGGTCTCATGGGCATTGATGAAACTTGCTGATAGAAATGATGTTCCTGTGTGAGCAGGAGAGGAAGAACAGAGAAGTTAAGAGCATAAACTTCCTCCAGATCACCTCTCAGTTTTCCCATATTTCCTAAATTCTATGTTGGCTTCAAGGAACGTTGACAAAAAGGACATTTCTGAAACTTGTCAGTTTTGTGAAATTTCATCCCTGGAAGTGAGACTGTATGAATAATGAGGGGTTTAGGTTTTCGTGGTATATACAGAAAAAACATCAGTGCAATGATGGAATTCCTTGTGTGGGGTTTTTTTTTTAATGTATGGCGCATGAAGATCACATATACCTTACAACAGGGAGCATTAAATTACCTCGAGCTGCTCACAGGAAAACTAAGAGGACTCGTCAGCATCTCAGAATGAATGTATCCCAGGCTGTATTTTCCCAGTTCAGAAACAGAAGAGCATGAATTATTCTGTCCTTGATTCACAACAAATCACTACAAGTTAACCTTAAAGAGCAGAATGCAAATTGGAAATACTGCGGTTGGAATCATCCTCCCCAACCCAGAATGAGCTAAAGCTTTTGAAAATGTCTGCAGTCAATAACACTTGATCACAACAGTCCTATTGAAGTGTCTTTTGTGGAGAAGAGAGGAGGCCTTCCTATTGAACCATCCTGCACATCAAGGCTTGCATCTTCAGACTGGTATCCAAGGAAAGTTCACAGCTCTCTGCCAAAGAGACAAAATGTATCTGCCCTGTTCATGATGTCTGTTTGTCTACACTATATAAATGCAGGACAGCCTCACCATGCTCACCTGGGGGTCAAGGGCCATCAGAATGGACAAAATGACTGCTAAAAACAGACTGACATGTGCCCCCTTAAACCTGTAGCTAGCTCCTCACTCTGTGACTTTAATGCTGACATGGCTAAGAACTATCGTTAATTATTGCTATTCACTAAGAATGCTTTTCTAAAGAAAACCACGAGAAATCAGCTGACTGATGTGTTTCTGTGTACAGGTACCACTGCCTTCTGCTGGGTAGAGCAGCTGTCATGTCTTCACATGCCATTTTCATGTGTTTAGAGTGACATATTCACGTGTAAGGCTGGACCAGGGGAGGGCAAACAGTCCTGCCTCGTGACCCATGTACGTGAGAGGCACTGGGACCTTTTCAGAGCATAATGTGGCACATGAAAGGAAGAAGGGTTAATCCAACCCAGGTGCTCCTGAGGCAGTATTTCCAAAGCCAAAGCCACCTCCTGGAGTATGATGTATTCGACCTGCTTTTACTATACCTGCAGATTTAGGGCGTCCATCTGAGATATTCAGTGTTGCCTCCAAAGGGCTGCAAAAGCAAGTGCTAGAATGGCAACTGGATAAACACTCACTGAAGACAGAGTTAGATGAATTGGAAAGCGATCCAGAAGCTCCATCACTCAGCTCATAAAACCCTATAAAAATAAGAGTTTGGATTTATATTAGTTATGTCTACACAAAGTTACTATTTGTGTCCCTAGAAAGGCAGTCAAGCTGGTGTTTGAGTTGGCTTACTCTAATGCAAGCAGTTATGGGATTTCATTCAGTCACCCCAAAACCAGCCCACAATTTAGTAATATCCTTATTGCCATGAATTTATTTTGTTTAAAAGTAAAGCACTTAAGGCAGCAGAACTTATCCTAGCATATGGAATTTTTTTTTTTAACTTTACAAGGATTGGGGTTTTAACCCTTACAGGAATTTTCAGATTTTAGCAACAAGGATCCAGGCTGTGTTTGGCAGCCCACTCATCTAATAGAGTGTTATACTTCCAAGACAGACTCTCCAGCTATTACTTAACTACAAAAGTGTTGGGCCCAATGCTATCCATTACTTTCCTCAAAGTTCTGGAAATAAACATAATACTTGTGGATGACAAGAAAGAGGAAAAATGGTAAATAATGTGCAGACACATCAGATTTAATTTCCTGGTAAACTGGGACTACTCAAGGAAAAATGACACACCACCACCAAAATGTAAAGTGTTCATTTAGGAATAAGGAATGCAGAGCATGCCTATGGAATGGGGATGCATCCTGGAAAACAATAATCCTGGAAAGGGCTTAGTCAGCGTGGAAAAGCAGCTCAATCAAGCTTAATGATATGGCAAAAAACAGCTAATGAGATTGTTGGATGTACAAAGAGACTAATGAATAGCAGCAGGGAAATGACTTCAGCAGTCTACTCGGCCCTGGTAAGAAACATTGGAATGGTGAGCCCAGTCCTTGAATCCAGCACGCTTAAAACAAAGCTAAAAAATTGGAAAGAGGCCACCAAGCTATTTAGGAGCTTGGAAAAATGCCTTAAAATGAATGACTTCAAGAACTTGACCTGTTTAGCTCATCAAATAAAAGCCAGGAATTTTACTGTATAGCACCTCCAAGAGGAGGAAAAGCTGGGTATTAGAAAAGACCTTTCTTTAGGGGAGAAAAGGATACAAAAATATCAGTGCTGGAACAAGTCAGATTCAGACTAGAAATTATCAATGGCTTTAACAATTGCGAGTTGGAGGATTTTCCACTTTTTAGTGCCTTCAGAACAAGTTTAGAGGCCTCTAGGAAAGGTTCCCCATAGTGAAATACCACTTACTGGCTTCAACACAGTTAGAATGAGATGAAATTCAATATATGGGGGATGAAATTGTTTGATTCCATCTTCCTTTCTGGCTGTATGACCACTTTTGATATCTTCCTCCTGGTGGTGGTGCTTCTTTTCACCATTTTTCCTTCAGCCTCCTCCCCAATATACAGGACAATTAGAACTTTTCGAACTAATGTGAGGGTGGCCTTGAAAAAACAAATGCCCCAAAAACTAAAAATCTAATTAAGCTTGAAAGGCTCCTCTGAAAGAAGCAAACAGCAACCTTTCCAGTGGTCAGTGAACTCTGTTAGTAGGAATTCATTATCAGAGTGTGAACGAGCTGTAGACATTTACTGTCGTAGTACTGAAAACTCCAGCACTAAAATCTACAGCCAGTTTAATTCCAGGTCCCAAGGGAGGCTGCATTTTGCTGAGCACTGCCCTTACCTGAACTTGGACGACTGTCTGTCTCCAGGTGTTCATCTGTCGTTTTCTCCACGTCCAGGCGGAGATCACTTATTTGCTTATCCAGCTCTTGTAACTGATTTAACAACCCAGCATCCCTCCTCCTCAAGCAGTTCTGGAAAAGAAGAGGACAAAGAAATCAGCTCCTTCAATGGGGCAGATGTGAAGGGGTCCCAAAGACCAACAGGCTTCTCTATCTAAGCCTTGTGAAACACCTTGTCCATATTCTTTCATATAAAAACTGAACAAAGCCCTGACATTTTAGATGGATGCTCTGGATAAATACTTAAGAATCATGCAGGCACTTCATCCCAGCCTGTTCCAGCCAGTTCTGCACGAGGAGCATGTTCCCCAGTTGAGGAAGACCAGCATGCTGTGCTGACCACAGCTGTAAGAACAAAGCTGGGTTGTTTGATTGGGTTGGACCAGACCTGTGCACATGGAACGGGCAAGGACGGCCGTGCCAGCCTAGCAGGGCACGTTCCCCACCACACTGGTGTTACTCAAAGATCACATCTGCTCACACAATGGCACCAAACAGCTCTGCCAACAAGTGCCTGTGGTGTGGGAACCGCCTTGTTCTGCTGCACATTATGAGCTTAGAGTCTACCATCCAGAGAGCAAGATTCCCAGGGCTGGGATCACAGCCCTTTTATTAGTTTTGCAGTGCAGCAGGAAGGAAGAGTAATTCTTCCTCTTCTCCCATTATAATTGTATGAAATTGCTGTGAGATGAATTTTAAGGCTATTTATGAAGGTAATTTGATGGCATAAAAAAAGCAATAAGAAATTATTTTGCAAGGCACTCATTAACCCACGGTCAACACAATCAGTTTCCCCCTGTGTATTATAATGTTGCTTATCCATCATCTGTTCAGCTTCAAATCCTTCAATTGCTCTGGCTTTGGGGAGAGTGGAGGAGGCAGGAGGAAGGTTCATCTACTTTTGTTTCTTCGAGTGCATCATTTGATTGGCACCCAGGGGTGCTCTGATATGTTCATTGCAATGAGTTTTGATGCTCATAGCTGGACTAGTTCTAAACCCATTAAATCCAGGACAGTCTTTTCCACGGAGTGGGCCAGTCATAGAATCATAGAATGGTTTGGGTTGGAAGGAACCCTAAAGATCATCTCGTTCCAGCCTCCTTGCCATGGGCACTAGACCAGGTTGCTCAGAGCCCTATCCAGCCCAGCCTTGGACAAAGGGAGAGCAAATGCTAAAAGCACTGGCACGTACTGGTTGAAGATGTGCTGGCGTTTAAGACCATCCTTTGGAGAACCAAAGGGGTGATCCCAAGCCTTCTCCCCCATTCCTGCGGGAGCCGGGGCTGGCTGGCAGCCAGGCTGGCGGAGGTGATGGGTTCAAGGGATGACTTCGCTGCGCCACCTACTGCCACCAGCGCCCCCTCCCCCAGCCAGCACCGCATCTGGTTCCAATCTGCAATGTCAAGTGCACAAATTAAAGTGCTACCACAAATCCCCAGCTTTTTCTGGTCTTCTTTTTTTTTTTTGGTCATGATTCCGTGGACCTTCACTACGGCTCTCGGCCGGCAGCCAGCCCCTTCTCAGCAGAAAAAAATCACTTATTTTTATCTTTCTAAGAGGGAAATAACCCTAACTGAACTAAACCAAAAGGCTAATTAAAAAAAAAAAAAAAAAAAAAAAGGACGAAAAACGAGGGGTGGGGAAAAGAATCAATCAGGGAAATAAATCACGCAATCCAACTTCTCCCTGGGTGAAAGCAAATGCTGAGCCGCGCACAAAGAGCGCCAGGCACAGCTGTACGCTATTTTCATTGAAAAATGATCTGCCGCTTCATGCCGCCCTCCATCTCTTCCCACACCAGCTCCAAAGCGCGTCCTCCAACAAAAGCATCCCTTCTTTAAGGGCCCGATCCTGCCGGTGCCCGAGCGCCCGCTGCCTCCTCTCGGGGCTGGGACCCGGGAGCTGGCTCCCAACTTCCATTCATGGCAACGGCGGCGCCTCTCTTGCCATGAATGGAAGTGGGACCGCCGGCCTGGCTCCGGGACCCGAAGGGAACTGCGCGGTCACCCGGCACAACGCCGGCACGACCCGTCCCCCTCCGAGCTGTCACCGGCCCGCCGCCTCCCCTGCGCGCCGTGCCGGGCTGACAGCGGGGCGGGGGTGCTCCCCGAGGGCGTTCCCAGCTCCTGTCTCGCCCCTCCGCGGGCAGGACCCGCGGGTCACACCGACACGCGGGGACCGAGCGGCCGCGCATCCCCCGGCGCTCCCCGCCCGCATCCNTCCATCCTTCGTTCCCGCCCGCCTTCCTCCCCGCCCGGCCGCCGCTGCGCGCCCGCGGTCGCTCTCCTCCTCATCTTCTTCCTCGTCCTCTCACCTCCGTGGTCTGCTCGCCGCGGCGGGGTGCGGGAGGGCGGCGGGTGCGGGAGTGCAAACCGCTGCCTCTCCAAAAAACTCTATCCGTGAGCTCTGGAGCCCTGCACGGCGTAGTCACGGGCCATCACAGAGTCATGACGGAATTGTTATTATTATGGAATCGCAGAACGGTTTGAGTTGGAAGGGATCTTAAAGACCACTTCGTTCCAGCCCCCCTGTGCCATAGGCAGGGACACCTTCCATTAGACCTGGTTGCTCCAAGCCCCGTCCAACCCAGGTTGGAACACTGCCAGGGATGGGGCATCCAGAACTTCTCTGGGCAACCTGTGCCTCACCACCCTCACAGGGAAGAAGCTTGTCTTAATATCTTATCTAAACCTCCCCTCTGTCAGTTTAAAGACAAATGCTGCCTATATAAACCAGCACATCCAAACCAGGAGCAAAAATGATACATTTGGGGGAAAAAACATCCAGGCATGAAGAGGTGAGAGTGTAAAGAGAGGAAAAAGTGGAAAGCAGAGGAGAATGTGGAAGTCCTTGCACCAGGGTGCTGACCGTGGCACGGGCAGTGGGATCAAAGCACTGGCGAGCTGTTGCTTCAGAGCCTGTGTGAGTAAACCAGTCAAAAAAAGCCATAACGAGGTGAACTTTGCAGCAGCATGCAGACTAATTGCAGCAAAGGATCTGCAATTAGGTTTTCAATGGGCATTTGGTGGAGAGAGGCGGAGGGTGGAATGCAGATGCTGAAGGGAAAAAAAAAGAAAATGTTAGTTTCAAAATAGAGCAAATATTGAGTTGCAGGCATGTACTAAGGGGGGAAATGGAAGAGAAGGAAACCGGCATTGAGGGAGTCCTCCACAATATGAGCTTTGGGAAGGTGTGAGCCCACCATACAGCAGCTCTCATGGACATTATAAGCTTAATGAAATGCTCTTTCCCACTATCCCTCTGTTCCTCAAAAGATTCTGAGTGTTTCTGGTACTGAAAGGTCCCAGACGAAATTTGTCTCCTCGCTCCCATGCTGTTTGCAGCACCCAACACACATAGTGGTGTGCCATGCACCTGCTTTACCTGGTGGCTCCTTGTTCTGAGAGCCCACAGCTAACAAAAATCCTTACTTCACAGTTGTCTCAAAGCACTGTAAAGTGCTTTCAACAAAGGACACCCACTTCCTCTTGCAGCTTAAAACCAGCCCTCCCAAATCCCGGCCCAGATGTAGGTGGGGGCACATGCTCAGAGGATGGTTGAAGCTAAAGCCAACTCCGTTTCTTTTTGCTGCTTCAGCCCACAGCTGTGTCAGTGCAGGGCATCTGTGGTCATGTTTGAATTGGGAGTGACTTTTTGAAGGGTCTCTCCAGATCATCCCAGCTCACCTGACATTGCTAAGCAAAACTGGAAATAAAAAGAAGCCACATGCTGGACCTCTGTCTCTCTACTCATTTTATGTATCTGGGCCCATAACAGGCCAAGAAGTAGGTTCACCCCTTGCCCCACAACATTTAGACCACCCCTGCTGACTTAAAAAGCCTCTCCATGGCTTTCACTCCTGGATCTTGGCTCACAGCACCCCTGAGCATGTTTATGGTCAAACCTGTATTGCAATGCAGAGTTACTTTTCCAAGGGTACCAGAAGCTCTACAGACACAGAAGCAAAGGCTTCCACATTTTCCTTCACCCTCTGTAGCCAGGTTTTGCATATAGCTCTGTGCCTTGTATGTGTTTGCACACAAAGCTTCATGCAATATTTATGCAAAGCTATTCCAACTCTTTCTGAGCTGTTGTGCTCTGTACAATGTAGACATTGCTTCCAAAATAAAATACAGCTGAATAAAATCTGTCTTAATTATCTTGTTTTTTATTTTGCCACTTATCATCTGGTAGATTTCAGTCCGATTCCTCCCACCCAAGTCACCTCTTCCACTCTGAGGAGTATAAGGTGCTGTCTCCAGGACTCCCTGCTGACATTTCTCTGTTCATCCTTCACGGTGCATCAGTTCCTGCAAGGAAAAGAAACACAGGAGCTGCCAGAACAGCCAACTCCCCACATCATGTGGAGAGGAGAATGCAGCTTCGAGTGAACCAGACTCACCATGTGGTTATAGGATCAGCCAAGAGGAGGGGAAGGAGGATCTGATGAAGAGGAACTCAGGTTTCTCCCCAGAGATGAAGGAATGAGGTGCCTGGGAAGCAGTGGGACTGGGGAGGCTGGTCAGCATGGGAGGAGGAGATGTGCTGTTGAGCAGCCAGCAAGAAATGACAATTTATGTGAATAACAGAAGGAAAACAAGGCATCACCTTAGACAAAACAAGGGAGGGGAGGATCACAGAGACTATTTGAGAGCTAGGATGCAGCTCAGCAGAGTGTAGGTCATGGAGACAAGGGGAGAGAGAGCCTGGAAAGGAAGGGTGTGAAGGCAGGAGAAAGAGCAAGGAGAATGAGCATAAAATACAGGCCTTTTAATTTAATCAGGGACCCACTCAGAAAACAACAGAATAAAGAGCCCATAAGCAGCAAGAGAAAAAATCTGGCAATAGGTGGTGGAATACAGATGAAAAACAAAGCCAGAAGAGGACAATGAGGTGAGAAAATGGAGAAAGGGGTAGATATCATCCTTTAATAAAACAGGGATTTTAAGCATGCAAGGAACAAGAGACTGAGATTGGTTTCTCCCCTCACAGTTACACTGCAGTCTATCATCCCAATGAAAAACCAATCTGAGAGAAGAGAGAGGCTCCAGTCCCCATATTTGCTCTGACTGGACATTTGGAGGCCTCTGTCTCAGCAAACCGAACATCTCAAAACTCTTAGCAAGGGCTGAGTAACAGGACTCTTACATGAAAAAATTTCGAGTCTGAAATTGTCTTCCATTCATCTCCTGGCTTACGGCAACAGCTGAAGGACTTGCTCTTACACTCCTTTGGAAAGCTGTTATTCCTTCACTGGGGTGTTCAGATGAAATTCTCCACAAATAATCCCAGATTCCCCGCTGAATGTGGAAACAGCAAGGACTGAGGCAGTGAGATGTCTGCAGGTAAGGAGAAGAGCTGATGATTGAGGAGCCCTGTTGCTAGGATGTTATGAGAGATGTAATTCTGTCTGCTCCAGGGGCGGTTATGAAATGGCTCATCTCTTATGATTATCCTGGCTCATATCTTATGGGTACATTATTAAGTGGTAGAAATGCTGCGCTCCTTCACGATTCATAGATGGGGAATGAAGAGATGGTCTCTGCCCCACGGAGCTTACGAGACAAGAAAGAGCTGCCTCTGATTATAAAAAACCTGGGAAAGTAGTGGTTGGCACAGTGAATTCCAAACACACCAGCAAGGGGTGAGAGTTTCTGACCCCCATCTCACCGGTCATTTCCTTCCCACTGGGAGCAAACCCCTACATCCCAATCCATCCATTTGTCTTTCACCCTGCTGATCATCAAATTCAATTTAGATTGAATGAGGCCAATTAACACCTGTTGCTTTTCCTAGGTTCATTTCTGACCTGTCACACTAAAATGAGTGTAGGAGATTGGAAACATTGAGGAACATGACAATTCCCTGTTGGTGAAATGAAAGCAAATGCTTTCCTTGCTCATTGAAAGGCAGCGGGGTGACACAAACACTTGGGGACTATGCCTAACACCCACAGCTGTCTGATCCTTTATTTTAATCTATTCTAATGTTAATTGTCCAAGTATTTCTTAATTGCTTTGGATAATATAATAGGGCATAAATCTTATCAGCAAATCAGCCTGGCATCAGCCGGTGTTATCATATTACCATGGTTACATTATTATTACAAGTGAACCTTGTGCTCATTACTAACCACAAACAATTGTAGCAAACAAGCTAAACTGGAGCAAAATATCCTGGCGGTGTTTCCATTTTTGCCCAACAAAACTAATTTCTCTGGGTGCTAGGTAACAGCAGCATACCTACGATGCATTTTCAGCCTTCTGCATTTATTTACTTGCATTTGTACAGCACTGAAACATTTCCCTGCTGTCAACAAGGCGCAGAGGCCAAATTCTTGAAAAGTGGAATAGAATCTTTAACACAAACTCACGATATTCAGATGACAAGCACTGCCCCAGCCTGTCAAAACACTGCCATGTTTGTACTCTTGTGGCAAAAACTGCTGCATTGGGAACCCCTGGCAGCTTGATTTGGTCCCTCAAGGGCCCAGTTTCCCCTTGCTCTCATCTGCTCTGACTGTGATCTCCCATCAAGAGACACAGCCCCACCTTCCCTCACTCCCAGTGCCACTGTCCATGTGGCAGGAGAAGGGACAGACACTTCCCATGGGGTCACTGCGAGGGTCCAACTCCCCCCTGATACAGGAGAGGGGAACATGGGATGGATCCAGGGAGGGCAGTGATGCCCTTCCCTGCTCTGGACTGTTCATTCGGGCATTTTCTACTGTTCCTCTGCTGCAGAGCATTGTTCCACCAGCTGTGCTGGGACTGTGGCTGGAAAACAGATCTCTATTCTGGTCTGAGTTAAAATAAAACCAAAATAACAACTTCGTTCCTTTTTTTGCTAACCCAGATATTTCAGTGATCCACTTTTAAGGGTGAACAGTTGCACTGGCACGGCAGAGAAGGCAGAGCTGTGCAGGAATGGAGAGACAAGAGCAGGAAACCCTCCAGCAAAAACCTCCATGCAGACGGAATGTGGAAGGAAGGATGGACTGTTTGCAAAATAAGAAGTCACCCAGGAGGCCATGGAAGAGGATGCAGACGACAGCTGCTTGTGGGGAAGCAACATTAGAGCTTCTCCAGACATTCCTGTCACACTACGAGCCATGCAGTGACATTCATTTCCTTTTCACAGCAGCAGCCCATCTGTTGTGTCAGGAAAGGGGCTGATTTTGGATCACCCACTGCTGCTTCCAACACTGTGGTGGTCCCCAAGGCCATGAAAGACCCACTTCATGCAGAACCTGTGGAGGAGTGGTGAGCCCCGAGCCCAGCGAGGTGTCGCTGCTGCTCAGCGATGCCCAGTGCCTGACAGGTGTCACGCTGGCAAAGGTCATGCAAAACTTGCTTCCAGTCCCTTGATTAGGGAAGATCTGTGAGAAAATTGGATGGAAAGGTGGAAAAGACTCAAGGGTGACCTTCTCACTCTCTACAACCACCTGAAAGGGAGCTGTAGCCAGGTGAGGGTTGGCCTCTTCTCCTCGGTAACAAGTGGCAGGACCACAGGAAATGGCCTCAGGTTGCACCAGGGTAGGTTTAGATTGGATATTGGGAGAGATTTCTTCACTGAAAGGGTGGTCAGGCATTGGAACAGGGTGCCCAGGGCAGCAGTGGAGTCACCATCCCTGGAAGTGTTCAAAAGGCATGTGGATGTGGCGTGGATGTGGATGGATTAGTGATGGATACGGTGGTGCTGCATTAATGGTTGGACTCGAAGATCTTAGAAGTCCTTTCCAACCTTAATCATTCTGTGATTCCATGAAAACCAGGCAAGATCAGCTCCATATTAACCTGTTTTCTAAGGATAAGAGAAGGTCTGATAAGGACAGCATGGGGAGGGAGAAAATGGAGTTAAACAAACCAGTGTCACTTGTGATGTTCACAGCTGACAAGAACCAGAGCTTGAAGCTACCTCCCTCATTGTTCACCATAAAGAAACTTCACCAGCATTTCAGCAAATCACCTAATTCATCATGCCCTGATGCTAACTGATGGGACTGCATTCCCTCCTCAGGCTCATGGACACTTCAGATAAGTCAGAGCTGGACTATTCCGAGTGACACTTTCTTTCTCACTTTTTTATTTTTCTCCCTCATCACCAAGCAGACAATGTCAGCTGAGTTCTGCTCCAATTATTTTCAAGTCATCCTTGCAATATCATGTCTGATGTTCCTGTATTTTGACTCCTTTTCTTGTCCTGGCCTGGGTTTCATGTGTGTGTTTTAAAATGCACAACTTTTGGAGGCACGGACTTCTGCTTAGTTTAATGCCTTCTTGCACCCATGTGTTCATTGAGCACATCGGGCTGGTGACAGCCCTCACCAGCATGGACTTTGTGAAAGAATACCTATTAAACTGTGAACAATCAGCCACTGGGACTTAAATTACAACTTGAGATTTAGACAGCCTGGGAAAAATTTCCCAACAGAAGGAACTTTTCCAGGAAAAAAGGATGTAACTTGCAGTACAATTTGCATTCAAACTGCCCGTGACAAAGGCAGAGGTGGCTGCAGTTGTGCTCTTTGAATGGCCTTGGGACCCCTCAGCTGAAGCTGGCATGTGATAGGAGCCTGAAACTGGGCAAAAATGCTCAGAGGGAATAACAGGAGCAAGTCTCTTTAGTGTATAACAACAGCAGGTCAAGGACCCACTAAAAAATCCCCCAAACCATAAATCATTTTGCCTGAAAAAATTCCTTTTCTCCTGCTCTCAGGAGAACAAACACAGATCTCTTGCTGCTCTTAAGGCACGTGCCTGGAGAAAGGAAGGTGTCAGTGGCCCCAGGCTTTGCATCAGTGAGTCCCATAAAGTTGGGAAGGTCAGGTGTGCAGTCACAGAGCCCAGGACACGTAAACAGCAGGGTCTGAAAGGGCTCTGGAGGGACTTGCTGCCAGTCTCTGAGCCTTAACTTAAAATCTGAGCTGAAGAGCTGCAGGTTTTAGCAGAACGACCCACAAGTCAGCTCCATTCTCCTTTGAGACCTGTGCAACTGTTTGCAGGATGGGAGCAGCTCTGGTCCCTGCCGTGGGAACATTGATTCCCCCAGTTCCTCCCTGTGTCACTCCATTGTCATGTTTGCCTGACTCCTTAGAAGTCTTTTCCAACCTGAATGTTTCTGTGGTTCTGTGAAAGGCTGGGTTTGAAGTCAGGTGCAAACTGACACACAGAGATACCCGAAGCTCTGCTGTTTTCATTGCTCCTTTTTTNAGAAGTCTTTTCCAACCTGAATGTTTCTGTGGTTCTGTGAAAGGCTGGGTTTGAAGTCAGGTGCAAACTGACACACAGAGATACCCGAAGCTCTGCTGTTTTCATTGCTCCTTTAGCCCCTTATCAATCTTGGCATAAGAGGGAATAACACCTTTTAATCTTCTCTAATGAAAACTTTGTCCCGGAAGAACGCATTTTCTATCAACCCAGGCATCTGCAAACCTGCAAGAGGAAAGAATGGCATTTCAATTTCCAGAAATTATTGGCCCAAAAACTTTGATCTGATTCTCATGTTCATTCAGGGCACGCTGCATCTTTGCATTACCATTTGCTGTATTGGCATCAGATGTGCAGACAGGACCGTTTCTTCTCAGAAAAACAGCCTGAAACAGCAAGGCAGCACTGGGGATGTTATTTCATTTCAAAATTGCCAATCAAAACCTCTCTCATATGGCACTGCTTGTCATGGGACAGCACTGCCAGTCCTGTCCTGGACTGACCCGGGAGCCTGTCCCTCCACACCTGGGAGAGGACACGGGGGAAGGAAAGGAAGGTCTGCTTTGTCAGAGAAGGCCACTCTGCTCCTGCAGTTTCAGCTCCTTCTAAATGTAGTTTCTGGTAACCTTTTGGGTTCAACAGGCTGGTATTGTTGCCCAGAACTGTTCCCACTTTTCAGATGATTACCTCCCAGCGGTTCTCAGATTCCAACTGTTAGTCTCATGCATAATGTATTTCATTTCAAGCCTTTCATCTGTGCATAAGTTTTCCATCTATTTCCATCCTGGTCTGAGATACTCTTTTACCTGTGAAGCAGGAAAAGTTCTATTTTTTTCCACTTCTTTCTCGAGTCTCATTCCTTTCAAACACTGCTTGCCAGCTCCAGCGTTTTTGCCACCAAAAGGCTGTTTCAGGGGATGAGGTTCACATCCTCTTGCTGCAGATTTTTGGGAACACCTTCTTTCCAGCAGCGTCTCTGCTGGCTGCAAAGGCCACTGCCTGCAGCTACTCTCAGTTCCCTGCTGTTGGTGAGGGATCAGCTGCATTCCTGGGATCACTCCCTCACCCACAGGGAGCCAGCTTAGTTCGTGCTCATCCACTCCTTGTAGCCACACTGACTTCAGGGGCTCTCACAACAAGAAGAAGCTGGTTGCAAGCACCAAAGGAGGCCATCAGAAGGTCTGCAGTGTGTCTCTTCAGTTGGGCCAGCAAAACAGCATCACATCTCATAAAATCACAGAATCACAGAATGGTTTGGGTTGGAAGGGACCTTACAAATCATCTGGTTCCAAACCCTCAGCCGTGGGCAGGGACACCTTCCACTAGACCAGGTGACACTACAGAGTTGTTTTGTTGTTAGGTTGTTGTTTTTTGGGGTTTTTTTTTAATGTAAACATTTTGGTTTATAAATTTAAGCCTTTATCTTCAGGCAGATGCCTTAAAAACAGACACAGCTCATGCAGCAAGTAGGTGTTTGATGAAGGAATCCCATGCGAGTTTCTATGTCTGAGCTACAGAGGAAGTTAAACTGAATCCTGACAGTCCCTGCTGGGATTGAAGAGGGTCCTGGAGACAGGCAAGCCCCTCAAGCAGCAATCCTGGTGTTACCACGCTGCCTTGGGATCACTGACGGAAACTGCAGGACATCCAAACTTCTCCAGTTGTGCCAGGGCCTGTGTTAAATGTCCATAATGAGCTCTTCTTAGCCACCTGATGAGCAGGGACAAGCCATGGAGATGGTTTGGAATAGCAATGAGAGCAGATTCAGAGGAACCAGCCTTCAAAGCAGGAATGCAGAGCTCAGCAGTCAAACATCCAGCAGTATCTGGATGCCCCTTCTTTTCCAAATCCTTTCAGATGCAGCCTAAGGGTTTAGAATTGACTTAAAAAGCGGGGGGGTGGGGGGCCTGATTCAACAAAAACAGTTAAGCACTTAATAACATTAAGCACGTACTCAAGTCTCTTCCTATTCAACAAAGCACTTAAGCACATACTTCACCCCTCTTAGATGGCCCAGAACCAAAACACAGAGTTCTCAGAATTTCTTCAATCTTTAATTTTGCAGGAGGGACAGGAATTCGAACCTTGATCCGTGTTTTGCAAAGGGTCCCTATTTGCAAGTGAGTCAGACTCCAGCTCCAGAGCTACACACCCAAGTGCTGGCACATTCTTATTTTGGATTGGGATCTGAATTTTTCAGCTTGTGCCTCACTCTGATCTATGCTTGTGTTCATTAAAGAGATTGAACTGCAGGCAGGGAGCTGTTAAACCCTGTTTTTTTGCAAGGTTTGAGCTGATGATGCTTTCCCCAACTCCACCTCACTGCGATGCAAAGCTGAGGCACCACCCCAGTGTTCAGTGGGCGGATGCTCAGCCCAGGAGCGTGCAGGATTTGCAAAGCTCCTCCACTTTGGCTGCTCCTCCAAAAACTTAAATCCTCTGCAGCACAACTCCCAGAACTGAATGAAATCCTCAGGTTTGGTTATTATCCAAATGCCATTTAGCATCCACTTAGCGGCTGCAGAGGGAGAGTGCAAAGGGAGCGAGCCCGGCGTGCTCTGAGCCCACCGGGGCATGCAGCAGAGGAAAGGGATGACAGCCGAGGGGGAGATTCTCCATCTTCCTCCAAGCTGTTGTCTCAAGCTTTCAGCAGACTGAAGCAAACATCACCACGTGTACATTTCCAAATGTCACTGCTTCCTCCAACACTTTCTGCTCTTCTTTTTCGCCCACTGTTTTTTTTTTCATTATTAATTTTAATTTACTCCTAACAAAAGCTGAGATCCTCCAGAGCAGAGCAGCAGGCATGAGGAAAAGTAGCAAACAAATAAATCAAACCCAAAACATCTGGGCCACATGGCCAAATCCAAGCCTGCTTCCCATCTCCCACCAGTGCCAGCCGCATCTCAGTGTGTGGAGCATAACTCTTCTCCTCTCTTGCTTTGACAAGGGAGCTTCAGGGCTGCTGGCAGGGCAGAATAGAGCTATGAAATAAAAGGCCAGGCTTGTTCCAGGGAGACTGAAAACAAATGGACTGCCAGTTGTCTGGGTGAGCAGGGGAAGTGGCAGTCAGATGTCTGAGGCAGCAGGAGGAGTTGAGAGCCCCTCCACAGGCATTACCAATTGCCTGGAGGGGAAAGAAAATGAACCTGGTTAAAAACAAAAGGCAGAATTCAAATGGCTGCATCTTGGGCCTGCCAACAAGAGCATCACTGAAGGGTTTGCTTATGAAGTGGTTGCCAGAAGATGAGAGGAGGAAGGAGCATCCAAGGGCTATAGGGCCGATGAGGAGCTGTCACTTGGAGCAAAAAGAGGCCCAGGAAACAAGCAGGCCTTTCCTTGCTGGTCATGATACTGAAGTTGTCTAGAAGCCAAACTTTCTAACACAATTTGAAGTATTAGAAAGCAGGCTTTCTTTATTCTCAGCATGCTGGACATCCAGGGGAAATTTCCTCAAATCAGATGTGTCATGAAACTTCACAACAGGGCATTTATTCCATGATCACACGTATTCATTACTGCTCACTTCCTAGCTAATCCATAAACAGCACTTTTCCTACAACTAATTTGCATGCATCTGTCCCTTACTGGAAGCCCTTTTATGGTCTTGGAGGGTTGTCTAAAGGGGTCTCTGGTGGTGGTACTCACTGAGTGTCCCTGATGTGACAGATGACCCTGCCTTGGCCTTCTCTCAGGGCATGTGCTGTTGCTTTCTGTTACATGGAGCTGCCCCAAAAGCTGCTATATTCCTCATATATCCATGCTCTGGTCCTTCCCAGGCAGCAAGACCCAAAGGGAGTCTGGCACAGGGACTGACAAGGGGACCAGTGATGAGGAGAGGCAGGAATTACGACTGCCTTGGGCAACACCTGCCTCAAACTTGCCCTGTGATTGTGCTTTCCACTGCACCTGCTCTGAACCAAAGGACACACCAAGAATCCTTCATTCCAGAGGCAGATGAAGAGTGAATGCCTCATCTGACCAAGTGGGAAACAGGGATAGGGAGACCTGCCTGAGCTAAGGCATAGAGATGAGAGCAGAGCTGGCATCTGTACACGAATCTGACCGGTCACCATCTGGCACTACTGACACAAAATCAGGCTCCTTCACACCTCTGGGTGACACAGTGGAACAAAGATTACTCCTGGGAAGGAGCAGACTTGGAAAACAGTAATAAATAATTAAAACAAGTCAAGCAGCAGCTCCTGGCAGCCCAGCATTGCTGTGAGATCTGTCAGGCTGGGCTGGGCCCTGCGGGGCTGTCAGACTCTGCCTCTCTGCCTTTGAGGCGGCGATGCCGAGGCATGCTGGTCCCACAGATGTTTTCCCAGCTTTGCAGATGGGTGACATCCTGGAGCAAGAAGCTCTCAGAATTACCCCACTGCACTGCAAGAGACACCAGGCACTGCTGTGATGAGGCAAGAGCTTTACCTTGTGTGAACAGGCCCGTGAAGGCACCAACCACAGAGGGCCGCAGTGCTGGGAAGGACTGGGTGGCAAGTGTTGGTGCAATAACAAGGGTTTGGCTCCTGGGTGTCACTCAGTGCCCTACAGGCCATTCCCTGTCCTCTCTCAGCCTCTCTGAAGCTGGAGCAAGATAAAAGGAACAGGCTCCCCAGGAAAGTGGTCACAGCACCAAGCCTGCCAGAGTTCAAGAAGTGTTTGGACAACACACTTGGGCACAGGGTGGGATTCCTGGGGCTGTGCTGTGCAGGGGCAGGACTCGATGATCCTTGTGGGTCCCTTTCAAATTAGGATATTGTATGTTTCTATGAAAAGGCGGGGAGAGGTTGGACCCAGCCCAAGAGCCACATCCAGACTGCAGGGTGCTGGCTGGATTGTGCTGCTCCACTCAGACCCTCCCGAGCTGTCCCCAGATCCCAGGTCATGTCCAAGTGAGTGCACCCTGTGTGCATGTTTCTAAACCCGTGTTTAGAGACCCCAGGTTGTTTCTAAATTACACCGTGTGGGTGTAACCCCGGGTTCACCACAGCAGGGGTTCTGCCAGCACTTCCAGCTTAATGCACAGAGCCCTGGTGACCCACTGGGTTAACCAAGAAGCAGGGGAAAGCTCCAAAGGCTGTTACCCTCTCATGCCTTTCCCAGCAGCCTATTCAGGCAACTTTTTAACTAAAGTGTCCAAAACCATCTTTCCTTCTTTCTCCCTAGTGCATACACTGGCTTATTTTCTATCCCACAACTGCATTGGGAACCTGCAGCTCTCAGAGAGCACTGCAGCAGCCACCCTGGGAGATTTATTGGGGCAGCCAGCTCTTGGTTTCCCTGGTCACCCTCCGAGGATTTACAGCCCCTGTGCACTGAGAATGAACAAAGACCTGCTGTTCCTCGTCAGAGACCTTATGATTCTGTCCGTGGGGAGGAGGCTCCAGACCCAGATAACCTTTGGGAGGAGAAATAGCCATTCCTGGATGTGACAGGAGAGACAGGCAGGAAGAAAAGCATCTGCAGTGCTCTGGGAAATCTCAGAAAATGAAGCTGGGAGTTCGCAATATTTGTAAGGGTGGAGAGGAAAGGTTAGTCATGGGGCAGCAGGAGCAGGAAAGGAGGTTGGTAGCAGAGTTTGTTCATGTAAATTTGGTTTCTGCGCCGATTTTCTCTTGGTTGTGACATAATTAAAAGTGCCTTCTGCACAGGATCCAAGTTCCAGCTTCTTCTTCAATCTGCAGAGCACAGGGTGCCTTGAGACCTGCACCAGTAGCTCCTGTTTTGAGTGGGCTGCACTCTGTGACATAGAGCTGTGAGGCACCTACGGGCAGTTTTTGGAGTACAAGGGCTGATAAACTTTCAAAGGATTCTCTGGAGCCCGTGCACTTTGCCCTTCCATCTGTGCCGGGGCTCTGATCTCCCTGTAACCAAGAGCACTACCAGCAACACTTCTGACAGACCTGGCCTCCGAGCTGTGATCTCTGTGGTTTTCCTCTCAGCTTGCCCTAAACGACTGGCATGAGACTTGCACTCAGCCAGTGCTTCATCCTGCTAATGGATCTGACCATGAATCCCACACAGCTGTTTACTGTACCCTTTGTGTTGGAGTCTTCAGCGATGGAGAAAGGAGGGTAAACAGTCATTACTATGCAGATTTCAAAGAGAGCTGCATCTGTGCCTCGCTTTCTGCTTTGTTTGGTGACATCTTCACGGGACAAAGTGGAGTTTTTTCCTTAACTCTTACGTTAGCAGGGGAAGCATGAATTTGTTGTGATAGTAGTTGTCATATGCACAAAAAACCACCACCACCAACAAAAAAGAAACAAAAAAACTCCCGAACAAACAGTAACACAATTTCCTAGGACTGAAGATTCTGCATCTCAGCAAGTGGCTTCCTGGAGGAATATATCCACAAAGGATTAAACTCCCATCCTAATTAGAAGGGAATCTCTGAGACAACCTTTTCCACAAAGGAAACAAAAAGGCAGCGCTGACACGTCTAATGCATATATTAACACTAAAGACATGGAAATTAATTGGATTTATTACTCGTCACAGCTGCAAAGATGGCTCGTTTCTAAGTTTATTTTACAGAAAGTGGCGGGAGGAGTGGGATTTAATAGTCAGCTCAGTTAAGCTAATGAGCCAAAACTAATGGTCTCTTCTTGTTTAGAGAGGCCCCAGCTCAGTGGAGCACCTGAGCATGTGTGTGGCTCTCACCGTGGTGAGAGTCCAAGGGATGCTTGGCATCTGCTGGAGTGTTTGCTGATGAGTAAGGCATGCACAGATGCTCGAGGTCTGGGAGGGAGAGGAAGCATCTTTCCCAATGGCAGCCAAAATCAATGGGATGGTCCGTGGGGATCACCCCATGATATCATTTCTGTCCAGAAGAAATGCTCCGGAGAGGAAAAGACAGTGAGAAACTCAGTGTCAATTTCCAACCCTCCTCACCACCACCACCCCCCTCCCAGGTTAGTTTTCTGCTAATTTACCAAGCCCAACCATCTTTCCAAGAGGTTGGATCCATTCCAAAAGAAAGCCACAGCTACCTTGTGATGGCTCCAGCAGGTAGGACATGAGACAGGAAGGCGGGAGCCCAGCTGCAGCTCAACACCAGCACCAATGTCCGAAAATCTCAGCCTCTCTCATGCTTCCTAGGCTGTATCTCTTGAAAGGATGCTAAAAAGATTCCTAAAGGAGCTTTCAGAGATCTCTCCTCTCCTGTAGATGAAGAAAACCAGAAGGTTTTTCTGAAAACTGAAAACTGAGCATGGAAATGGCAAGATGAGTGTTGTTTACAGAGCACTTACCTCAACCCTCCATGAGAGGATTTGGAGGATTTTGGTAGCTTCCTTCCCAAATTGGAAACCAATTTTCTGAGGCAAAGGCAGGCTGCCTTGGGCAGGGAGGTGTTAAACTAACAACAAAAGGGAAAGGTGCAAAGAGGGAACAAATGGAAACTCATTTAGCACATAATGAAGGTGCTGAGAACAAAATTAATCAAAGCAAAGAAGGAAGTGGAGAGAAACGCTTTCATCACCTATTCCCCAAAGGTAGGTCCTGGCTAATAAACAGGAACCTCTGTTGTACAGGCAAAAATTTGGCCTAGCTGGAAAGATGGAAACCTGGTGGGAAGCTCATTGGAGTGTTAAAATCATGGCTTTTAGGGAGGCTGAAGTGGGGATAAGACAGGGACCTGTTAGAAATGGGATCATGAGCATCCAGGTCATTGGACTCAGTAGTAAATGAATCTGAAAATTGATGGCTCAATCATCTAAAATAGAAAGTACAAAATAGACCAGCCAGTGTCAGCAGTGGAGCACAAAATCAAACCTGTGAACCATCTGAACATCCCCCCGAGCAGCTGCCAAAGGCAAGGAGGAGAAAAGGGCCAGATTGTCACGGGGAAACTTCAAATGGAGCAAATCTGCAGGAAAGCTGCCTCCAGCACGGAGACAGGCGCTGTGTTTGTGAAAGATGATGGTGATTATTTGCTACCTCAAAAGAACTCCCACATCCAACAGGGGAGAACTGTGGATCAGACCTTTTTTCTTGGCAGATACAGAGAATTTGATCACAGCACTGAAAACACACAGTAGCTTAGGTGGGAAGTGATTGCCACTTGAAAACATTTGTTAGGTGCAGATGGAATAAAATCAAACCCAGTCAGACTTTGCCTTGCTGCTCTCTCAGGCTGCTGTTACCAACCTGAAAACAATCATGAGCTAAATCAGTTCAGAGAAAGAATTTAAACAGAAGGAAAAAAAAAACAAACCCAAAAAAATCCCAGGAATGATAATTGGGGAATATTGAAGAACATTTCTTTATACTGACAAAAAGCCATGATCTGACAACTGAGGGACAATTCTAGTGCTTAAAACAACACCCCTTCTTCATCAAGAGGAGAATAGAAATATCCTTTATAAACAAATGGGGAACAGAGACACTGAAGGCAGTGAGTACAAATCCAAAGGTAAGATCTATAGATCATCCATATGGGAAACAAAAGGGTAGGACACAGCCAAGAGAATTAGGGCAATTGCAGCAATTTTTTTTTTTATAAAGTACAGAGAAACTTCTTGTTTTCCATGCAGGGGGAAATAGCCCTGCAGAAAAGGCAGCAGTGGAAAAGCACCAGTTTTAGTGTGTGCCATTTGAAAACAGCCAGAGGGCAAAGTGACATCACACGGGGCTGATGACAGAGTTTTCCTCCAGTGGGAAGTAGGGTGATCATTAGGCAGAGGTTAGATATTTTTAAAGAAAGGGGTTTGTACAACCTGCAGCAAGGCAGAACTGCCCGTGCTGGGCTTTTGCCTTCCAATTTCCCGCTGATGCTTTGCTAACAGAAGCAACGCTGGGAATTTCCATGCAGAGGAATGGCCAGAAAGTGTGTGAGGTAACACTGGGTAACAACAACATGGGTGCAACACCTAAAACACTGGGAGTCGCCTTACAGTAAACCTCTCCCCCATCTCCACTGGTAGTTATGAGCCAGTTGTGCCACTGGCAAACAGATCTTTCCTGTCCTCCTAAAGAGCAGCGGGATTTGCCTCCTGGATCCTGGAGATTAAATCTCAGGAGGAGCCTGTGCTGTTGTTGCTGGACACTGCCCTTGGAGCAGCAAGAAGGACCAGGGCAGTGGGTGGGACAGGATCTTGCAGACACTCCCCTATGGCTCCTGGGTTTGGGACTCACTGTGGGATCAAGAGTTTGCCTTTCCAGCCGGACACTCCCAAACCCACCTCATCTGGGTTTGTTAACAGATTGTTTATTGCCAATCCGGTTTAGAAACTCCATACGAATAATGCTCAGCCTCTTCCCTCCTCTTCAGCAGAGCTGCAGCCCTTCAGGGAGCTCCCAAAACATCCTCAGAGTTGCCAGAAAGGCAGAGTTAGTCATGAAACCTTTTATTGACGGAGACAGATCCAGAGCACGGGTGAGCCCGGGGCAGCTCAGTGAGCATGTGGCCAGGCTCACTTCCAGGACAAGGCACCACTCTGCTCCTTATCTCCCTGACTGGAGCCACCTTCCCAAGAGGGAATGGCAGATCCTCTTTTCAAAATGGGGGACTGATGTCTCGTGGCACCGCTGTGGATGGTGGCCATCCTGCTATTGACCCACAGAGCTGTTCCCATTTCCACTGCATGGAAATCAGCCCATGTAAACATGCCCCACATGCCACTGGTGGTTCAGCTGTCAATAGCTGGGCTGCCCTACTCGTGGCACATGTGCAGAGGCATCACCAGTTGGTATCTTCACCTTCCAGTGCCCTAAAAAAGAAGGAAATCTACAGAGAGAGGCACAGATCTGCTGTATTTGTGGTGAGACACGGCTCTAAGGACTGTCCACACACACCCACCTCCACTTTCCCAGAAAACGCCTGTTACACCACTACAAAAAGCCCTCATTTATGGACTATTAATGAAAACATTCTTCCAAGAGGTGGGAAGGAGCAGGAAAACTGACGAGCCCAGCCCAGCTTACCAGAGCCAGAGACGTGGGGCGTGCAGTGCCAAGCAGCGATTGATGCAACGTGAGCAGCCCTGAGCCAGCAAACAGAAGAGACCTGGGATGGTGAAAGAGGACTGTAAATCCCTACACTGCATAGCCAGGGCCTGAAATAAAAAATTTAGGACAAAAAGCAAAGGGCAAAGCTTGAGTCCACCCTGAACCCACCATAGAGTCCACCATGAACCCACCACGCTCCTGGTGCTGCTGGCCCTGGTTGCTCAGCCCTTATTACCCCAGACTGTCATCTAGCAAGGCAACAAGTCAATGGAATAACCTACTCCAGATTCATTACTGTCAGCTCCCTCAGAATTATGTGTATTAATGACCAGATTATATCTGTTTATATAATACAAATTACCATAGAGTGACTGCAGGCATTGAAACGCTCCTTGTCTGTTTGACACACATAAATAATGGAGGAGCTCACGCTGCATTTGGTACACATGACTAACCTTTTATCCCTGGCACCCCAGTGCAGGCTGGAGAGGCGACTCGGGTTTCAAATTCCTCGCTCCAGCTGTCATTAGCCTCGCTGAGCATTGGCGAATTGGCAGCTAATTGATGTCCTTGTTGGACATTATTTTATTAGTCAGGCCTGGTGAGCATCAAGTGGAATTTTAATGCCCTTCTATCCTTGGCTCCACGTGGCCCTACGTGTTAAGGCTTGTAAATAATTAACTGCACTCCAAGAGTTTTAGGAAGGGGCAAATAAGTTGTCCTGGGGGTTCAGGCTGCTCCAGCCCTCCCTGGTGTTGTGACCAATGTGGGGTCCTGGCAGGATGAGCTGAGCTCTCCATGGGATATAAGGAACCACCCAGACCTCAGTCCCTCAGTGATGGTCCACACCATCCTTGGATGTGGATGATCCTCTGGGAATCTGCCACGGGGAAAAGGGAGAAGCAGGAGTTTGCAAACAGCCTTGAGAGAAGGTTCAAACGAGGGTTCGGTGGATGAAGCTGTGCCACGCTGCCCAGTGCTTGTTGCTGCACCAAAAATCCATCACTGCATCGAGCTGTCCCTGACATGTGGTGAGGAATAAAGGATTTTCACAACCTGCTGTGAGCTTCTGGCTTGTCTGAAACCCCACGTGCCGGGTCACCGAGGGGTTGGGGCTCAGTGGCTCCTGGGCCGGGGCACAGCCAGGCCCCGCTGGGAGTGTGGGCAGGGAGGTTTTCCTGCGACAGGCTGCACGCAGAGCATTTTGCTTTGAAAATACTGGCCTTTTTACTTCTAGTTTTTGCTTTAAAACTGGCTAAATAACCTGGAATTTGAGATTTGCTAATCAGGGACAAAAAATATTTAAAATGAAGCATCGGGAATTATTTACTTCTTAAAATTTCATCAATTTTTTTTTTTTTTT